>JAXCHB010000004.1:3000000-3307500 GCA_036926305.1 Uropetala carovei
TGAAAGCCTAGCTGAAATCGCACGATCGTTGGGAATGTGTCCTTCAACTATTACTTATGTGAAACAGAAGGAGAAAATTCTAGATGATGTGATAAATTCACGTAACTTGATTATAACAATAAACAGTTCACCACCCAATAGCTCCTCTTCTTCCAACTTCTAAATTAATCAAGTCCAGTAAGCGCAGTTGAAAAAGATTTAAATTATGAAAATATTTTTAATTTTATTGTTTCTTCATTCTTAAGTTATTTTGTGCATTTTTAATAACTTTTATATTAATTTCGCTGCGATAAATAGTTTTATGTATAGATAGATGTACGCAGGGTTCCCAGATGATATGTCCACAGTCTTTATGTCCACTGCCTTTATGTCCACTCTTTTATGTCCACAGCCTTTATGTCCACTGCCCTTATGTCCAGAGTCTTTACGTCCAACGTAATATATGTCCACAGTCTTTATGTCCACTGTGTTTATGTCCACTCTTATATGTCCACAGCCTTTTCGTCCACTGCCTTTATGTCCACTTTTGTTTATGTCCACAGCCTTTTTGTCCACTGCCTTAATGTCCACTATTATATATGTCCACAGCCTTTTCGTCCACTGTTTTTTTGTCCACTTTTGTATATGTCCACAGCCTTTTCGTCCACTGTTTTCTTGTCCACTTTTGCATATGTCCACAGAGACTTTATTTCGAAGTATGAAAAATATGAAGGGCAAACCTGAAGATGGAGGAGAGTTTGAAGGAGAGGGAGTAATCCGAAGGAAACACTGCGGACATTGGTATCGATCGACTAGGAATTTCATAACAATTACGAATATACGGCGAAAAAATTGAAAATGGAGGGGGTGTAGTAGGAGTGGGAGGGAAAAGGAGGTGCGGAAGGAATCCGAAGGAAATACTGCGGACATTGGCGTCTATCGACTAGGAATTTTATAACAATTACGAATATGAAGCTAAAAAATGAAAATGGAGGGGGTGTAGTAGGAGGGGGAGGGAAAAGGAGGTGCGGAAGCAATCCGAAGGAAATACTGCGGACATTGGTGTCTATCGACTAGGAATTTTATAACAATTACGAATATGAAGCTAAAAAATGAAAATGGAGGGGGTGTAGAAGGTGTGGGAGGGAAAAGTAGGTGCGGAAGCAATCCGAAGGAAACACTGCGGACATTGGTGTCCATCGACTAGGAATTTTATAACAATTACGAATATGAAGCTAAAAAATGAAAATGGAGGGGGTGTAGAAGGAGTGGGAGGGAAAAGGAGGTGCGGAAGGAATCCAAAGGAAACACTGCGGACATTGGTGTCTATCGACTAGGAATTTTATAACAATTACGAATATGAAGCTAAAAAATGAAAATGGAGGGGGTGTAGAAGGAGTTGGAGGGAAAAGGAGGAGCGGAAGCAATCCGAAGGAAACACTGCGGACATTGGTGTCTATCGACTAGGAATTTTGTAACAATTACGAATATGAAGCTAAAAAATGAAAATGGAGGGGGTGTAGAAGGAGTGGGAGGGAAAAGGAGGTGCGGAAGGAATCCGACGGAAACACTGCGGACATTGGTGTCTATCGACTAGGAATTTTATAACAATTACGAATATGAAGCTAAAAAATAAAAATGGAGGGGGTGTAGAAGGAGTGGGAGGGAAAAGGAGGTGCGGAAGCAATCCGAAGGAAATACTGCGGACATTGGTGTCTATCGATTAGGAATTTTATAACAATTACGAATATGAAGCTAAAAAATGAAAATGGAGGGGGTGTAGTAGGAGGGGGAGGGAAAAGGAGGTGCGGAAGGAATCCGAAGGAAGTACAGCGGACATTGGTGTCTATCGACTAGGAATTTTATAACAATTACGAATATGAAGCTAAAAAATGAAAATGGAGGGAGTGTAGAAGGAGAGGGAGGGAAAAGGAGGTGCCGATGGAATCCGAAGGAAATACTGCGGACATTGGTGTCCATCGACTAGGAATTTTATAACAATTACGAATATGAAGCTAAAAAATGAAAATGTAGGGGGTGTGTAGGAGTGGGAGGGAAAAGGAGGTGCGGAAGGAATACGACGGAAACACTGTGGACATTGGTGTCTATCGACTAGGAATTTTATAACAATTACGAATATGAAGCTAAAAAATAAAAATGGAGGGGGTGTAGAAGGAGTGGGAGGGAAAAGGAGGTGCGGAAGCAATCCGAAGGAAATACTGCGGACATTGGTGTCTATCGATTAGGAATTTTATAACAATTACGAATATGAAGCTAAAAAATGAAAATGGAGGGGGTGTAGTAGGAGGGGGAGGGAACAGGAGGTGCGGAAGGAATCCGAAGGAAGTACAGCGGACATTGGTGTCTATCGACTAGGAATTTTATAACAATTACAAATATGAAGCGAAAAATTAGGGGGGGGCTAATACAAGAGGAAGGGAAAAGTGGGTGTGGAAGAAATCCGAAGGAAATACTGCAGACATTGCTGTCTATCGACTAGGAATTTTGTAGTATATTCATCCAGGATGATCAATTCTGATAATGAATCTGGTAGACAAGGACAATATTAAGCAGCAGCTCTACGAAGCATTGAAGGTACGTTCTCATAGCTGGGCATAGCAGAAGCAGCTTCTGTATCTTAGGGATCCAATTCTTTGGTTAGTATTTCACTATTTTATTAGGCAAAAAGATTTTATTTTTGAATTTCTTAAAAACCTTTTCTCGTTATATAAATAAGGGCTCCAAAACTTGAGTTGCGTGGGGGCCCAAGCAGTTGTGCAGGAGCACACAGATCTATGTGGATGGCATTTTCAAAACAACGCCTAAGCTATTTTTCCAGCTATATACAATACATGATTTGGTGCAGGGGCGTGTATTTCCATTTGTATATTGCTTAACGAAAAGAAAAATGAAGGTTCTTATGCATAAATATTTTAACAACTCAAACAACACTGTGACTTTTTAAATTATAATTTTAATCCAGAACTGCTTATGCTTGATTTTGAATTAAGTGCTATAAATGCAGTGCGGAAAACATTCCCCAATTCTACCATTAAGGAATGCCTCTTCAATTTTAGTCAATCCATATAGAACATGTAATGGCATTAGGTCTAAAAGCTCAATTCAATAATAACGACGTTATTAGGAATGGTATACGAAAGCTGATGGCATTACCGTTTATCCCTGTTGAGGACGTACTTCATATTTTTGACCACTTGCTTGCAATCCTCGACCCTACACTAGGGGATCTAGCAACGTATGTGGAAATAACTTATATACGAGGAAGGTAAGGCAGGGGATGAGAGGATCCATTCCTCCTAGGTTTGTTCTGGAATTATGGAGTGTAGGTATATGAGCAAACTGTAAACAGACAACAGCGGACCAACAACGCCGTAGAAGGGTGGCACTCACGCTTCCAAAGAATGATTCTTACGCACCGTCCAGCAGTTGGACATACATGTCATAGAGGATGTTATTCCTGCATCTTTCGTTTCGAGTATTTTTCTTTAAACGGATATTGAAAGAGAATCGATTTTTCATTCTACAAATATATTCTACTATTGGTATTTTTTTATGAACAAAGCAATTTGAATTAATGAAATGAATCCTTTATGCTTCACTAAATATAATTAACCAATTTTTCGGAATTATTCTTTTGTGTGTGGGTATTTGTCGCCGTATGAGAGAGGCAGGTTTTTGACCTTCTATATTTAACATCATTCATCCGAAATCCTCAATAATCTATATTCATTGATTTGATTGAAGTCGCAAATACTCCCTAGATTTCTTGAAATACCTGCAATGGGATGTGTAAATTTACTTTCGGATCTTTTTTCTTTCCAAGCAGTTTATATGAAAATCTTTATTATGTTTAATTTTGAATTCCAGCGAAGTAATAAAGCATGTTATTCCCGTGAAACACTGTTTGAAGTATTTTCCATAAATTGGAATTTTCAGGAGATTCAACTTTTTCATAATTTTAATTTCTCCATGGGAAGTTATTTAACAAACAAATACACTTGGCATAAATGGAAATAAATGTCTTAACATCCCCATAGGAACTCATTCGTAAATTTACAAGTGGGGGATGCCACATCATTCTATAAGCACTCTTTTTACAGAGGAGGATATAGGATATAGGAGGATACTAATGTCTGGCCCAAACTACAATAGTTGGAGAGCTGAAATTTAATACATAGGTGAATCGAAAAAAATAATGATAGGAAAAATTGCAAAAATGTTTATTTTGTTGGCCGTTGAAAATTATAAACAATTTTACAAACATTTCATGGTTTAGGTACTTCTAAATGTGCTATGAAACTGAAATTTTTTCTAATGGTAGAATTTGCCAAATAATGAAAACGGGATTATAGAAATTTGAAAATTTTTATTCGTTCGGCCGTAATAAATTCCTAAATGTTAAACAAATTGACTAATGTTTATGTACATTATGAAGATCTAGGAAGCTGAAAATGTCAACAAAGTTAGGAAATAATGTTCCATTGAAAATTACATATAAGTTTTATATTGTGGCTGTTAAAAATTCATAAATTTTAAACAATGAAATTCATATAAATGCACTACTAGAGGTGCTATATCGATGAAATTTTGCATAAATGTGAGGTATTCGTAAGCGTCCAAAATTACCAAATCAGAATGTTTCTCATACAACTGCTAAAGCAAGAGTGACAATATTCTTACCAATAATCTGAAGAAGGGGTGGATGTTAGAGGAACATAGCCCTCTAGTGAAAGGCTATTCCATTCATATACTTCGTATTTGGGAAAAACCCTTTTGGCGGAATCGCAAAAATACTCTTTCCCGAGGTTACACACAATGGCGTGCACTTCGGTTGGTATAGATAGGAAGATGAAACGGCTCCACGACCAGCGGCAACATTTATGAAAGCTTCTTTTGGCCATTTCGCTCAAAAGACAAAGGGTGTAAATGGACGGTATGCAAGACCAGATGTCCCAGTGAATAGTGGGTCGTAGTGGGGGAGGTAAACCTTTCCTCTTGTACCTGAGTTTTGGGTGGGACGGCGTCACAGCACGACACAAGTGCGAGGGGTACGGAGGAATTTGAAATCTAAGGTCTTTGACTGCTGGGGAAATCCACATAGCTCCTTTTGCCGTTCCTGCGAGAACGAAAAATTTTTAATTTCGTTCTCGACTCGGCGTTACTCGAACGAATATTTCGAAAGTCAGTACACATACGGAATATTTCTAACACCTGAAAGGTAATTTTATGAAATATATTAAAATAATCGAGTTACTATCTGTATATTCAGCGATGCGCGAATTAGTTCAAATATGAAATGAACTAATCCTCACAAGCGTTGAAAAATGTTCTGAGAATATAGATAAACAAAGATTACCTTAAATGAATCGCAGAGGAAGTTTAAACATTTATTGCCATTTCATCCCGGAATTCCGTTTCTTCATTCAAAAGTAAATCCTACGAAGATATTAACATTAAGAAAAAGTTGTGTATGAAATTTGTAGACTACTTTGAAGATTATTTAAAAACCGACTACAGTGAAAACCGGTTAACACGAATTGCTAGGGACCGACATAATTATTTCGTGTTATCCGAAATTAGAGTTAACCGAATTTCACGTTCACTGCTTTCATGGTAATATTTCCATTTTTAGGCGCGTTTCGCTTACAGCGTGAGCGCCTATTATACTCGGTCCGTCCGTCCGTCCGCATGTTCGTTCTCAGCTTCTACCGAACGGATTTTTATGAAATTTGATTTTAAGGACTTTCAATCAAATATAATAAGAAAATCGCAAAAATGAATTACGTACGCCAATCAGGGGTACCACTTTACTGGTGAAGAAAAATTAAATTTTCGTCATATCTCGTAAAGTATTGTTCATATCAAAATATTTTTCAAATAAAAGTTGTAGAACTGGTAAAGTAGAGTATTTCCTTTTCTATATATTTTCATCGTAGGAGTAGCCGTTATCGACAAAATCAAACAAGAATGGCTTATATGGAGTTGAACTTTGAAAATTTCTTGCATGGTTACTTCATTGTTGCTAACATAAACAATCTCCCAAACAAACGTTTAATTTCCCTACGTGTGCATGTAATACTATTAAATAGGAAGAAAATGGATTATTTATGGTGAAGAAAAGGACTTTAAAACGCTATTTCCCTTACGTACAGGTAAGTATATAATTGCTTTCTAAAACTCCATTGCACGAAACGCGCCCCATTTGTGATACGTTGTATGCTTTCCTAACTTGTTCAAATATTGAATTAGGCTCGTAGGCAAATCCATAATACATATCAATAATAGGATGTAATACACAGCAGAAGATATTATCGCAATCATGGGAAAACCCTATCTCAAATGCCATTTCGCATAATCAGAAGAATTTTGTATGCATTTATTTTCGTGGGACCGAAAAATATTTTCGTATTAAGCAGTATTTCGTGTAAACCGTTTCGCGTTAGTGAATGAATACTTAATACTGAAAGGTATAGGCGCTGGAACGGACCGAGCAAGCGTTCCGTGTTAACCGATATTACGTTTTAAGCGATTTCGTATTAAGTGGTTTCCAATGTATAAAGAAATGAATTTTCATTCTTTTAGACGCTGTTTGGTACAAAGTCGCCAATTACTACGCGTAATTGTAAGCAATTTCAAAAGCAACGAAAAATGCATGGCAATATATGCTATACAAGTTTCTATGTGGGTGGGGATGCGAGGCACCAAAGTGTCACTAATTTTCCTCTGTTCTGATTGAAACTCGCCTATTATGTTCCCTGACTGTCCTATAGCAGGGGTTTCCTTCGGATTCCTTCCGCACCCCCTTTTCCCTCCCCCTCCTACTACACCACCTCCAATTTCAATTTTTAGCTTCAAATTCGTAATTGCTATAAAATTCCGAGTCGATCGATACCAATGTCCGCAGTGTTTCCTTCGGATTCCTTCCGCACCTCCTTTCCCCTCCCCCACCTACTACACCCCCTCCATTTTCAATTTCAACCTTCAAATTCATAATTGTTATAAAATTCCTAGGCGATAGACACCAATGTCCACAGTGTTTCCTTCGGATTGCTTCTGCACCTCCTTTTCCCTCCCCCTCATACTACGCCCCCTCCATTTTCATTTTTTAGCTTCATATTCGTAATTGTTATAAAATTCCTAGACGATAGACACCAATGTCCGCAGTATTTCCTTCGGATTGCTTCCGCACCTCCTTTTCCCTCCCCCTCCTACTACACCCCCTCCATTTTCATTTTTTAGCTACATATTCGTAATTGTTATAAAATTCCTAGTCGATAGAGACCAATGTCCGCAGT
Organism: Uropetala carovei; assembly: GCA_036926305.1. NCBI lineage: Eukaryota > Metazoa > Arthropoda > Insecta > Odonata > Petaluridae > Uropetala > Uropetala carovei. Next base: position 3,007,296 of record JAXCHB010000004.1, read on the forward strand.
ATTTCCTTCGGATTCCTTCCGCACCTCCTTTTCCCTCCCCCTCCTACTACACCCCCTCCATTTTCATTTTTTAGCTTCATATTCGTAATTGTTATAAAATTCCTAGTCGATAGACACCAATGTCCGCAGTGTTTCCATCGGATTGCTTCCGCACCTCCTTTTCCCTCCCACTCCTTCTACACCTCCTCCATTTTCATTTTTTAGCTTCATATTCGTAATTGTTATAAAATTCCTAGTCGATAGACACCAATGTCCGCAGTATTTCCTTCGGATTCCTTCCGCACCTCCTTTTCCCGCCCACTCCTTCTACACCCCCTCCATTTTCATTTTTTAGCTTCATATTCGTAATTGTTATAAAATTCCTAGTCGATAGACGCCAATGTCCGCAGTATTTCCTTCGGATTCCTTCCGCACCTCCTTTTCCCTCCCACTCCTTCTGCACCCCCTCCATTTTCAATTTTTTCGCCTTATATTCGTAATTGTTATAAAATTCCTAGTCGATAGACACCAATGTCCGCAGTATTTCCTTCGGATTGCTTCCGCACCCCCTTTTCCCTCCCACTCCTTCTACACCTCCTCCATTTTCATTTTTTAGCTTCATATTCGTAATTGTTATAAAATTCCTAGTCGATAGACACCAATGTCCGCAGCATTTCCTTCGGATTCCTTCCGCACCCCCTTTTCCCTCCCACTCCTTCTACATCCCCTCCATTTTCATTTTTTAGCTTCATATTCGTAATTGTTATAAAATTCCTAGTCGATTGACATCAATGTCCGCAGTGTTTCCTTCGGATTGCTTCCGCACCTCCTTTTCCCTCCCACTCCTTCTACACCCCCTCCATTTTCATTTTTTAGCTTCATATTCGTAATTGTTATAAAATTCCTAGTCGATAGACATCAATGTCCGCAGTATTTCCTTCGGATTCCTTCCGCACCTTCTTTTCCCTCCCACTCCTTCTACACCCCCTCCATTTTCATTTTTTAGCTTCATATTCGTAATTGTTATAAAATTCCTAGTCGATAGACGCCAATGTCCGCAGTATTTCCTTCGGATTCCTTCCGCACCTCCTTTTCCCTCCCACTCCTTCTACACCCCCTCCATTTTCATTTTTTAGCTTCATATTCGTAATTGTTATAAAATTCCTAGTCGATAGACGCCAATGTCCGCAGTATTTCCTTCGGATTCCTTCCGCACCTCCTTTTCCCTCCCACTCCTTCTACACCCCCTCCATTTTCATTTTTTAGCTTCATATTCGTAATTGTTATAAAATTTCTAGTCGATAGACGCCAATGTCCGCAGTATTTCCTTTGGATTCCTTCCGCACCTCCTTTTCCCTCTCACTCCTTCTGCACCCCCTCCATTTTCAATTTTTTCGCCTTATATTCGTAATTGTTACAAAATTCCTAGTCGATCGATACCAATGTCCGCAGTGTTTCCTTCGGATTACTCCCTCTCCTTCAAACTCTCCTCCATCTTCAGGTTTGCCCTTCATATTTTTCATACTTCGAAATAAAGTCTCTGTGGACATATGCAAAAGTGGACAAAGAAAACAGTGGACGAAAAGGCTGTGGACATATACAATAGTGGACAAAAAAAACAGTGGATGAAAAGGCTGTGGACATATATAATAGTGGACATTAAGGCAGTGGACAAAAAGGCTGTGGACATAAACAAAAGTGGACATAAAGGCAGTGGACGAAAAGGCTGTGGACATATAAGAGTGGACATAAACGCAGTGGACATAAAGACTGTGGACATATATTACGTTGGACGTAAAGACTCTGGACATAAGGGCAGTGGACATAAAGGCTGTGGACATAAAAGAGTGGACATAAAGGCAGTGGACATAAAGACTGTGGACATATCATCTGTGGATCGTACGCAGGTATGTTATCCAGCTCGCGCGAGTCGTTTGTAACAAATGACTCGCGCGACATATTGCATGACATATTGCATACATCTATCTTTGAAGTTCGAAAGAAATTTATTTTTTCCTTTTTAGTGCAAAAAATAAGTTATACCTTTAAAATATTTATTATATAATTTATTCATAATTTAATATTGTTGTATTAACATATTAGTAATGTTATTTTATCTTTATAGAACGTGAGGGGAGACTTTTTCCTGAGATGCAGGAACGTATCCCCCCGATTATAAAATGCAAGTGTATGGAAAAACGGCGTTCAACACTCGAATATTCGAGATTCGAACACGTTTTCAGGAACGCATCCCCAACGAGACTCGGGAGTCACCTGTATAGCAGTTTCCCAACAGAGGAGCGGCAGAAAGTGATTAAATAAATAAATTAACAATTTAGAAATGAGGATAGATCATTAAGTCAACAATTTCCCTCTAATAAATTGATAATGATGTAGCACTAAGGAATGAATGTGTCCAAACATTGTGATACAATGAGTTCCACTTATTAGAATCAAGTCGGGAATCCGTTATTTGATTCAATTAAATGACTGATTCAATAATCCAGTCTGCGTATTTTAGTTATGGCAAATAAGAAAATGTTAGAATAAAGTTCATATCTCTTTCGTATATAAAAATTTCATGGTTATGCTAATTTTTGAGAGATATAATATATGAAAGTCTATAACAAATAAAATTTTAAACGCAAATTTCACTTTTTGTGTTATGACAATGTCATCTTCTGTCAATAGGAGCTTCACCAATGTCGTCATCTATCGAATTCAATCTACTGAACTCTTCCTCAACTTCCTCCTCTTCGGTTTTCATTTCTGCTCGATGTGATGAAAATCTGCTTTTCCGTAGCATTTCGCAACTTTAGGTATACAACCTTGCATTCATTCATTGCTGCACGATCCAATAAACTGAAATAAGTGATTCCAATAATGGGAGGTTTTTTAAAACGTTAGATACAAAATGGTTTTGGTTTTATGGTTTTGATTCAATAAAGTGGCTGATTCAATTAACCACTGGTTCTAATAAGTGGAACCCACTGTACCAATAAAAATATAAAACCTTTTTTCAAGTTGAAGATGCCATGAAATTCTACAGAAAGTTGGAAAACACTGTTATACGGTAACTGCAAATGATGGTCTGGTCAGTTTTTAAACTCTAATACAGAAGATTCAACATGCATATTACAAGCTTATTTAGAAAATGAGCAATAGAGAATATGGGAACCAAGACTTCTTTTAGCCTTGCAATTCATTTTCTGTTGCATGTGAGAGAATTAGAGTAAACATTGAGACAAGTAACGCACATCAGTTAATGCTAGTTAGATCACAAAGTACAAATTAAGATCATTCCCTTCAGACTTTTACCTAAATAGGAGTTTTCTTAAATTCGATGTCATCTTTCTTTGTGGAGAATATGGTATATTCCAGTGATGGCAGTTTTTGCTTGGATACCAAAATTACAAAATTTGGCTTCTCTTTAACCTACTATTAATTGAAAATCCACCCAAAAAGAAATAATTTTATGGTTTAACCATGATCATTTTTTCTCAGACTAGAGCTCAGAAAACAAGCATTGATTACATGAAATTCAAGTTATCTAAAAAGATACATTGCCCAAGATCATTTATAAACAGACTACAATTATGGAGAAACTAGCTTCTCGACCCTGGGCAAAAGGTTACTATTATACAGTTATTTATCAAAATAGTTGCAATCTCGCTAGAAATAGTCTTTTATATTTAGTCAGAAATGGAAAAATATTAAGTAGACAGCAAATAAACGATTTTTTGCTGAGTGCCAAACAAAATCATCTCACATACCTAAAGTGGCATGCATGCCATAGATTTGCCATCCATGGTAAATTTTAATGCAAATTCTGACTTTCAAGAAAATTCAAGTCATTTTATTTTACTACTTTTTTGACAATTCTTCAATCAATTCCAACGGAAATAAAAAAATAATTAAGCTAACACTTCCAAAGATAAATAATTACTATAAATTTTGTCTACATCGATCCTGATAAAAATACAAGCCGTATTTAAGTGTAAATTTGGTCAGCACTACTTTATTTGAAGCAGTGGTAATGTTCAGAATGAAAAATGTAAATTAACCACGTCACACAGGAATTGCAGTGTGCATGAAACCCCTCAAGAAATTTCTCAACTTATGGCTTCATATAATGAAAGTCTCATTGTATTTCTGTGCATTTTCTCCTAGCATGTCTGTTGATCAAGTACAACTGAAATTGAAACATTCATATTGTAGTATTTTACAAAATACATTAAACCCTTGCAGTTCTCAAGGAAACATAGTGAATGACAAGACCTTGATTAAATGAGAAATAGGGAGTAAGGGACTTGGGTTAGCAGTGCCTATTTTTTGTTAAGAGATCACCTTTTATGACAAACATATATATAATCCTAAAATCAGGCATGGATGATTAACTAGTTATCTATAATATAATCTAGACACCATCATCTCACTGCATGACACTTATGCATTGGTTCAAATTCCTCCAAACACATTTAAACTTAATGAATAATTACTGTGTTATTATTAAAGTAGTTTATAAAGAAGCAAAATCATTAAATGTTTAAATTATATTATAGTGTCTTTGATTAAACTAGCTAACAGAGAAATACAAAATGAAACACAGTAGAAGTATGTTATTAAATTCTGTTAATAGAACTGCTGAGAATGCCTCAGCTCTGCCTATTTAAATACAAATTTGAAGTTTTTCTTAAGGTTTTATACCAAGGTGATTGGTGACAGTGATATGATTTGACGGCAACTGAAGTTGCCAACAAATCACTGTCACCAATGTATTTATATCAAAGCAACTGATTTTTGATGGTGATATGATATTTATTTTTCCCGAGTATCAAACATGTCCTAAAGCGAAGAGGATATACTTCCTTACTGCACATTACGATGGCAGCATCGCCGTAGTAAGCAGAATGATAGAAGAGTTAGTATTCACCCACTTAATATTTTTAATTTGCCACATAGCTCTTTTATATTAAGTTGTGAGTGAAACCAACAACCTAAAAAATTTCACTTGTTTTAGCGAATGAGCAAAGAAAAAGGAGACAGGGATTACTGTTTTAATAATACGTTTTTGGAACGCTTTACCCAAGGTTCTACGAATATGAACTCGTATTCAAACACCCTTCTTGAAATTGCCTACACTCCAGGGGCAAAAAATGAGTGTACCGGTTTAGCTGATCTGAAAACTTGTCACTTTACCCAAAAGTAAAAACAAAAAGTACGGCTTATAAAGAAGTATTGGACCCTACATTTTAAAATATTATTATTAAAATTTACTTAAATTTGTATGGTTTTTTAAAAGAAAAGTAAAATGTTAAAGAAAACGTTTTTAATAATAAATAGGAAACCTGCTAGTATATTCATAATAGTAATACCTATTTTGTTTAATTACGGTGTTGAAAGTTTCAGCGTTCACATAAAAGAATTAAATTTTTACAGTTTTTTCACTTAGGAAATATCATGTCTATGCTGCCATTATCTGGGTGGCTTTCGAAAAAGAAAATTTTTAGTATGCAAAATTTGACAAGCATAGATTATTAGGCTAAAGTTCAGGCTTTAAAAATGTCTTTGCTTTCCTTACAGCAGAAGCGGTAGCAAAATTATAGACACTGGAAGTTTATGTGACTATATTTTTGAAGGTGATAATAGGCGACTGGCAGGTGACTAGAATCACGGGTGATCGGCAGGGAAAGTCACTCAGTGACTAGAGGTGACCATGACATTTCCGTCAACTTGGTATAAATGGCTCCATTTAAATGAATGTGTTGTCCAAGAGCAACTGAAGTTACCTTAAAATCACAATCACATCACCGTCACCAATCACCTTGATATAAAACCTTTCTTAGAGAATTGAACCTCTTTTGTATGAATTCCTAAATCAGGTGACTGTCTTAGAACATATCCTTATCTCATTCTTTCATTTCAATATTTATGATTCACTGCATTGATTGTTTCATGAAAGTTGAATTTTAATCTATGAAACTAGCCTTACAATGTTAAATCAAGTTTAAGAAAAAGACCAAAACATTCAATTGAAACCGACTAACAATGAACTAAAATACTGGCAAATAAAGTTGTAAGAAAATGAGCAAGGTATGTTGATGGCATAAACTAACATAATACAAAATGCTTATCAAATGCTTAATTGGAATACTCAAATGTAACAAATTACAGATGCTGCACTTTCTGGATGAGCTGAATGTTCATAATTCTCCTGTAAAATTATAGTTAATTTCCAAAAAGAATAACAATACATCTAAATTCAAATCCTAAAGTTACTATTTAACAATGGTTAGAATTGAGGAAGAAAAATGGCACTGGGACAGGCATGCCTAAGTTCTCAATGGTATCTATTTTCCAAAAAAGTCAGTCTCATATGCATTGAATACTAGCTGGAGTTTATATTACCATTCTTCTATGATGCTCTTGTTCATAATAATGGGATTTTAGGCAAGCCCATTTGAAAAAGATGCTTTTGAATCAATGCAACAACTTTTGACTAAACATTGGTCAGTATGGAGGCATTTTTAAATTAGATCACAATAAATGAATTGCAAACTATGTAAACTGCATAAAGAAAGGGTTAACTGCACATTTAATTCATTAAATATTATTTTAATATATACTCTTTCTTTTCAACTAGTTCAAAATTTACCTATAAGCAAGTCAAACTCTTAGTAACATTCCTTATAAAAAGACTGGCATCTAAATGGATTTTTGAAGCCTCCACACTGTCCTTGGATAACAATATTTAAAGATATTATTTTATCGCAGTTTTTATATCTCAATGTGTTTTGTTTGACTCTAGTTTCAACAAACCTCTCCTGCTAACCATTAAGGCTGATAGCTGTGTCTCTGAGGAAGGAATTATTATGAATAAACATATTTGGAATAAGATTATTACCTGCATGCCATTCAAATTTTAGTCCCAACTTAATGTAGCACTCTAAGCTAACAAAATTTATAAAAGCCTGAAAATTTCTTCATCTCCAGTGCAGCTTTCCTTTCCTCCTCTGCTGTTGACAGATTCTGAAAAAAATAATCAAAATACATAATTAATTAAAACTGACAGCCATACTAACTCATTGCTAGCATAAAAGCAAGGAATACTAAATTAATTTATATTGAACAGGAAAAACATATGCTGTAGTCATGTTTATCAAATTTATTATGTCTGAATAATCGCATTACTATTTCAATACCATTAAAAACTGTTGTTTTATTATATTCTGAACCATCTCCTGAGAACCTTTTGCAAAACACTGTTTGATACATAAATAATTAAAAATAAGCCTTGAATATATATGCATAACATTTTTTCAGTTTAGGTGTACAGTTATAATTTTCAAATCTCACTAATAACCATCCCAACCTACTTCATCTCAGTGGTAAATTTAATGCAAGTCAATATTCAAATCAGTGCTCGATATGAGCTGGAATGCCTCTCTGGCTGGTCATATGAACCGATGATACCCTTCCGTTTCGTCAGACATTTATAAATGCTGTCCCTTATAAAAAGCATTCCGTTTTGTAAAAATTTCCGTTCCACTACCAATACAAGCATTCTGTTGTATAACATTTTCCATTTCAAGCACTGATTCAAACAGCCTTGGCCCTCTGAAACGTTAACAACAATAGGTCATTTTAATTCCAAACTATTCTTTTATCAGAGTTTCCCAACTTAAATTTTCTACTATCATGGAAATCCATTCAAACGTTAATTGGCTGAGAATAAGAACTTCATCTTGATTGAAAAGTGTAGTTGACATAGCTAAATTATTTATCAATCTTAATCAGATAATTTGATGGAGCAATGCTAAAACCACATGGATTTTAAAATTAACTTTTTCATGGGACTCCATAGTGATACTCAAATTCAAGAACAAACACTAAAAAAATACTTGCCTCCAGTATCACCAATAGCCACAGTAAGGTTACAAAAAAACATGCATTTAAGCTACAAAAAATCCATCTTCAGTGGTAATACACCATCGGTTAATTTAGCCAAAATGTACATCTGTGTTTTTTATGACCTTGTTGGGGATATTGGAAATACCTGAGATAAGTATTTTTTTTACCCTTTCAATGCTGAGCTGAATGTTTTGGCAGTATGTGCCATTTTGAAAACCATTCTCTTAAAGTCAGGAGTTTTCACTATTCTCTGTAAAAGCACATTGCTATAATATGATGCAAAACTAATTTGCTGAGGTGAGACTAAGCAAGTGACAAATCATTTTGTCAATAGCAGTGAAAGGGTTAAAGTGCCTGTTCTTGAATTTTTTTCTGCCACAAAACAAGCTTAATAATTTTGTTGAATTAGTGATAGCCAAAAGCAAAATACTTTTTGAGAATACAAATGACTAAACTTTACCAATACATTTATAGCTTTGGTTTGATTCTTTGTTAAATACCATAACGATTTAAAAGCTCAGCTCTCAGAATCCATTTTCCAATTAACACTAACTTTTGTTATAAGTTTGTTTTATTGAATTAATGAGCTTAAATTGATTTTCGTTGACAATGTATTGAATGTCGTAAAATCATCAGCATTACTGAGGAATTAATAAAAAGAAAATACTGTATCCTAATTCAAATTTAAAAATATATTATGAGAAACATACTCTTACCTTGGTGCGGAAGAACCTTGATCAATATGGTAGGCACAAACTCATAAGAAAGACGTAACTCTATGGACATCAAGATGGAAATAATCCCATTACATTGATTTTGTTTCTATCTTCTTTACTCTTCTGGTAATTTTTGCAAATTAAGATTAGGCATTTGTATTGCTTATTTTATAAAATATTATATGCTTACAAGAAGAAATGAATGCCATTTGGATTGACAGACGTTCGGAAATACATCGTAATTTACAACATAATGTGTAGCATTAAATATACTTTACCTTTCCGTGAGCGATTTCCATTTTTAAAATTTCACCCACTGACCACAAATTTTCCTCTTGGGGCTAATGAAGTAAACTAAATACAGAATAATTACGATGAATAACAAACCGCACACCGCTACACAGTCAAATACAACGTAAGTTTCCTATTTCTGCCTGTATTGGCGCTGTAATCAGTAAAAGAATATCGGAATGCGTACACAATTTGTATGAATTTGATATCAAATTTTGTTTTTGGATTATTTTAAATCTAAAAACTGTAATAATAAATCTACGCTACTGATATTTTGTGGGATTTATTGAAACGGAAGAAGAAACTGCTGGAGGAATATAGGAAAAAGAGAAGGATTGAAAAGTATCACGTACGAAAGAAGAAAGTATGAAAGGAGAGGACGCGGTAGGTGTATAGACAGCGAGAGAAAACGCTCGAGAATTAATACGCTGCGAAAGAAGGAATCCTGCTGAGGGCATGGTTGCTCATTTTCTTGGCAATATAATTATGTTAAACATGCGTTTGGATGCATTTTTCTATTAAATAAGTTAATCTTAAATCGAGTTATTAAAAAAAAGTTCAACTCAATATGATTGGAAGTTTGGAAATTTAAGTTTCCTAACTTACTCCATTCGAAACAAAATGACTAGCTTATGTGTCAATTTAAATATATCCAAAAGAAATAATTTTATGATTGATTATATTATAATAAAAAAAGTTTTTTCTGTTGCATGTTAACCTCAATTGTCAATAGGTTTGCTATACCACTTAGGACGGATTTTATTTTCCCAAAGTATAGCACAGGAATAGATAGCGGAAGAATATCGGGTAATCATGAAGTTTAGTCACTTTTATTATGAAGGGGTTATATCCAGTGGTGAGCTGCAGCCGGTTCGCGCGAACCGGTTGTTAAATTTTGAAGCAATTTTAGAACCAGTTGTTAAAAATTTCTACAGAAAGCCGAGCCCGCTCGATCCATTATTCGAACCCGGTGGATGTTTGGTTTCATAAGAATTATTTCCCAGTGCTGAATTTCGTTACAGTAATATAATATTACAATTGAATAAAATATAATCCAGAACATTAAAATATCACATAAATTAATCGCATATAGCAAAAAGAGTTAATTTTGAAAATGATTTACAAATTTAGTATATGAATTTATCTTGATCCTTTTTATACGCGTCTTAATACTCTCGGCTTCCTCTGACACGCATAGACGACACCTGCAAAGATGTCGGCTTTCCTTTGTCATCTTCAAGTATGCCGATAATTTCAAGATATAATAAAAATACGCAATTTAAATTACCTATTGAGAAAAATGTCGGCAGTGTATTAATATTTTACAGCCTTTTGCTCTGTGACATTTAATAGCACAATAATTAGCTAAATGGATTTTTTCTAGTGAAAAATTAAATTTGTGGTGTAAATTAATCGTGTTGAATTCATTTTAATCCCTAATATCGAGTTGGATTCTTGGTGTAGAAAAGGTGATTTATTGAAAAAAGATAAAAAGCGTATATTTTTACTTTATTTGTTTTATTAGTTCAATTACGTGAAGTAGTCGCAACTAAACATTTTTCATTGTTAAGGCGTTGAAATGTGTATTCCTTTCGATTCCTAATAAATATTTATCCTAACTCGGAATTTAATTAATTTAATCTTGAATGGAAAAATAAACATCGTTCTTTTTGACGTCCGTATGTTAAACTCCGGAGTTCGTGTCTAGATTCTAACTAATTTTGAAATGAAAAGAATTATATCTGACACTCATTCACGTGTTACCGCAATGGGGAAAGTAAGCGCTACTGAATTCGAAACCAGTATCTTCAGGGAAAATATCCGATCTAGGAGAGAACCGTAAACCCTTCTCTAAGGGGGCGAAGGAGAGGAAAAAGAGCCTTCACCCCCTCCTCTACTATCACTGTTGCCATATCACTTGACAGTTCGTTCGAGACTAGTAGTTCACTGAAATTCCGGTGGAGCGCTCGTAAAGTGGTGCGGTTTTTTTTGTCCACCACTGTACCAATAATTCATAAATTTCTTTTCTTAGATTTATCTTTAGCAAAAATATCTACATATTATTACCTACTCTCGGATCTAGATTATTTAAAAAATCATTCTCAATGCAAAGTAAAGCTAAACAACTCAAGACAATTGTCACTCATTGTGTTACTCTGATAATTTTTCACACACTTTAGGGTCGAAAATGATCTTTCCTCCGAAGCATTTGAAATTAGTTTCATTAATAAAATTCTTAAAATAATGTCTACATTAGGAAAAATTGATTTCATAACGGAGGCCATTATATTCATTCCGGTTTGTCTTCTTTTTTCGCAAATAATAAAAAGTGGTCTAATTCACCTAACCATTGGGCTAAATGGGCTATAGTCCAGGGGCACCACTCATAAAGGGCGCTACTCATAAATATTTTTTTAAATTATTATTATTAAGTTCAAGGGGATTGGCTTTCCGGGAGAACAATCAAATTATTGGGAATAAAAATAATGGAAATTATTTAGGTTGCATAGAAGTTTTAGCAAAATTCGATCCCATATTACAACAGCATCTATTAGATTTTGGAAATAAAGGCATTGGAAATGTTTCATGTTTGTCAGCAGGAATTTGAGACGAATTTATTCAAATTTTAGTAAATAATGTCAGAAGTTCTATCTCCAAATTTGAAAGAAGCCAAATATTATTCATTAATAATAGATTCAACGCCTGATATTTCACACTTATTGTTAGACCAGTTAACCATTGTAGTTAGATATGTAAATACCAATGGAATCGCAGTAGAAAGATTTTTGACTTTTGTTGAAAACGTAGGTTATAAGAGTGCAGAAATTGAGGACTGTGTTTCGAAAGTACTGACTGATTTGGACAATAATTTGCAAGATTGTAGAGAACAGTCTTATGACAATGTTTCTAATATGTCAAGTGTATATAACGGTCTTCAAGTTCGTAATAAATCAAAAAATAATCTTCCATATATGTGCCATGCGCAGCACATTCATTGAATTTAATTGGAGAATCTGTTGCAGAATGTTGTCTAGAAGCCACCGGATTATTTCCATTCATACAAAATTTGTACAGTTTCTTTGTGGATTCAACGTTTAGGTGGGAAGTATTGAAAAGTTATTTATCACTGTAATGTAAGGTACCAACAAAATTAAATGACACGCGCTAGTCGGCAAGAGCTGATGCAGTAAACGCAGTAATTTTAGGTTACGAATATTTTTAAAATGCATTAAAAAAATCTCTGATGATCCTGCACCAAAACCTGCTGCTAAAGTTGAAGCACAGAGATTACTAAATCAACAAAATTTACTAGAAACTGCTCTAATGATGGCATTTTGGAAACAATATACAAAACTAATAAGACACTTCAAAAAGTTGATATTGACATTGAAACTGTCGTTAAATTATACAGTTCGTTGGGAAAATATTTGCAATCTAAACGCAATATAGAATATTTTACTTATTATAAATTAAAAGGGGCCGAATTATCTGGCTGTGATGAGTATAAAACTAAAAGATTAAGAAAAAGAAAAAGACAATTCAATGAAACTATATCATCAGATGTCGAATTTGATACAAATACTGAATTCCATATTAAAACATACTGTGTTATAATTGATAAGCTTCTGGCAGAAATAAACTAAAGGAAATGTGCTTATGATGATATACACTTAAAAGTTGGTATTTTAATTAATTTGAAAAATATAGATGAACCTACAATTAGAAAACAGGCTGCAGAGTTGTACAATATATATGCAGATGATCTAGAAGAAATTTTTATTGAAGAATGTCTGCATTTTAAACATGCGGACCTTTGTAAAAACGATGAAATTACATATAAAGCAGAGCTTAGTTTTAGGACAATAATAGATTCAAGTACTGAATCAACATTTCTTAATGTTGCTGATGCTTTGCGCATTTTTTTTAAGGATTGCCACTACAAATTGTAGTGGTGAAAGATCTTTTTCCACACTAACAATAAGAAGAATAAAAAACTATCTGCTTTAGGAGAATGCAAACTTAATAATGTAAGCATATTATCAATTGAATCAGAATTTTTTGAAAATATTGATTGTGCAGAAATTATCAACAAATTTGCTAAAAGTAAATGTAGAAAGAAGTACTTTTAAGATATTTTATTTATTTGTTTTAATAAAAATATATTGTTTTCACTTATGATTAATAAAATCGATATGTATTTACGTATTTAATTTTACATTAAAAATTAGTAACCCCCACCCCACTATCAGAGGGCCCATCATGTTACTAGCCCAGGGCGCCCAAATATCTTAAGACGGCCCTGATAACCAGTACATAAAAAGTCATAGATTTTTAAAAGCATTTTTACAAAATACATTAATTACAGTTTAAAACATAAAAATACTTTTGTAATATGCACATATCAATTTAAATTTAATCCTGTTAACATATTTAATGCCAACATTTATGAATGAAATATATGATGTACGTTAAAAAAATATACAACATTTTAAATACATACAATTAAGATGAAAACTTAAAAATTAACTTGCTCCATCATCAGACATTTCCTCTTTTTTGTCTTGTATTTCCTCCCAATTGCAACATTTACTTTCGTCAGTCCTTTCAATTACTGTTACTGCAAGGTATATTCCATGATTGTAACGTAATTGATGAATTACCGCTGACAGTTTCCCAAATTTTAGCGTAACTGCTGTACCATCGATTGTTATACCAACTATATTACTTGACAATTCTAGACCGAATTCCATCAGTTTTGCTTAAACTACTTGGACTACAGCTTTACTTTGGAAACTACCCTTAATAGTACATACCAACCCTAGGCAATAGTGCAAATTAATGTTGGTGTATCGCCTGTTCTTAATGCTTGTTCACTCATCTAATGTTAAGCTGAATTTAATATTTTATTTTAGCAATTCCTTAATTTTCTCAATAATTTGACCTTTTATTATGTCACAATATTTGTAAACTAGTGGCATTACATCGCCTTCATGTTTTGGCATATTGCATCCCCTAGCAGATACGGATTCCCTTAGAAAAGTGTGTAATTGCCCGAATTGAAATGCCATCTGAGGCTGCAAGCCGAGCAACAATCTCCTCCAAAGATGCTTTCTGGACATAACTTACAATTGGTGGTTGAGAAATCTTTTTGGGTAAAATTCACTCCCACTATCTTTTCATTTGTCAATTTATGGACCAAATCTAAATGTCACATCATGCCACTTGTAGAAGAACCCTTGCAACTTATCAATTTGGCGCATTGTTTACACGTTGCTTTCTTCTTTTTTTTTAAATATATCCACATGTCCAATCCAGGTTTATTTGCGTCACTGTGCTCCATAATTTAGGGCTAATTTCAAAAAAATAAATTGATTTTAAATTATTATAATTTCACAAAATAGAATAGAATGAATCAATAAACACTGACTTTCATAGAAGGATATATGTAGTAAATGAAACTATCAGATGCCAATTAAAACTTCTCTTGATTGGAGATGCTGATTTTAATTCTCCCTACGTGTGTCATAGGAAGTAAATCCGTATTTCTCCAAAATAAAAAATAATTCACAATCATATATGCTCATGTGACCTTCCGAGAAAAGACAGAAATTTTTAAATTTAATTATTACATATAAGGAACTTATTTGTGACAAATTGTTAACTTATTCAATATTAAGAAACCCTTTGGCTTGAGCAAATGATCTTTTCTTGATGTTGAGGATGTGCAGACAACAAGAGACCAACTACTACTGTATCCTATATTGGAAGTCACTCTCAATTAAAATGGAGGGTAGAAAATGCAGGGTAGGGGCTTAAACAACAATGTAATTGTAATTCACGTGATCAAAGTAGCTATTTTGTCGATTAGGGGTAGAGTGAGAGGGAAGGAAGAAGAATACGAGGAGAAGGTGGTTAGTTCAGCACCTAGTTTCAGATTCATGCAAAATGCAACCATTACTTTTTGGACTTTTTATTTACTGACAACATTCACGGACACGAGATGAAGATATTTTGACATTGTATTAGTTTCCATTGAAATGGAATGAATAGCGATAAACGCAACCTGATCCTTAATCCCAAACTCATAATAACTCAGTTACTATAATTCAAATGAACAATTCCCGGGAATCGTTAACATTATTCCAGGGAAACGAGAATAAGAAATATCGAGTAAATTCCCGGGAACCGGGAATGAGAATTCCTGGTTCCAAAACTCTACCTATGATCATGCCAAGTTCAATTTTATATCGAAAAATCATTTTTTTTACAAGTGATACTTAACGTAAAATATCTTTAACAGTTAACTGGGGTATTCCGATTATCAGGGAATTTCCCATTATCCAGGGGTCTCCGATTATCCGGGTGTTCCGATTATCCCGGGCGTTTCGATTATCTGGGGTTTCCCATTATAGTTACCCGATTATACAAGGGTCTCCGATTATCCGGGACTCTTCAATTATCCGGATTTCTGTTTATCTGGGGGTTTTTGATTATACGGGGCGTTCCAGTTATCCGGGTGGTTCCGAATTTCTGGAGTTTTCCGTTTATCCGTGATTTTCTCATTATCTGGGATGTTCCGGGTATCCAGGTTGTTTAGATTACGCAGTTATTTCCGATTATCCGGTTTTTCCGATTATCCGCGGTTTTCCAGTTATCCGGGGGTTTTCGATTATCCGGGAGTATCCGATGAAACTGGTTTTGGTACTGGTCGGTTATCCCCCGCAAAGGGTGCTATCCTGTTTTGGTCCCGCAAATATTTTTCATAGTAAATATTTATTGTTGAGAGGCTCATGGGATCGCTATGTAATATTTTTACCCTAAAGCTTGCTAACCCATGACGGATGGGCCTGTCGCGACATTTACAAACCCGATCTCCGGACAACGGGGAGGGATAGTTTGGTTCCAACCGAGGCGAAGGGCGCGGTAGCGCCCGAAGACGACTACCCATTAAAACAAAGCGAGCCGAAGGCTCGTCAATATATCCTTTCAATGTTCTATACTCTTGACTGTTGCGCCGCAAATGGAACCAATGTAATTTGCGGGGGGATGACCGACCAGTACCCCGGTTGTTCGCATAATCCGAGGTTTTCCGATAAGCTGGGTTTTCGATTACCCGGGGTGTTCGGATTATCCGGGATTAACCGATTATCCAGGGATTTCCGAGTGTCCAGTGGTCTCCGATTATCCGGGGTGTCCCGTTTATCCGGGGCTTCTTTTTATTTGGGTGTTCCGGTTATCCGTAATTTTGCGATTATACTGGTGTCCTCTGTTTACCCGGGGTTCTCCGGTACTAGCGCGTAATTTTTTTAAATTAATCATGTTGCTTAGTAACTATTCTCGGAAGTTGTCTATAAAGTCACGTGTAACCTTCGGTAATGGTGCATCAGAATGGCACGGTTGCCTTAATGAAATGAATATCATTTATCATGTGCACTTGAATATGGTTTTTCTTGGGATAAAAGTTAGATAAATAGTTAGCAACCTCCCGCGAGAGGCTTCAGTACTCCTCTGTCGCGACTCCAGTCGCCCGTAGACTACGTTTAGAGCAGCTTCGTTTTAGAGAATCATGCCCAATCTATCAATCCCTATTATTATTATTTAATCAAATGATTCCCAGCTTATGATCTCTACACGGATTTTTATTCGACGTGAGCTCTCTTCCTATTTTCTCCACACGGCGCCCCATTCCATTGTTAGCGTACTATTTTTCCGTAGATATAACCACTGCTAGATTAAGCCGTTATTTAGCCAGCTTCTACCGTTTAACCAACTCGGAATTTGTTTCGCTCGACAAAAGTCTCACGAATTACGTCATAGACACTGCTCACAGCAAATCACTATGTGAACCATTTATAGAGGACTAACATTTGGCTAGCAAGTCGGATCTAATTACAGAGTTAGTAAACATTTATCCGATGATTTTGCTGGATTAGATCACTAAATTCCTCAAGAATGCTTACATTGATCGAATGCAAAAACAGTCCGAGTTATTGGAACTTCCAACCACGAAACCTCGATTCCACGTCTACGAATGCAGAAAAAATAACTTTACGAATTATCCAAAATTCTAGTAAAGGAGAGTGACGCGTGGACACGAACAAGAACGCACACAATTAAGCTTTTCATTAACGTGTCGTGCAATTTCCGCATCCGAGTACGATTATATTCCAGTTATTACTAAACGCCATTATCTCCGACAAAATAAATCGCACAGGATGTATAATTAAGTAAACTCTCTCTCTCTTTCTCCATAATCAAACAGAAAAGGAGTTTTCATTATATCTCCCAATCATGCATTGCGCTAATGGGAATTTTTTCCCTCTCTCGTTATCCACTCACTAATGAAGAATTTATAAGCCCACCGGGTCCAAATTCCAAGAAGACGATAAGATGAACTTTAGCTGGCTGCCCTAAAGGGCTTGTTCTTTGCGAGGAAGAAGGAAGGCAAGCGGAATAAGTTTGTGTTTGCGAGTGTTCGCGCCAGAGAGAGAGAGAGAGAGGGAGGAAGTGAAAAAAAAAACGAATAACGAAATAATAAAAAGCAGATATCTTCGGAGGGTGGCTCTCGTTCCCTTTTTCTCGGGCATATAGACCTCCGTGCGTCTTTTGTAAATTTGGACGGGCGCCGTGAGCAAGAGATCGCGTGGGAGTGGAGGGGGGAGGGAGGGGGGAGAGGCGAATGAGGAGAGAAGCCGCTAGCTACATGGAAAAAATAAGCAGCTCTCGCGAGACGCCGTGGGTGGATGGAAAGAGAGTCGGAAAACGCTCAAGAGATGGGGTTGGCTGTTCTGCCGACGAGGAGATCGGGGGAAGGAGTGGAGGGAGTCTTGGAGTAAGCGAACTGTGTAAATATTTGTGCCCATCTTTGGTACCCAAAAGAGGATGGGAGAGAGAGATCTGGGGAGATGTATTTTTCCTCGGGGAGCACGGGTGGTGGGGAGTCTATATAAACGTACAGCTGGCTGGGAGAAAGGAGAGAATACATACGCGCACGCACACAGCGACGTATGTACGTCATTGCATTCGCTAGTTGCGTATAATTGGAGAAAAGGGAACATGAATACTTTTCGAAGCCAGAGAGACCTCTCGCGGATTCGCGAATAAGCTTTCTGAAGTGGGAGGTAAAGCAAAGAGGAGTGGAGGATATATATTCCGAGTAGGTGGAGCGGGAATCTCTACTCTTTTGTTATTTTTATTCTCCGTCCTTACCGAAGGAAGAGGAGACTCGGTAGAACGGAAGTGAAGGGAATTTCCAACGTGGCCGCAAGGAAAGTTTGCTTTCTCTGTTGTCGGCTTAGCATGGATAGGAAGAGAGAGAGCTAAGATGTTTTTTTTTTGAGGAGAGGCCGAGAGGGAGAGAGGAATATCCCTGATATAACAACTCTAAAGACCTTGGATGAGATCCGCGCTTTATCTCTCCTTCTTTTCATTCTCCCCCCTCCCTCTTCACCCCCACCCCCTCCAAATCACCCCTCACTCCCCCCTCCCAATCTCGTTGCATTACCTCCAGGGCTTTTAATGCCGTCTTTGCGAGTTTTCGCTTCCGAATAAGCGCCTCCCTTTCGCGGCAGAAATTCGCATTACCCGAGACTGGAATTCGTGTAATCGCCTTGTAATTTGCCTTCGTTAGCTCCTCCGAAACGTGGAACATTCACTGTTTTGTCTAATTTTGCTTCTCGTCTGTACCTTTACCGTTTCAACGCGGTCGTTTTTGGCATTTTTGTGAGATGATTACGTGAAGTTATCCTTCGACAAAATCCCAAATACGTCTGTGTATTCGCTTGTGAACATCAGTGACCATTCTAACAAAGGAGCGCTCCTCGAAAAATCTATCTCCGCTCGAAATTCTCATTACCGCCCTCGAGTGCGGCCAAAGGGGAGGAAGTGCTCCGGATGCGAGGCCCCCGAATAATGGGGGCCCCATAAGTTTCGAGATCTCAATTATTCAAGTATCGAGAGTAAATTTTGCAAAAGTTTACTAAAAAAATTGGTACAATATACACTGTACAAACTTTCTCATATACTAATGCGTCGTTTAGAAAAATATGAACTATGTAGAATTATTATGAACATCAACTTAAATAAATATACGAAATTTGATGAAAATCGTAGGAGCCGTTTTTTATAAAATCCAATTTTTGTTAAAGTTACCCAAGAATAAACTACCCTTATATTCATTTCTAGAGAAATATGAAGTATGTAGTATTATTTTAGACGTAAACTCAAGTAACGGTACGAAATGTTATCAAAATCGTTCGAGCCGTTTTTGAGAAAATTAAATTATTATTAAAATGCGTAGAATAAACTTCCCTTAATTATTGTGCAATGCCAACCATTTCTTCATAGCTTCTATTCTGCATAATAAAATGCCTAATTACGATATTTCAATCATTTCTGCTCTACCGTTCAGGCTCTAGAGCCGTAAACAGACAGACCCACAGACAGACTGACGGCATTGCGAAAACCATCTTTTCGGTCTATTTCCGTCAAAATCTCGAGGTACAATTTTTTCACGATTACAATACTTTCTCAATAGACTTCATATATAAGAAAATAAAATCACTTGCCAAACTGATATCTAATAAAGAAACACTCCGTAAAAGTTATAACATTCAACTGGAGCTCTGTAAATAGTTCGTTATTATTATAAATATTAATATCTTGGAGTCCCCATTGATATTCGTATCCTGGTCCCCTTCAGTACTTACAAGGGGAGGACCCGGACGTGAGGTCATGGATTTGGCTGAAACTTCTTAGGTGTGTAGTGTTAGACTCCAGAATCAAAGCCAACGCCCTTTTGGGCGTATATGAGTAGTATTTTTTCTGTAAATTGCGTTTAAAGTTCGCAATTCTGCGACGAGTCCTATAATTACCCTAACGTTAGCAGAAGTATACAAAACCAGGCGCAGCCCAGCGCTGGGGAATTGGGCTAGGAATCAGTAATTCCGGAGTTTGCGACCGGTTTCGGTCAATTTTTTCCCCTCGATTTTTTTATTATTCCTGTTTTGCTTCTTACTCGGTGTCCGCAATCACTTTTTAATTTTTTTTCATCTCTACTTTTTCATTTTCGGAATTTTTCATATCTTCTCGCGTTCACCGAACGGCAGGTATGCTGGAATTTACTGTCAGATTAGATCTTTCATTGATCTCTGTATGTAACTATTATTACGGAGTTACGGGGCAGAAGCGAGGAACGGGGACCATACACTGGTGCTAGTTATTACGTATTAAAATATTGTTATTGTATCTTAAAGACAGTCGTGCATTGTTCTCCATGCTCAACATCTTTTATGCCCACGTGATACGATTGATTAGTAAACCATACGTTATTGAAACATTAACGGGCGCCGTAGGTATATTAAAGCAATCTTCCTTGTAGGAACGCATTAATACAAAATCAGCTATGGGCTCCAGTATTTAAAGAGATGATTAGGTACTCGTGGTTTGAGTCCAAACTCTCTGGTACCCGTGAGGTATTTTGTAATGTGAAACGGGTCATTTTCCCCGAAGAGGTTTTGTATTCCACCTGCAGCTTCGGAGAACAATGCTTTACTAGATGTTCTTGGTGTAAATTTTTTTTACTGTTTTCAATGTTACTTTCATTCCTAACATCCACGGATTTGTGAAATTTACAACTAAAAAAACGTGCTGTTGATTATTTCTATCTTACAATTAATCAACTCACCGTATTACTGAAAGATTCATAAAGAAAATAAATATTATTAATCAGCATGTGTGTATGGTCCTATTCCTCGCTTCTGCTCCATAACTCCGATTTCGCAGTCCACTCGTAAGAACCCTAGGCAGCTCATCACGGAAGCATGGCGAATAATATGAGCAAAGGATCAGGAAAAAGAACGGATATATCTAGAACTGGCTTCACCAATTCATATTACTAAAAGATTGACAATCATTCTATGGCTGATATTTTTTCCGCAAATTACGGATCATTAAAAGCGTATATTAATGTTCGCAAAAATATTCTATGGGTTTTTATCATGTACTATGAATGTCAATAATAGTTACATACAGAGATCAATGAAAGAAGATATGATCTGACAGAAAATTCTAGCATGCCTGCCGTTTGGCGAACGAGAGGAGATATAAAAAATTCCGAAAACGAAAATGTAGAGAAGAAAAAAATTAAAAGTGATTGCGATGAAGCAAAACAGGAATAATAAAAAAAGCGAGGGAAAAAATCGCGTATAAGATGCAGGGAGGTTTTCCGCCTCATATTTAATGATTTTTTAAAATTATACCCGCGCACAGGGGCGACTTGAATAATTTTGCGCTCTGGGGGAAATAGCACTCTAGCGTCCCCCTCCGTAAATGTTTGTCGAGATAATTACGAAATGAATGTTAATTCATTCATCGTTCTGTAAAGATTATAGATATAGGAAAAAAGAATGAATATCATAAAGATTGCAGCCTGTTCGGCGATATGAATCGGTATCCAATATTTATTCACTTGCAAGTAATGCATAGATAGATGGTCGGAATAGCGCTCCCTAGATTTTGGCGTCCCGGGCAGCCTCCAGGCAGCATTCGTTCCTAGAATTTGATATCAGTCACTTATTTATCATTTAACGGCGAAAATGTTGCGTTACCTTGTCAATATCATTTCGATATGATAAATCAATCTATAAAAACTTATATTCGTCCTCAATTTTAATAAGAGGAATAAAACTTTTGGATTTTCGGAAAAAGTAAGCTTCATTTAAGAGGCGGACGTCCAATAATCATGAAAATCCCCATCGAATTAGTATTTAAGGTGTTAATAAAAATCGATGTTTAATTTCTACATCGAGAAGAATACCTTCTTTAATTTTTAATAGAAATCATTTTTTCTGTAATGTAACTGCCTTTTATGATGTATTCGTCAACGTAAATTATAATGACATCTTTCAATATCAGTTTAAAATGTCATTCAAATATCATAACTGGGGAAGTAACATGTAGGAATATTTTAAGGTTCATTAAAACTTGTATAGGTTTTAATAACGCTATCATAAAATTAATTTGTTTGGTTTATGTTGTATATTGCATGTATTTCTGCTTACATAGAGCAATATTTAAATTTGACGCTAGATGAGTAGAAAATCGCAAAGTGACATGCCGCTAAACACTAAAAAATGTCGCTAAAGGAAGCAAAACGTCGCTAAATTAGCAACTATGTTCACCTAGTATGTAAAAAAGGTACTGTAATCCCGAAACTTCGAGATTTTGATGGGGAATACACGTTTTAGATGTCCCGGAATCCAAAAAAAGTTGTCCTTGCCACGCCGTCTGTGCGCAGCCCCAGAGCCTAAGGAGTTCGAAGAAATCGAATGACATTTCTTATTTAGGCATGTTATTACCCAGAATATAAATTTTGAAGAGATGAATGATATAGTGCAGGATTTCCCAAACTGTGTTCCGCGGAACCAAAGAGTTTCGCAAAAGCTAAATGGGGTTCGGTGATAGACAGAGAAAGAGACCCGACACGCTCTTCCTTCTCCTATTTAGTACAGCAGGAAACATCAGTCTCACTCGTAAACTGTATACTGTCACATACGTAAACAATGTAAATAAAAACTACAATGAATATAAAGTTATTTTATTTGCGATTTGGCTTATCCTCTTAGGGTTCCGCTAGAAAAAATATTTGAATATAAGGGTTTCGTGGCTCAAAAAGGTTTGGAACCCCTGACATAATGTAACGATAAAGGGTAGTTTATTCTTGTTGATGTTGACAAAATATCGGTTCATTCAAAGATGACTTTAACGATTATGATTAAAATTCACTCACAATCAGTTATAGATCATGGAGTCATATTAAGTAATATTTCTCAAAAAATAACCATATAGCGCCCTGATACATCATGATAGATCGATTTTTACAATACATTACTTCCAGTCAAATTGACGGTTATTTCCTATAATGTTTAAGATGTGGTCACGGGACGGCAATATACCACAGCTGTCAAGTTAAATTTCATTTCATTGAAAGAATCTCAGGAATTTGTTTTTCTGATAACCACTCAAACCGCCTGACTGGTATGATTTGTAAGTTTCACAGTATCTCAAATAACCTTAATTACATGTTTTTCTTAATATTCGAATTCGGTGATTTAAACTATACACTGCCAAACAATGAAGGTTATATTTACTGCTTAAAAAAACGATAACTCATTTCCAATTTAGCCCAACCTGAAAAATATGGCTTTTCTGTCTTTTAATACCAATTAGAAATTTTAATTATTCTTCGTTGGATATTTTGCACTACTCCATTTTAGCTTGACGTGTAATTGCGTGTGATTCACTGGGATTATAATTTCGTGTCGCATATTCAATATATTTTCCAGTGTTTGAAGTTTAAACAATACCTTTGTTAGGATAAATAATACGACGGTAAGGAAAATGAGCAAATATTCAATTATTCATTGAAATTGTGTTAACGTAGTCAGATATAATATAGAGATTAAAATTACTGAATTTTTTAAGGTCATCCAGGAAATTTTCTGCGAAAGCTTATTACGTTTTTAATCTTTTACTAAAAACGGAAAAATAAAATTTACATAACTTTATTTCATTGAAATCACATTTTATATGCACCAAAAATAAAGAAATCTAAATTTCACATAAGAATGTTCCATAAAGAGAAAATAGTTACGTATAAACAAAAAAGTTGTCTAGTTTACCAAATAAATATTCATCCTGCATGTAAGATTTTTATGTATGGGAGAAAGGAAGGAGAATGTGAGGGAGGAGAATGTAATAATAATAATAATTAGACTTCATTTTCAAGGACGACATAATATAGACTATTTAGTCTGTGTTTACATAAAACCCATTGTGACGAACACAAACAAACCGCGACCTCAATATTCTTTGGCAGGTACTATAACACCACCATTCTACCAAGGATAGGTGGTAGAAGAATGGGAAGGAGGAAGAAAATGAGGAAGAATAGGAGAGAGAGGGAGAGAAAGGCAAGAGGAATATGAAGTACTTTAATACCTGGCAGTGGCGTGTCTAGAAATTAGTAAAGGTTTAAAATTCAATTTCAAGGAAGTCAATCAAAAAGGGCACCTATATCGACTGGAAAAAATAAAAACGAAAGTTACAGATATTAGCGAAACGCATTACTAAAGCAAACTGTTAGCTACTCTGAATTGGTTGATTTTATGGATACGGCCAGGGTTTATGGAGCTGTCCTCTCTGCCTGCACCGCGTACATGGGAACGTACTTCTAGTCTGCTCAGAAAAAAATGACGCAAGCATAATTCAAGAGGTAAACATGCAACTGTGCATTAAAAATAACTAAATGTTGATCGCTGTTTTCAATAAATTAAGAAATATTATCATGTAACGGAGACTTTTCAAAGTAAAAAAAGTGGCTCATGGGGGGAGGGAGTGTCCCCCCCCCCACCTTGGATACTCCACTGATACTTCATTCATGTATTCCTGTCATTTTTATGGACAACTGCACTATTATTTATAATAATTTCTGTTGTTCTGTTTATTTTTGTATATATTATTACAGATAATTGGGGAAAACTGTGAGTTTAATAAGTTTTTCAGTTTGCAAATCGTTCCATTGCCACGCAAGCAATTCCACGTGAGTTTATATGTTTTTTCATTTTATGTTCCGTTTTTTCGGTTCTTCGTTTCAATTTTCGAACCAGAATTATTAGTGGGTGTGCTACGCAACCATTTATTTAAATTAGAGGTAATTTATTTTAGAAATCGAGTAACATTATACAATTAATTCATTTCATTATTACTGTCTCAAATTCACCAAAATCAGAAGAGTTTTCATGCTCACGGCATTATCTATTATTCGGATTCTCTAGAATATCTATAGGGCAGCACCATTTCGAGGAAGCAAAACTGCAAACAATTGCGATTACCGTAAAAAAATCAGATGTGGATAAACTGTTTGGCCAAGTGGCTCGTCGATTCGATCGGAACGAACATAAGGGAATGTAATTTCGCATAAAATGCCCGTTAAATGTTTGCAGTTGGAAAAGGAGTCAAAATGCTATTTATCTTTGGACGCAAAAGCGATAAAATTTCGCGCGTGCGTGTGTGTGTGTGTGTATGTATACACTCCATTCCCTTGGCACACGTATCATCTTTGAAAATTTTTCCTCGCCTCACTCTCCGTTTTCTCCGCAACCCAGTTCCCCCTCCCCTCCCCTCCCCCTTCTCCCCCCTCCCCATCCTCTTCAGCCCCAAATTTCATCAGCACTCCTCATCATCAGTCCCCTCCTATTCTTCTCACCACCTTCTCATCAGCCCCTTCTCTTCAGCCATATTATCTTCAGCATCCTTCTCATCAGATCCCTCCTCTTCATCAGCCACGTTTGCTTCAGTCTCCTTCTCTTCAGCACCCTTCTCATAAGCCCTCTTCTCATCAATCTCCTCCTCCTCAGAACTCCTTTTCATCAGCCACATTTTCTTCAGTCTCTTCCTCTTCAGACATTCTCTTCAGCCCCATCCTCAACAGCTCCTCTTCAGTCCAGCTTCCCCTTCAGCCCCCTCCGGTATCACCCTTCCCTCGCGAGATGGACCCTAACAGCTAATTCAGACATACTTTTACATCCAAAATTTCGCATCTTCCTTTATAAAGGAAAAACGAGTTTGGTTTTGGGATACAGCGGCTGTGACACGAGATTATAAAGTACAAAATCCAAAGGGAAACTCTGTTGCCGCGGCATGAATTTGGAGGGGAGATCGAGAGAGGGAGGGAGGGGGGAGGAAGTAAAAGGTTTGAGTTGGTTATAAAGGGGTTTTGATATACCCTTTGGTGGAGTGAGGAGTAGGGAGGGAGAGGAGCAGAGTGACTTGGGAAAGGACAGCTACAGAGCTGCTGTACGCATAAGGGTGGTTGTGTAGAGAATGTTTGAGTGGAGTAAACACGTGCTCATTCTGAGCCGATGTGTATATTTACTTCAAGTTTTGAAACTCTCTCACTCCCCCTCCCATCCGTACCTCCTTTCCTTCTAATCTCCCCTCTCTCTCTCTCTTCCACTCTCTTCTTAGCACCCCCTCCATCTTCTAATATATATATATATATATATATATATATATATATACACACATACATACACAGAAACATAAATACTGTAATTTTCTTAAATAAAATTGGAAATGTCTAATGTTCTTAGAAATGACTTGTCGTAAACGCCACTGCTTAAATGAAATTAATTTTTGCCATGGAGCAGTGGTTCTTAACCTTTTTTGTCTCGTGTCCTCCTTCTGATCTTCTAAAATTCCCACGCCCCCCTCCACCAGAAATTTTCTTTAATGTTTCTAAGGGTTTTATCAAGAAAATATTTGTAATTTGTGTTTTATTAGTTCATTAGTCATCATTGAATTTTATGAACAAACAGAATGAGCGTTAAGTATTTGCATCTGATTTTTGTATGATGGAAACATTCATTCGAAACCGCCGGAAAAACTGCGCAGATTATTTTTTCAGCTAAGAAAGCTTAACACATTACTACCTAGTTGCCTAGGAGATTTGTTTGAACGAAAATTAGACAATTTTAATTATTTTAAGAAGAAAACATTGGTAGCGCCTTGACGAATTAATAAATCGTGGCCGCATTCGCCAACTACCAATTCCTCTGGAGTAATACGAGCATCCTACATATTAATTTTGCAATTTACCTGCGTGTTTGCATGTTTCTGCCGCACTGGCGTGGAAGTGACATTTGTGGAATATAGGCGAGAGACTGTAACTTGGCAGACATTTGGATATAAACATGAAAAAAGATCAGGAAAAATCTGAAAACCTTGAAACGTCTAATAGTTATGAAGTAATTCATTTCTTCAAATGCAAATTTTCCCAGAATAAATACATAAATATCTGATGTGTCCAACACATGACTTTATCCATACAGAGCAATGAATATGATTGCTTTCGACACCAGCGTCCTCTGGAATAATTATCTGCAATTAAATTCGATAATAATTTTTTTTAATTTTCAATTGTCATTATTAAAAAAACAATAAGCAAAGAAAATTGTTAGCTGTTTCTATGGGTAACGAAATATCAACGTGCAATTAAAATTACCCTTGGCAGCGTAAGCAACGCTATCAACAATTAGAAAAGCTTAACACAGAAACGGAAACAATGGTATCACTTAGCGACGTATTTATCTATAGGTATAAATAAAATTGTAACCACTGTCTGTACATTTGTTTTTTTGTCGGGGTTTTACTTTTTTGTGTGTTTTGCATCACAAGAAGACGTTTGAAGCGGTTTGCAGAATTGTTGTCTGTCTGTCTGTTTGTTTGTTTGTTTGTTACCGCATCACGCAAAAACGGCTGGTCGAATTTTTATGAAACTTGCAGTGTATCTTATTTAAGGGGGGTTTGGGGAGCATCCATTTGGTTTTTCGACGATAAATCTCGAGTAAATTAACTTATGAAGTTCAAATTTGATATTTGTCACTTTCAATACAAGTATAAGATCAGGTTTGTGGATGAGCAAAATCAGACCAAGAGGAGGGGAGGTTGCGGGGGGAGGGGGGGGGGCACCCGTAAGAGAAGTCTTAAATAAACGCAAGTTACAAAATACGAACTACAACAAATGATAAACAAATTTCCAAAATCATAATTGAATTTTTCCTTGTCTGTACGCAACCTAACTACAAATAGATAAGTTTGTGGGTTACCATGATTTTTCCTCACACCCCTCAATTATCGTAATTGCTGATCTATCATGAAAATTATGCAATATTGCTTCAAGGCATCATTTACATTTGCATTTAGCATTTCTGGATTTAATACCTATCTCCTATATATTTATAAAAGTTTGTTTGTTTGTTTGTTTGTGTATCTATACATTTCCACACCGTTAAATTTAGAGTAATCAAACTTTCAACAGATACTTTCTTCACAAATAGAAAGGCCGTAGGCTACTTTTTAATCCCAAATGTTTTATATTAATTGTACAAAAAGCAAAATAACTTTGTATGCTAATGCTAATGGCAGCCCACTTTCTGTCGGCTCCTTTATGCACGCCCACAATAAACCGATTCCAACCAAATTTGGCAGGATAGTAGGGGGCACTAAGGGGAAGGTCGAAGCGGGGTTTTAGTCTTTGTATGTCCGCTTTATTCAAAATGGCGGTCGATTTAAACATTAAACTGCGCGTATTTTCCCAAGTCCTAATATTGATTTGAATCAAATTTGTTACGATTGTGGAGGGCTCCCAGAAATAATTCATACGTGGTTTTTGTTTCTCTCTGCCCGTTTTATTCAAAACGGCGGCCGAGTGAATTCTTAAATACCATGTATCATCTAGAATTCCGATCGGATTTGAACCAAATTTCCCCGGGCAACGCCGGGAATTTCTGCTAATTTTACATAAATTTAGAAGAAAAATCAAAATATCTCCTAAACTATCGGTTTTATGAAAAAAATTCTTTAAACGAAACTTGTAGAAAATTACAATTTCTACAATGTTGGTAATAACAAACATTTACGTAAATTGAGTTTTTTTATTTGGAAAAAACGAGAAAACGACAATTATAATAAACATCCACTTCCGGTTGACCTATATTGTCCAAAAACTAATCAGCTCTTTTGTCTATGATGAAAATATGATATTTGAAATTTGGTACTGAAATGACATAATTTTCGAGTTAGAGCGCCCACAAAATTCACACAGACACATCATCGATAAAATATTCAAAAGGTACTCAGGGGACCTCAAAACGTGCATTTCCGTTGAAATTTCGAAATCGATTATTTTCATGAAAATGTTACTTTCTCTACCTATATTACGTAAAGTAAAAATAAATAATAAAGAAAACTGTCATTTACTGTCTGATTCAGCAAGTCTTTCCTTATTATTTATAGTTACTACAATGAAAAATCTGCTGCCATGGGAATTACTCCAATGTTTATAAATTGTGTAACGCCCTTTAAATAGGAAATGAGGGTAGGAGAAAGGGGAAGAAATACTGAAAAAAAATAAAGTATTTTATAGCAAGAAATGAAGAATAAGAGAGAAAAGATGGTAAGCGATTGCAATTTTACAACTTGATTCGATTATTTAATTATAAAAATACAATAAGGCCATTAACAATTCAATTTCTTGATCGATAATCAGTGCTTGTAAAAATGAGTATTTAAAGTCCTTTTTCCAGTCTCCTATCGCTATATCCAAATTGCAAGCCACGCTTCAACGATCCGACTAGTATTGCATTATTTGTATACATTTCAATTAGATCAAAATTCCAAAAGAATAACTATCCAAAATCCACAAAAAACACACTAAAAAGTAAGTGTAAATAATTACAAAAAGTTTTATAAAACGAAACATTAATGTGACGATTGAACTTGAATCTTTGAACGGACTACTTTCCACTACCAGCAGCGCGAGATGCACTGAACTCAAGTGGGAGATAGGATGGTAGCGATCATTATACATATTCCTCTGGTTGTGGGAGTCGGAGACATCAGGTTCAGATTAACCTAAACTCTGATCCCGGCGCAAACATACATCCGCAATGAACTTGAACTACTCTTCGCCATTCCACCTTATCTGTCCAACTCGACATGGGTAACGCTCTGAACGCCACAAACACAAATGTTTGGGCCTGGAATTAGATTCGCGCTCCGAACTATCCAGCGGAAGAACCTTCCTTCGGAGGTTAAAACAGGTCGAGCTGTTGCCGCTGTTTAAGCTAACGGGGATGTCTGCCGAGCCCAGTACCGCGAAACGACTAAACATGGATGGCAACGCACCCAGGAGATCGAAGAGGTTGCAGGGTCTTCAACCAAGCCCCTCAACGCCACCGGAGGAGGAATTACCAACAGAAGAGGGAATCAGGTGGGAGATCCCAAACAGAGGAGAGATCACCAACGAAGGAGAGACCACCACCGAGTAGGACAACGCAAAAACTGACTCTCTCCGAATACGAGAAGTTAGCTAAGGAGGTGAGGGGTATTCCTCGAAAGGAAAAGAGCCGGAAGCATCCTCCCCAAAGATGCCCTCCGTTAGGATGAAAGACATGTCCTGTCAATTCTGGAGGATGGAGCAGACGCCGCGAAGGGAGGTGCCCGGAGATGGAATAGGCACATCCCCGGCAGCTTCCGTCCAAAAGGAATGAGTGGCCATCCATTAGGAAACGATGTTGGGAGACAAGAGGGCCCCCTTCGCCAACACACGGAAGGCCACGGCCGGAAAGTGCTAGAGTAAAAACACCGTCACAGAACTCATCCGCGCCGACAATAACAAGGGCTCCACATCCAAGGAGGGCCCTTATTGCC
Source organism: Uropetala carovei (assembly GCA_036926305.1). Lineage (NCBI taxonomy): Eukaryota > Metazoa > Arthropoda > Insecta > Odonata > Petaluridae > Uropetala > Uropetala carovei. Next base: position 3,037,466 of record JAXCHB010000004.1, read on the forward strand.
GTGGAATGGAGACCGCAAAGTAAGAGTCGCGTAGATATTCGAGTCTCCTTGCATGGCCCATTAAACAGGGATACCAACCGGCCCACGAGACGAGAGAAAACACGCTCTCCGTTCCCGAGGTAACGCGGGTAGAAGAGAAGAGCGTGATCCCCGACAGACCCCGCCCGTTGGCAGCCCTGACGGGAGGGGTTACCAGGAAACACTGGCCCCAACTATGGAAGCGACGCCGCCACCAGCGGTTACCGCGGAGGCGCTAAGCCATCTGCCCTCGCTGCAATCGATGATCCGCGGAGAGAAAACCAGATGCGTCACCGAGAGAATCCTAGGACTATACGACGCAGAGGGCACCGGAGAACGACCTTTACTACACCGCCCGTCCGTACGGAGTCAGTGCTAACAGTGCCAACCGAGGCACAGATGGAGTGGCTCGTGGAACTAACCTAATTGAAGAGGGAGAGGCGGAATATATAAGAGGGATATTGCGGGATATGACAGACGAAGCCAGAAAACTGCATAAAAGGGTTTAACGTTATTTCTTTTGCTCCACCGAGCCTATCGCTACACGAATGCACTGCGGGTCGCATACGTTCCAGGTGTCGAGTTGCTTAGCAGAGTGACGGAGAGTGCATATTCTTGAAAGAGTAACGAGTAAAAATGCCCTGCGCGTACATATTTAATTTGGTTGCCACCTTCGATAAGCTGTCGGCAAAATTTCGAAATAGCAGTTTGAATTCGTATTTGTGAATGGTTTTTATCAGCTGAATTGGAAGTTTGGAGTACTTCTAGGATCTTAATGTTTACGTCGGATTAAACTGTCTGATCGATGATCCCATATTGATGACGGCTATTTTTTAAATCCATAATGCTTATCTGATTTTATAACCAATTTAATCGAAATTGGGGAGGTAAATATACTGCTTAAATAGTGATTCTGTAGGATTATGTTACTTAAAATCAAGTCCAAACAATTTCTTAGTATCGAAACTTGATTAGAAAAGATTTCACCAACATATGTACTTGTATTAACAAACATGGAAACGTTTGTGTTAGTTATCATAGCGGAAAATTCTATATTTCTTCTATCAATAAGTTTAAGCAAATTTATCGTATTTGCCCACCTCTAGTGATGTTACATCCACTAGAGTCCTGCACGGATCGGGTACGGGTCGATTCTTTAGAATTAATTACGGGACCGGACTTTAAAAATTACGCGAGTCACACTAGTCCACCGTACTCAATGGGTTCAAGTAAAAAATGTGGCAGGAGTTTTATAGGTAAACTAACCCAGGGAGAGTGAAGAACAAGTGTTACTCGTCCTCCGTACTGACACTGTGAATTGGTTGATATATTTTTTGCCTATAACATTATATTAGTGTATTTTGTATAGTAATTTATTTTGTTTGTGGTCTCCCAAGGCGTACAAATATGTAGATTTAAAAAAATTCTTTTCAAATCATTGAACAGCACACAGATGTTGATAGAAAATTTTGAATAAAATAATTACGTTTTTCTAGCCGATGGGCTTTAAATGGGCTGTGAGTTGTCTTACAGACCGGGCCTACAATTTCTTCGACAACCTACGGGTCCGAATTTGTATGGGCCGGGCCGAGAAAATCAGGCCCGTACAGAGCTCTAACACACACACACTAGCATGCCCATTGCAGCTACGCTTGCAGTTACTTGCAGAGTTTGCCAAGTAGTGATGGCGGAAGAAAAGCGACTGAGGAGGATTTCGTCATGTTCGAAGATTTTCCGTTCGAGGGCCACCAGATAACCCATTCCTGAAATCATCGCGGGAGGAACGACGAACGCGAGTTAACATTTAAAAACAGTCAACACAATAAGTCGGTTGTTTAAGAGACGGCTGCACTATGGAGACCCACGTGGAATAATTATTGCGATAAAGAAGAATACAGTTATCAAGCGAGCGAGTGCATATTAAAGATGATCTTAGGATAATTCTGCCCATTTCGCCGTTTACAACGAATAGACTCCAATGTCGCGGGTTGCCTCGATCTTAGGCGGACACCCTCGTGTTCAGCATAATTCCGATCTTATACGCTTCTATTTCAGGCCTTAAGGAATTTTAATAAAGTTAACTTGACATAACCTTTCCCAACAAATATTATATTCATATTTTTATAATAAGAGAGGAAAGACGCGCGCCTGATCCATGCAAGGCAGAGGCGTTTTTGCGATTTATGTGATCATTTCAAAAAAAGACAAATATCGTTGGCTTAAAACAGGGGTCTTCAAACTTCGCTACGAGGGCCATATCTGCCTTACCTCATCTATTTCTTTAAGACAATCGTATTAGCCAGCATTCGGTATCATTGGGTATCGGATATTGGATTTTCATATGACGGTGGCTCACAAGAAGAAGTAATGGATAGCAGGGAATTGCTCTACGCATGGAACTGAAAGATTCCGCGCCCGCCTGTGGCCGCCGTCCTTAAAAATTATCGCGTGCGTGTGTGATGCCGCCTCAACCTGTTACTCCATTCGCTTGTGGAAAGCGATAGCGGTTTGTTTTATTTGGAGACCATCGGAGAAGGAAGAAACCTCTGCCGGTCATTTTTAGCCTTTCTCTCTTCGGGAAAAATTTGTTTGAAAGTCTCCCTCATAGATTCCCGGACGCGATAAGGCAGACTGATAGGAGAGGCATTAACTTGAGTGTGTGTTATGTTTAACGGCACCCCCTGCCAGACCACATTGGCAGTTATGTAAATGCAAATGAAGATCAATCCCTCCATATTCGCAGGGTTCATATTCGTGGTTTCGCGCATAAATGATTATAGCAAGTGTCAATGTTCGCAGGAGGTAAATTTCGCTGATTCACCTACGGCAGCATGCAATGCAGGGACTACTGAATGTATTCGTGAGTGGTACCTATTGGGACGGGATTTACTCTTTATTTCCTAGCAGTTTAGTTTCGTTGACAACGAGATAATAAGAAAGATATTTTCAGACGCACCTAATAAGGCCTACACTTGATGATATTTGTGAGATAACTCATCGAATGTTTGAGTGTTGTCTCTAGGGTTGCCAGATTTTCAAAACAGTAAAGCGTGACATTTTTACTAACACATTAAATTATAAACTAACTACCGTATTTACTGTAATTCTTCTCACACGTTTTCTTAAAATATTGCGAATAAAACATTTGTGGCGTTACCACGCCTACCGAATTTATTTTTTCTAAATGCCACGTCGAGAAGTAAGGGTGCCTGAATTACAGATTGAAGTGAATGTAAATATTTTATTTTAAATTACCAAAGATAACTTTAAAAAACAATAATAATGTTATTACTGTATAAACAGAGGCTAGTTGTTACCCCGGCCTCATTTTTCCCGTGAGCGGTTTCTATGTTTTTCAGGAAAGTAACTCTCGCGAATATTGAGGGATTACTGTATTTCAAATCGATGGATTCAGTCGCCGCTAGCTAATGGAGTTGTTTTTCGAAAAACCTCCTCGCCTGCTCCTTATCTTAAGAAATTCCGATCCTCCCGCGTTTCTCCCCCTCCCGGCTTTGCCTCCCTGGTAATTCCTCTTTTCCCCCTCCTTCCCACCCCCTCCTCCCCCTCCTTCCCACCCCCTTCTCCCCCTTCTCTAGAGCAGTATGGAGGGGCGTTCCGTTGCAAGGCAAGGAAGGGGCTAGCGGATGGTGGGCTCGTATTCGGCCGCACGATGGCTATACGTGGACGATAACCTATCCTTGGACGATAACAGGGTTTGTTTGCACCACTGTTACTGTCCTGTAGGGTCAAAGTACTTATCTTCTGGGAGAATTCCTCTGCAAGTTGTTGACAAAATGATAGATGAGGAAGAAGGGATGGGCTTGGATGGATAGAGGTTTACGAGACGGTTTAGCCTTATCGCCTTCGCTTACGTCCAAAGCAAAGGAAATACATTTCGCCTGAATCGGTCTTAGTTTCCACGGATTGCGTAAAAAATTACACTTCTATTTCTATAGTTATATTTCGGTAGCCAAACCAAAACTTCCCCGGATGGCATTACGTAGACCGAAACATCAGAGTAAGCTATATGAAGAAACGTCCCGTCTAGAAAATGTTCGCGTATATCTTTATCCTGCACATTGTATACCTGTAGCATGATATTTTAAAACAGTATGAAATGCATTTTTTAATATCGAAATAACATTTAGCCGCATCAAATGATTTTCTTTGGTGTCAGACAGACCGATGTTACGATCTCAAGCTTAAAATGTTATCCTAATTCCCCTTTGAATACGTTATATGTAACACCGAATCTGTCCAAATATTCATAAGATCGGAATCCCCATGTGGCAGCGATCCTCAGTCGGTGGTTCGAAAACTACTTTGCGAGGTAATTCTTAAAGATTCACGAGAAAAATTTCGTAATGGCGTCTTTTCCACTTTTTTGATTCTGCATTTTTTACCAATATTTTTATGTCCTTTCAATTAGTTAAATCTTTTTCTTTTCAATTTTTTTTATTATGCTTCAAGGATTGTTTTTGACTTTACTATGTACCAACTAATACTGATTTAAATATAAGATGTTTTGATTTTATTACAAACGCGTTACATACTATTTGTTGTAGGAACTTTTCATTATCAATAAATTAAACGCATTAAAAAAGATTTGTTTTTTACAAAATTTATTCGTTGTCAGAAGAGGTTCGCTGCTAAAACCATTCAAGGGGTACGTGAAAAGAAAAAAGTCAACTCCAAGGGTTCGCATATTGGCCTATTTTCAGCTTTATAGGATATCCTACCTATAAGCTAGTACAACACCTTACACGCAGCTTCGAATTTCCGGATTAGGTAAATTTTTGCCTTAAGAATAACTATATTTTGCAGAACGGCCACTTCTGCGAACAGAATGAAAGGACAGCTATGGATTCTTCTCTGTTTAAAGTGAACGCTTGGAAAAAGAGGCATTGACGTCATGCAGTGTACGTACAACGTATTATTATAGTTCTGTTTTTTAGTATCTACTTTCAGAGAATCACCGCTGAAATTGAATTATAAAAACGGATTTATTTTTCAAAGGGCAATCGAACTCTGCGATAAGATTCGCTTTCCCTTTCGTATTGGTGAGGAGAGAAGGCGCGGAGGAAGACGTGCGCAGAGAACGAACGGAATTTGAGGGGAGGAGGAAGGCGATCGCTAAGGTGCCGTCATTTGTTTGCTCTGTCGGGCGGTTTTTTTTTAATCTTAACCAAACTCGCGGATCGCCAAATAGCCAATTTCCTGGGAATGGGCGACGCTAGGGATTGTTGAGTCTTCGGGAAGAAGAGGAGAGGGTGGGAGGCAAGGAGTGGAGGGGGTGGAGGAGGAGGGCGGGAGGAGGTGGATGAGGAAGAGGTGGTCGAGAAGGAGGAGGGTGAGGAGGAGGAAGAGGAGGTTAGCAAGGGGGGTTCTGGGAAATTTTTTACAAGTTAAAACATTCCGGAAGAAGAGTCGCGATACTTCCACCTCCTCTCGGTGACGTCGCTCGAGTCTTCGTTTGGATCTGTTTTTCGATGTATCGCAAGGAAGTGGGGTCGCTTCGGTTCGATTTATCGCAAATCGTGCGTAGGAGAGACATTCTTCAGGGCGAGATCGCTCAGTTTTGCTGCAATACATGCTTTCGGTTAGGTATTGCAATACAGGGATTTCGAGATTCGAAATTTCCAATTCCGTCCCGTTTTCTTAAAATTAAAAAAAATAGTAAAAAAAGTTATTTTAGTGCAAAAACAGTAATTTTATTAATTATCCGATTTCTATACCGCACACTTGTTCCTCTACTGTAATAAGTGAAGGCAAAAATCAGCAATCAAACACGTCATTAAAAATTAAACTGATTTTATTAGAAACTGACCATAATATAATTCATTAATAAAAATCGGTATAATACATATTGCACAAACTTTCTCCTATATGCGTGTGTCTGGTCTCGCTACACTTTTTCATTACTGAGAGGAACTCATATTAGTAGAAAAACAAAAAATGACGGAAATGTCGGCATCTAGTATATGAAATATTTGCTCTTTTTATGCAGCATGCGTGAATCTACATTTTTTTCGTCATGTTTATCTTCGATTATTTAAAAATAAAAATAAATCAGTCGTAGCTTATAGAAGAAGATTAGGCGATGATAAGTGTAAGTCAACGGTCAGATCACTTAACATCAAATTAAATTGCAATTTATTTATTGTTATTTAATGAAAAAATAGTAATAATGAGCCCTATGGTTAATCAATGAAAATGAATGGAGGAACCTCCTGATAACCATACAAATATTTTTTAAAAAGGAAAATACTCATATACACACTGGTTTTAAAGAAATATTTGTATGGTTATCAGGAGGTTCCTCCATTCATTTTTATTGCTATTTGTTTATTTTCATGGAACAAAGGCAGAACTTCATTGAAGCAGAAAACTGTGAATGCCGGAATAAAAATCCCGCTGAAACAATTTTCCATATGTTTTGTAAGCGTCAAGGCGGAAACTTGTGAGACTAGAACGGAAAATTTAATTTTATTAATAATTTGGATATTTCAGTATATTTAAAACTCGCTAAAGGCGGAGATAGTTGGTTGAAAGGCCAAATTTTGTTTTTCTTTTTGTATATAAATTTCACATTCAAGTTCCCGGTGTAAAATTTATTGCTTTTTTTACATATATAAAATACAAGAATACGATTTTTGTAAAATTTTGCGACTATACGATATAAATTTCTTCCCTCATTCATTGATTGCCTATTTACCTACAGTGGGAGAGCGATTTTAGTTTGGAGAGAAGTATAGTTTGCGTTGGAAATAACGATTTTAAAATTTTAGAATAAACGTGACGATTTGTCTCAGTATAGGAATTCCTTCAATTGGATGGCGGAAGACTCTCAGGAGGAAAACATTCTGAGGAACTTGCTTATACAGCTTTTTCTGATGGAACAATTGAAGAACTTGTATTGATTAACAACAGCTAAAATAAAAACTTGATTAAAAAGCTTCCTTTGTCATAATTTGCTAATTCTCAAGCATGGAAGACTAGCAAAATATTTGAAGAAATTTTTACCAAATTACCTAAATCGCAAAATATAAAAATGAAATAGACGCATTTTGAATTTCCTTGATAACGCAGCTGTAAAATATCTAATTGATTTTTCTTGCACCGAATACTGCAGCTGTCGGATTATGGAACAATTCGATTGGTGAAAATAAATTACTAAAAACTCACATTCAAATAATTGTTCCTGTAACGGAGAAATGTGAAAAGTTTCAGACTTGAGTAAAGAAATAAATGTGTTGGACCAATTATGTTTATTTATTAATGTGCGATCGAGAACTGTTAAAGTTATTCAATAATTGCGACTTCCCAACGATTGCTTAATAAAAGCAGTGTAAATGAAAACATCATTGTGGAATTATACTCTGAAGAATGGCAATTTATAAGCATATTGAACAATGAAAACGTTTTATCTTCCACAAATAATTTTATATCACGACCGGTTTAGCTATACAACTAACTTCATCATGAGAGAGACAGCGGAGTTTTTTTTTGTGGAAGATATAAAGTTTTCTTTTTGATTGTTCAATACCACTGTAGAAGTATAAAATAAGATTTAAGCAAATTTATGAAAACGATGAATTCAGTACTGACTTCATTAACGCTGATCAATATGCTTTAATTGATTTGGATGAAATCGACATATACAATTTTGTGGAAATATTATTGATACAGCAAATGAGGTAGCCGGCTGAAATTGCTGCATTTGACATTGAGGATGAAAGAGATAACGCCTCAATATGATGCACTGAGAAATTTGGAAGTTTTAGAAAAAAAAAAGATGAAGGAGCAAATGAATAAGAAACCATTTTTAAATGCATAGATAAATAGCACAATAAAATATCTCAGGTGCTTTAAGGAGCATAGATTATTTATACATCTCTATATCAATGCGTATAGAGAATAAGTTACTTTCTAAATAAAGGGAAGATATGCATGGTCTGAAGGCAGTCTATAGCAAGACTAAAATCAAACCCTAAAAGTGAAAAATGTTTGGTAAACTTTAGTGGAATGCATCCCATGCCACGCTCCTGCGTGGTGGTCTGAAGGCTAATATTCAAACGAATAGATCCTTCTTTTCGACAAAAACTAGAACAATCGAACAAAGTGTTTCGCGATACATTGGACAAAGGAAAGCGACTAATAGGGATAAAAACAAACACGTTTAATGCAACCGCAGAGATGTTTTTCTTGTCGGAAAGATTCAGAGATAAGAGACCCATAAAAAACAATAAGGCCGAGATATTTTTGTTTTAGTATTTCGTGAAAAAGATTTTGCGCAAGCATTTTGCGGAGAATCTCTGCGGAATTGAATAATTTTCCTGTTAACGCCGTCTTTTGTTCTCGCTGCGTACACATACACACATCAATACACGGAGCCGAGTTCTCTCCTTACACGGCGTGTTCCCTGCACTCCTCAACACCGTTTTGGCTTCATTACCACGTCCTCTGTTTGGTCTGTTTGTTTTTCCGGAGAGGGAGGGAGTGGGGTGAGAAAAAGAGGGAGAGGGAAGGAAGGAGTGCGGGAGGAAGGGAGAAAAGCAGGGAGTTAGAGAGAGAGAGAGAGAAAGAGGAAGGAAGAGAAAGAGGAAGATGGAATTATGAAAGGAGTAATCCCGAAATTATTCTCTTTCTGCTGTATCCCTATTCGTCCGTAAGGAATGGAAATGGATGAAATAAAAAAATATGGAGTGGTTCCCATTTAGGAAATCCTTTCCTAGGGATCAAGAAAATCTTTGGAACGCTTTCTCTCTCTCTCCCAATCCCCCTCTCCCCCTCGCCTCTCTCTCTCTCTCTTCCAACTCTCAAACCACCGCATCTTCTTCGGCGGAGGAGGAGGGATTCTCTTTAATAGTGATCTTTCTTCCAACGTGTTCGCTAATGTGAAAATTCGGAGAGCTGTTAATAAAGCCCTGTTTGCATCGAGTGGGACACAATCGGCTCGCTTTATGTTCGTTTCATTCTGCGAAGAGAAGGTCCGATTGTGTGCTCTGCGCGTGTGAAATGTTGGCGGTCTTAGCAGCGGGACAAATTTGTTTTTTTTCTCTTGAGCAAACGTCAGTGGGAACCGATATGTGGCTTTCAAAAATACCACGCGGAATTTTAAAATAGGAACTACGGCTCTCGAGAGATAGAAGTTTATTTGTTTACTTTTTATTTTTAATATCCATCTTAGTAGTTTCAGAATGAGTCGATGTAACTTCCGTTCGGACGTCGTTATGAAAGTCGAGATGCTTCTGTTAGGAAGGTGGTTATTATGCGAGTATACTTAAGTATATGAAAACTCCGATCGTATGTTTGTCTTTTCTATCGGAAAGATAGAGAGTAGGAATCGCTTTTTCATTTGCAATTGATTGCGAGAAGAAATTTTTTAAAACAAAATCTAAAGCTAAAATCATTATCTATCGTCGAATTTCATCATTTTTAATTGTTTATTTAGAGGCTTGTCGCTATTTTATGAAACTAAGAAACCGAATTTTTGGTAAATAATTGCTCATTTTCAGCGGACGTGGTATTTCCTCGACTTTTAGAGGTTTCACGCATTCGCGCAGAATCGTCGCAGCATTTATCAAACATCGCGGAAGGTAAATTTCACTTATTCGCGCCCGACAAACACACTATTAAACACAGCAGATTTACTCTCGGCGGCAAAAAAGCGCATACAAAAGTAGTGACGCTGAAATATTCGCAGAGACAGACTTCAGAGAATGGTAGTCGAGATGCCCACGTGATTTTATACGGCAAGGACGATCTCTACTGTATCAAAATGATACTATGAAACCAGTAAACGTACGAAGTTTAAAAGAAAGGAACGAAAAAATCTTCATTTGAAGACGCTCATCCGCACATTGTGCCGATAGAAATTTTCTGAAATTGACTTTACCTGAAACACACAGAGTGACCTCCAAGGTCCCGTGTCTTGACAGCATTCGATTTTTTCTGGTTACGCCAAAGAGCGAATCCACATTCCACCAATGCCTGCAAATTTAAAGGAACTGGGAACTCGAATTAGACTATCCGTTGAATCTATTGATTTGAAAATGGTTTGTAATGCGTAGAACATCTGAAAGCAAGAAAAACCGTCTCCCACTCTGTTCGCAAGCGTGCGTATATGTTTGCAATATTTTTCCCCTTCTCTACAATGCTGCGATTAAAATACGGCCTGAAAATAAAAAAGTGTCAAGAAAAGAACGAGGAGTGCGAAAAAATTCATTCCCATAACCTCATTTTTTTACCATAAGCTTTTATATTCGAGGTTTCAATGTTCGCGTCGTTTACCGGGAAAGTAACCACCACAAATATGGAGGGGCATACATATATCGAGAATATTCCAAAATCATCAATAAAAACAAATTTGAAAAGTCTGGGCGGATACTTAATACTCTATCCAATTTTTAAAAATTATAATAAATCTTATAGCACCTATGAATAAAGTAAAGAGGTTATTGATTTCTCTTATGTAACTGCAGTATAGATTATGACCGATTCCAAAATTAAAGCTCTGTGCTATGATACATTATGGCTGAAATCCAATTGAGGATGAAACTACTAACGGTCGGAATGCTTTATTTTTCCTACTCTTCAGTGACTATTGGAGTTACGTTCGTTTTGAATTAGATGTTGGCATGTGGTCTAGTTGAAAAATGTTTCAAAGTGGAGACCTCTTGAGCGTAGAAAAATCGATTTTTCATAAAATTTCGGCGACCTCCCTCTCAGTAATACTCGCCTCTCTTTACTGATCAATTTTCACGCTCTTCATGCGAAAAAATCCTTTAGACCAGCTGATGATCAACCGAAAGTTTATCGCAGACCGGCGTATTAATCGAAGGTTTATCGCAGGTTGGTGTATTATCTGAATATATCACCAAGAACCGGTAAAATCGATTTTAACCACCGACTACGATATTTGACACTTCGTTAGTTGAAAACACGAGCCTCTCTTTAATCAGTGCTGCCCATTTTAGAACGTTTATGAGAAAAATGCAAGATCGCGGGCATGCGCTTGAGAAGCGCTGCTTTAGACCATAAATTCGCTTTATTTCAGCTTTAAAATACTTTCAACTATTTTTTCATCCTATTCAGCAAAAAAAATTTCGATTATATTTTAAAATGATTTCTGCCAACCCACAAAAAACACGAACCTTAAAGTTTATAGATACATAATGGAATAACAATTATGATTATTTGGATCTATGATTTGTGACGTCACTTCAGTAACTTGTCAATAAATGCATTACATGCCCGGTAAAATAATATGCCAGTGTTGTGCCGTACCTATCGAATGCTTTTAATGCGATTAAACTCTCGTTGAATAGTTAGAAGTTCATTAATGGCGTGTGGTCTGCCGGATAATCTTTCATCTCGACAATAATCGACCGTTTTCGCCCGAATAGAGTATGTACAACGATACTGTGCTATAGCCGTGACTCGGAGCCATCTTCGATTACACTGCATACTGCCTGCTTTCCGAGCAGAGAGCGCCACTGCAGCGGCTCTTCCGACCTCCGACCCTCCCCTTCTCACACTCAATCCCCTAAGCCTCTCTCTCTCTCTCCTCAGCCTCTCTCTCTCCTCCGGGATTGCATCCCCGCCTCTTTGCCGTGACTGAAATTTTCTCGCATTGCTAAGTGGGTCATTCTCCCTCCCCCTTCGCCTTCCCGGAAACGCAGCGGAGGAGCATTAGCTCTCTCGTCTGCCCCGCGCCCATGGAAACGGAGACAATGGGGAACCTTGAAGTGAACAAAAAATAATGGGGAACGTTTTCATGGAAAAGTCGGTGCTTTTATTTGCCCCGGAGATAAGCGTTAAACGGGAGAGAGAGAGAGAGAGAGGGAGGATTTCAGAGAGACTTTCAAAGCCTTAATGGCGGCCGCTGTCTTTCGCATTTGGTCGACAGGTCGAGCCACTCGTGGAATCTGCGTTCCTTTTTAGGGAACTCGTGAGAATGCGTTATTTAATAATTGCTAAAGAACGCAAGAGTATGCGGCAAAACGCTAAGTTACCGCAAATGGGTCATTTTTCAAAACAGGTTTGTTTCGACTTATCGAGTCATTAATAACTAATTTTGGAGAAGTTTAAATGTTGAAAGACTTCATCCTTATGGTTGCCGAGGAATTGTTATTTATGCGAATATTACATTTGATTTTTTTAGCATTACGCGGTTTTCGCAGTGGCGTTTTATTAGAAATGGAAATAACGATGAAAAGACAATTGTAAGATTTATGCTAAAAATTAACATGGGATAAGAAAATTCTAAGAAGAATGTAAACCATTACGTTCATTCGACACCTAGCTCCATAGTTTTATCGTTAGACTTTTATCGTACGGTGCGATTAATAGAAACTTGACATCGCACATAAAAAGTAAAATGTATCGTGTGAATATTTGCGGCTATGACACCACTCAGATAAGTGCGTTCTTTTGCTGTTTGTAACACTCAAGTTTGCTCTCAGCAGGAAAAAGTCTTTAGTATTGATATTATTTATTAATTTTACTTTATGAGTAAATCTAAAATGAGTCGTACGTGCAAATAAAGTTTTCTCGGATATATATAAAAATATTTACTTAGTTTCAGCAAATTTACCCTGTTAGTCACCGAGCAGTGCCCACTATGCAATGAAAACTATTTCTGGATTTAATTTCGTTCTTTATATTTAAAAAAATACTATTTCAAAAGGTAATCCATCTGAGAAAAATCGGTGGACCTCCGCGAGTGTTACATGTTGTCTGGAAGTAGTATAAACAGAAGAGATCCCGAGCGATAATCCACTCGGGGACCACTCATTCAGTACATTTTATGAATATGTTTGAAACGTACAAATTAATTTATTCGTTGACCCGTAAAAATTATTGCCGTAGAAAGAATCAAAGCAATTTCATCTAGATTCCTGTCAGTTGGGTGATGCTACCCAACATTTATTTGCTAGCAAGCAACGAATAGATGCGGGAAAGCGCCCCAATGTTTAGTCGCACTGGGTAGCGGCCTGGTTCGTGGGAATCACCTAATGCAGTCCCAGACCTTTGGAAATTGAAATATATCATCCGTTACCGATAGCTGCGAGATAGGTAAAAATTCTTCCTATCACCAATTTCCTTCATCCTCAATATATTTCGGGTTTAATATTGGAATTAATTTTTTAAACAGTTGGATTTATCAAGCTTTAGATAAATATATAGTAGGCTTACATTTTGAGCTAGGAATGCATTAGCCATTATAACATAGGGTTCTATGGGAATTCCCATTGTACACTTTGTTTCTCAGAAACGCATCTCGAAGGAGAGCACAGAAACTCTGAAGTTGGCTTGGCCTTTCTCTTTCTCCATCTCAATATATGGTAAATGATGGTTTGGAATGGTAACAAAACATTCTAGGAATATAAAGTGTTTGAATTTCGGAATCTGTGACACTCGTTGACATATTATCACGGTAAACTTCAGATAATTATCCTTTATTAAATTATCAAAGAATGTTATAAAAAATTAGTCATCCAATGACATTACAACAACTGTTTTTGTGTAAGTAATATGAATTGTAAATTTGTTTTAATAACTGTCATTATATATTGTTCAAGTCTTTTGGATTATTTCTTTTCCTTTAAAACGTGTTCTGAGGTGAAAAGTGGTCAAGGCGATAGTAATTCTGAGGAACGTGACATAGACTTTTAAATGGACTAAACAGAGGATGTTTTTACAAATGATTGTTTTCTACGCTTAACCGCTTTAAAGAATCTTCTTCCACTATACCTACTTGTGTGCCGACACATTTTGGGTGGATTTCTTCAAGTGCTAAAGTCCAGAAATGTGTAATTCAAAAATTTTAATCTAACCTTATGGAAGGTATAAAACACGTGAACTAGGTAATAAAACGGTCAAGTGAACCAAATTAGCGCTTCATCTCCATAGTAACCGTCCTTTGTTGTACTTCACAGACCCTTGATTCCAAAAAGAACCGGCGATGGATGGATTATCATTGAGGACCTCGCCTCTAACTTGGTTTACTCGTCCATCAATAAGTACATATGTAGTTCTTATGTCTCACACTGCACCGCATTCGTCCACATAATAGCAGGAGTTAAATCCATTCTTCCTTAGTCATTAGCATTCATAAGCCCCTTCTCCTGCCTCTTCACAATCATATAATATCTCAATCCATTCGTTTCGCCTTTCCTATTCCTCTCCATCTCCACTCCCGGCCTATTAATCTCTTCTGACACGCACTTGTCAATATTTATTCATTTTTATCAGAAATCATATATGTATATCGTAAAATTATCTACTTATATGGCCGTGTATTTTCTACAGAGCTTCCAGTTTAACTGAAAACATGAAATATTCTTTCTTGCGGGGTAGTATTCAACTCGTTCAAACTTTCTAATAAGTTTGTTAAAAAGCCTAATTTAGGGCATTAGTCTTTATAAAGTAAAACGTGCGAGAGGCGAAATCCCAACGAGTCGGCTTATATATTCGCAGTTAGTAGATTTTCTTCCTTTGAGAGCTGAAAATATTTTACACAACCCATTTCTTTTAAGTTGATTTTAATTAGAATATAGATGCTTTTGTCGGAGTTTCCATGAAAAGAAAAATAATCAGTCATTGATACAGACAACTAATGAGTATAAAAAATTCTATTTACATACATAAACTACTATATATATATATCAGGAACTAAAGAAAGGAAAAGCTACAGGCAGCGATGGAATACCGGTAGAGGTACTTAAAGTCATGGGATCGGAAGGACTAAAAGTGATTACGAAACTAATTAACAAGATTTACGACTCGGGAGAGTGGCCTCAGGATTTCTTAGATGTAACAATGATCCCTCTAAAGAAGAAGCCAAAGGCAATGCAGGGTAAAGACTACAGAACGATATCCCTACTGTCACACACTTCGAAGATCATCACGAGTAAATTAACTTAGAAAGTTCAAATTTGATATTTGTCACTTTCAATACAAGTATAAGGTCAAGTTTGTAGATGAGTAAAATCAGACCAAGGGGAGGGGGGTTGTGGGGGGGAGGTAAGAGAAATCTTAAATAAACGCAAGTTACAAAATACGAACTAAAACAAATAATAAACAAATTTCCAAAATAATAATTGAAGTTTTTTTCTTGTCTGTACGCAACCTTACTACAAATAGGTAAGTTTGTGGGTTACCATCTTTTTGCCTCACACCCCTCAATTATTGTAATTGCTGAGCTATCCTGAAAATTATGCGATATTGCTTAAAGGCATCATTTACATTTGCATTTAGCATTTCTGGATTTAATACCTATCTCCTATATATTTATAAAAGTTTGTTTGTTTATTTGTGCATTATACATTTCCACACCGTTAAATTTAGAGTAATCAAACTTTCAAGAGATACTTTCTTCACAAATAGAAAGGCCGTACGCTGCTTTTTAATCCCAGATGTTTTATATAGATAATTGTACAAAAGGCAAAATAACTTTGTATGCTAATGCTAATGGCAACCCATTATTTGTCGGCTCCTTTATGCACGTCCACAATCAACCGATTCCAACCAAATTTGGTTTATTAGTATTTGTATGTCCACTTCATTCAAAATGGCGGTCGATTTAAACATTAAACTGCGCATATTTTCCCAAGTCCTACTATTGATATGAATCAAATTAAATTAAATATACACGTGAGGAATTTCATACATAAAGTTAATTGCCCTATTTTGTAAATTTGAAGAAAGACGAGATCAGGGTGATCAGAAAGTTAATTTCCTGAATATTTTCCAACAACTTGTTACTTCTTCCCAGATCGCAAAAGATCGAACCAAACACTGAACAAATAAGGTTTTACCATCATCTCACATGCAAGAAGTGTACTTAAAAGTCATCAATACACGCTTCAACGAGTGACTGACCCATTATTTTAAAAATTTTATGATTCCCATAATTCTAAACATTGACCCTTGCATCCTAGTTTTCCTTACCCTCCCAAAAGGAACGAGAGACCTTTTGTATTCTCACTCAACCGCATTAAAATAAATCCTTACTGTAAATGCAGTTTCATTGGATGGAGTTTCTGAGTGATGCCGGAATCAAAGGGGAAAAAAGAAGTTCCAGAGAATGGTCTATTTCGGATATAAAATGGTTTTCCCAAACTTCTCGGATGAGACAAAAGGTCTCTCAAAGGAAGCTAGGCAAGGTGCCCAAAGTCATGTAAGAAATCGAAGATATCTGAGGCTAGCAAAACACTGTTTAGAAAACGATTTTTCTTTCCGTATTTCATAGGTTCGGAATAGATTTAGTAATTCGAAAATTTCGAGAAAAAATTCCTTTCCGTCCGCGTCTCGCAGATTCCGCCTTACAGAGAGAAGAATATATTGCTACAGGTTTTAACTTTTGTAGCTTATGACATTCATCGGAAAAATCTCGATGGCAAGCAGATGAATCAAGACTAACACCTTGCCAGGTGAACTGCAACGTCGAGCCTATAACAAAGCCAAATTTTAAACGTTTTATTGTTAAAAACGTTAAATTGTTCAGTCAGTGAGTAATGCTTGTCACGCGTCAATGGATTCGGTAGATACGCTAACAATAAGAGGCGTGGCCGAACAGAAGAGTTTTTCAAAAGAAAATAACAGCTCATCAATAATTCATTATAAGGAATAATACTCGATGCCAACTGACAAGAAGCCGTTTGCCGGAAATAAGGATTGTAGGAACGTATATAACCGAGGTTGACAGAGAATGGATTTAGTTCACGCCTTTTAGTTTTAGTCTCCGTCTAAAACTTGTGACACCCTTTGCGGACGTAGAGACGCCTGCGTAGTTCGTGTATAGCAATTCGTTGTATTCGGGCGCCAGGTTGGAGGCTTGCATGGCGCCTCCACCCGCAGGGGGAGGGGCAGATGGCAAGAAGGGTGGAGATAGATAGAGGGTGGATGGCAAGAGGGGGTGGGGATATAGAGGGCGGATGGCTAGAGGGGGTGGGGGGGAAGGGATTCGATAAAGTTTTCGCGCGTGTCCATCACCATCGATCCACGCGACGGCGCTTCGATCACTCCCGCTCGCGTCCCGCATTTCCCGAACCCGCCATCAGAGGGAATGAGTGCCGCTCTCATGTGTAAACAAAATACTGCGGTCGCACACACGCACGCACACACGGAGAGCTCGTGCGGATAGCGTGGGTCGTATGCGGCACCGTTCTTTCCCCATTTGACTGATGCCCCGGTGTTTTCGCATGTTCCGTCGTCACCTGTTTGCACTGGGGAGTGTCGCGAGATGTTATTCATTTATTCCCGCCTCTACCTCATCCCTCAACCTCCGCGTTTGTTTTTCGTTTAGTTTTTGCTTTTTTTGTGTTTCTCTTTTTTGGTTGTTGTCGGGAATCAAAATATTTGTCCGATCCTCGTTCGTTTTTGGGAGTAGGGAGGGAGGGGCAAGGGGATAGACTAAGGGCAAATGAAACGAGCGATGGTGAAAGGGAGAGAGAGAAGAGATGCAATTGAGTTTCATCCCACCAACACCACTTCCTTAGGTACAACCTCTACAGCGATGGTTTTCCGTAAATTTTCTTTTTGTTCAAAATTTCCATATAAGGTTAGGAAACGGATACCGTAGGGGTTCCTCTGGAAAAATACGCTGCCATATTGCCAATTGCGAGTGAGTGTATAACTTTTTTTCTGAAACTGGTCCATGTCCATGTTAGGCGCACTGGCCCACTCAGTGTCGATAGATGGACAATAGAAGGTGAATATTGGTGTTAACAGGAAAGTTATGAGTAGGGTTAGAAGTTTTCTCGATCAGAGAACAGAAGAAAGCAATTGACAGAACGAATCCGTTTCTGTTAGTCACTTATGGAGTTCTTCAGGGTAGTATCCAAGCTCTGATATTATTCTTGATTTATATCAGCGACACACGCTCGGTGGTGGCAAAATTAGACTTCGCGGAGGATGCGATTATAAATGGAAATAATGATCAGGATGATCAAAAGTCCATTCCGAATGGACTTGAAGCGATACTCAAATTGTGTAAGAAATGACAGTAAAATATCAATCTAAAAATAACGCCTGATGAATTTATGGAAACTACATTGCATTCCCCGTAGTAGTAGTACAGTTGAACCTCCATAATCCGGCAACTCCCCTAATCCGGCATAGTATCCGAGTTCGCCTTGTTTCCCGTGAACCGCAATGTTTAGAACCGTCGATCGCCAAGTTCAATGCATTATTTATTAACCCCTCAACGGATTAAAGGATTTGAATATGATTTCATTTATTACCAACTTTTATATTAACTTCGATAGTTATGTATTAAGTACTTATATGTTTTATAGATATATATATATTCAACCCCTCAGATATCAGAAATAAAACTTTCTCGAACAGGTTGCATATCATTTCACCTCCCGTGAGTGGTTGCCTATCTTGCAACCACCTTTTACAGTGGAAAGCGCCTGTATGTACTTTAAAATTTCTTTTGAAATTCGCACTTATTTTTCGCCAGGTACCTTTATTTTGACGAGCAACTTTAACAGTGGCGTTTTTCAATTTTTTGTGGTATCTGTGCGTAAATATACTGAAGAAACTGAGATTACACTGAAACTGTCAAAATCGTAATTCGGACCCCAATATACTCGCCAAACGCTGATTTTCTCAGTTATCTTCGACAATATCATTTTATGCGAGCTTCCAAAATTTTGAAAACACACGATATGTACCAATTTATCATAAAAGCAAGAGAGGCATCCGCCTCAGGGCGCACAGTCAAGGGTCGGAGGCGCCAAGTCCTACCGGGAAATTCAACTCGCGTAGGATTCCGCATAAGCAGAGCCGCCTCAAGAGGGGCGGCCGAAGGAGAGGGCGGCATAAGACCGCTATTAACCTTTTATCTGCCGAACGGCACGCCAGTGTGCCAGCAAATATGTGGGGCTATCTGCCGAACGGGCCAACGGTGGCACGCTTACTTCCGCCGCCGCTCACCGACGTCGTCTTTGTCATAGAATCGAGATGGATAGATGAGACGAAAGATCAGACACCCCTCTTACCCTCCTCCTCTCCTAAAGCCGAAGGTCTTAACCTTCTACTACTATCGTTATTTTTCTATCACGTAACTACTATGACCCAATTTTTCAAAATTGATAAAATTGAAAATTTTAATTTTTGGATGTAACAGATATTCGAAAATGTGAGAAAGTTTCATTTATAGAAAAACGAATAAAACGTATACTGCAAAAAAGGAAAACTCAAAAAACTCAAAATTAAGAAAGAGTTCAGAACATTTTTTTTCAATCCCTGAAAATTCTTGTTTTATTATGAAAATGAAAAATGTCAAATTTCTTTATTCAATTGTTGTTTGGTACGATATTTTATTGAAAATAAATTAAACTAGAAAAATGTTGCCAGGTCCGTCATTGGATATAAAGTCTTCCGTAAATTCTCTAGAGCAGATTCAGGCATATTTTGAAAAACGTAGGTCAGAACTTGGATTTAACAACATTTTAACTGATGCTCGAGAACTAGCAAGCGATTTAAAGATAGAACCGACTTTTACAGAAGAGACCAAAATTTGCCCACGAAGAATGAAAACTCATTTTGAATATGAAGCATGTCGATGGAAGTTCGCAAGATCCTGAGGATAACTTCAGGGTAATTTTTTAAAAATTCTGTATTGGATCAAACATTTGCTTCTATAAAGGAGAGATTTGTTTGAATTACTTAAAAATCACAGTGACTCTCTTAGTTTCTTATATAAATTGTGTGAAATGAAGAACATGGACAAAAGAGAACAATATTTAATCATTGTAAGAATTTACAAACTGTATTTTGCTGGTGAAGAAAGTGACATAGATGCTGAATATGACTGAAGTAACAAGTAACCATAGAATTGAGGGGTCCAGTCAGAGAGGGAGACATTCCACATACCTAAGAAATTTGATGTTTTCGCAGATCTGCTACGTACTGACATCTATTTGTGTGCCAACTATTATGGCTATGGCATATCTCCTTTTACCATGATACCGCTAAAAAAATAGTCTTGGATATATACTGTTGATGGTTTCAATGAGAGAGGGAGCTATGCCACACTTTCATCTGACAGGTGCTAGAGTGCACAGCAATAGACAGTCAGCTGTTTCTCTATAGCGCTCAGTAGTAAACAGAGAAAATGGCAGGTAATGTTAATGATAGGTTAATGAAGGTTTTATCAAAAACAGTAAACATTCTGAACAAACGAAAACTTTGCTTCTTCTCTGACTCTTGTGTAGCGCAAATTAAGAATATGTATGTTCATATTTTATTTGTATTACCTTCTAGTCCATATAGGTCACTTTGATGAAATCGAACACCATTTTCTTGTGCCAGGCGACACTTTTTTACCCAGTGACAGAGATATTGGGCTGATAGAGAAAAAGGCCAGGAAAACAAATTATACTTACACTCAAGAGCAGTGGTGTGAACTGATTAGCAAAACACGAGTGAAAAACCCATTCACTGTCATGCGTATGAAAACAGAGGACTTTAAAACCTTAAATACACTATCTGAACTTCTACTCAAAAACAGTAAAACAGAAGATGGGTGTCAGCTGCAAATTAGAAAGATATCTGCTTTGAAAGTGGACAAAACTAAACCAGGACTTCTGCTTTTCAAGTATAGCTATTCTGAGGTGGAGAGCTGGCAGGAGATTAAAGTTTTCAGAAAACAGCCAGAAAGACAACGAAAAAACAAAATTGTACCAACAAAGGCCGCGTTGGAAAACTTCTTGCAAAATTTGGTTGTTCTATATCCACAAGGGAGAAGAATTGCCCCAAATAAATTTCAAGATATAATGTCATTAGTTCCCTATGTGGGCCAGCTATCTATCACCCAGTTTTCACAGTACTTCAGGCAGACAATGAAGATGATGATGAGGATATTGAACTTATTTAAAGAACTAAGTTTCAACTAATGGAATAAAATGTGATAGTTGTTCAACACTACTGGTAATGTAAATTAACAATGTACTATGTTAATAAGTATAAGATTAAGTATTGTTTAAGTTGCGTCAATCAATGGTATCATGGTCTTTTTACTTTCTCCAGACGTAGTAATGGGAAAGTATTGTGATCACGAAAAAAATCGACTTCGAGATTTCAACGGAAATACACGTTTTGAGGTCCATAGAACACGTTTAGACTATTTTCGATATGATGTCTGTGTGTGTGTGGAAGTGTGTATTTGTGTATGTGATTGTGGGCGCTCTAACTCAAAAATTACTTGCCATATCGTTACCAAACTTCATATATAACACTTTAGCATGAGCACAAAGAACTGATTAGTTTTTGGACAATAACGGTTAACCGGAAGTCGAGGTTTATTCGAAACCCGATACGGTTTTTGCGATATTTCTCCGATAATACGTCATTATTGTATACATTGACCGTTACAAAAAATGTAGAAAATATAATTTCCTACATATTTTATTTCAAACAATTTTCCATAGCAGTTATTGTTTAGGAATTATTTATAAATAATCGGTGTTTTCGGTTTCCGTCAAATATCTCCTTAAAAACGTCGTTATTGGTAATCTTCGTAGGGACCAAAGTTGTAGAGAATAATATTTCTTCCAAGTTTTGTTTGAAACAAATTTTCGTAGAACCATCCATTTCGGAGATATTTTGCTTATTCGTAAATTCTCAGTGTACGGCGCCAGCACCATGTAGGGTGAATTCTGTAAACATATTCAAAATATAACTTACGGCAATAACGACGACTGTATTCATTTAAGATACGAAGTAATAATTTTGCCTTATAATGCTATTCATAATAATTTAAATATCTATACCCCAAATATTAAGAAAGTCATGTGTTGGCCACATCAGATTTTTTAAATTTCATATGAAGTAAAAAGAAGGAAAAATATAATCAAATTCTTTGTCATTGTACATTAATAACCATTTCATTAAAACTGTAAAGCTAACAAAAATATCAGTTGTTTCAATTAATGGTATTTCGAATTTTTTTATTTTTTATACATACTTATATATCAAGAATTATGGAAGAAAAAATATTTTTCCTTCTTTTTCCTTCCCTTAAACAAAAACAGAAATGATCAGCACGAGTTTATACGGCATTTTTTTCATAAAATTTGTATTTTGCATTTTGCTCATTTTCTCCATTTCACACTTTTGTAGCATATCTCCCTTTCTGACTGGGCCCCTCAATTGTTACCAATACACGTACTGAATTATATACACAAATATCACTTAGCTGTTGTTTATCGTAATACATTTATAGCCTTACGGATTTTGTTAACCTTGCCTGTAACAGTAGCATCTGCAGAAAGATCAGTTTCAAAGTTAAAAACCATAAAAAATTACGTACAGCAATGACAGATGATGGTTTAACTGGTCTATCAATAACATCCATAGAGAGTGATATTATAGAATCCTTTAAATATGAAGATATAATTGATGAATTTGCAACAATAAAAAGCCGAAGAACGCATTTTCAATAAAGTACCTATATATGCGCAATGAAAGACTAGTTTTTATAGTTCAGTATTTTAAATTTAAATTCCTGATAATTGTAAAATTAAAATTGTTAGTAGATTGTATTTTCATTTATTTTTACTATGATTATATTCCTGACAGCATTTTGATGTCATATTCTTAATATATATTACTTAAATTTATATTTTTCCATAAAATACTTGTATTTATCCCGTAAATAAAAATAACCTGCAATATGTTTTCTGAGTACAAATTTAAAAAATCCTTACATAAACTGTACACATCACATTCCTAGATAATGATGAATTAGTGACCCACAAAGCTTGCGTGGGGGAGGGGGGGGGGGGGGGGGGGGGGGGCAATATTTTTCCCGCCTCAGGGCAGCCAAATGTCTGAAGCCGGCCCTGCATAAAGCGCTTTGTAAAAGTGAAACAGAATCGATAATATACGAAGAATGAATGAACTTGAACCTAAAGATTGCGTTAAATTACTCAAGTGAGGCATGTTTTAAATGATTTTCTACTGTTTTACTTATATCTCCTAAGATATCAAAGATGGAAAGCTGAAACATTGAAAGTACATGTTCACATTGACGCTACTTGTTATTCTGGAAAAGTTTGAGCATTGAAATCTTTACAGAGGCGAATATGGAAACGTTTAAAATTTTAATAAAAACTCGATTGCGTTCTAAACTTAAATGTAGTTTCATATGTATCAATTATCTAAAAAATTATATTTTTATGTAAAATATGTTTATGTAGAATGATGATTCGCAATATAACGCTAACTTAGCGCTAACACTTAAACGCCAACCTCAGCTTCACGTGGTATCCACCGTTTTAAACCAACGATGCTCTTTTGGTCTAATATCTGGCGGTATAACCATTTGAAAAATAAAAAATACGCTAATTTTATTCATGTCCATGGATAACGCTACTTTTTTGACCTAGTTTTGGAATGTATGTGTAAAGGGAAGAATTTGTAATATATTAGTTGAATTTGTTTTATAATGGAATCAAAGTTGCTTCAAAATGATAAATTATAGGTAATATTCACTTTTTTATTCAGCTTCACATTACGACCGTCTTTTTTGGCGTGAAATGTTATTTTTCTTGTCAATTTCAAATTCAATATGTTTCCATGTCAGTCATTTGGTCAAATTTTATTCGTTAGCGGCTGAGTTAACTAAAACGGAAACTTTTCAAAGCTATAATCCAAGAGTAAGAAAGTCGAATGTGCGCCTGCAATAGTTTACTGTGCTGTCTTGTGAAATTTACTTGAAAAGGAAAGACTTATCGGAAAGATTCCATAATGGAAATAATAATAGAATTTGTAACCTCCTGTTGAGGTTGCAAAGTCTATCTTTACTTTTGCCGTGCAGTCTAAAGAAAAATCACCTTATCAACAGAATATTCAATTATATACGATGTGCTTTTATTTTAAATGTATTCATTCAAAGTTAAATGCCATTCTATACCAATTTCCATAAAATGGCATTGCTGTGTTGTATTTTTCTTTATGAATTAATAATTTTCAACAATTAGAACTCTAATTCTATCTGAAGGTCCGTCGAAGAATTTATTGCGTCCAATGAGGATTTATGGTAATAAATAATAATTATTGAGTAATTCAGTCATTTAGCACATTTAGGAACGGAAATATACTTCATTGGATTTAGATCTAATTTCCGTTTCAGATTCAGAAATTGCTACTTTCAAATATCAGAATCGAGTCGATACAAACAATTCCTTGCACCCAAGGAGGTTCAAATCCAATTTCTCGGTGAAATTTCGTCCAAATCTCTTAATATTATTTGAGCATGCTAATACATATTCCCGCCTATTTTTTCTTATTATGGCTGATTAGTAATTCCTTTTGTTTTCTTTCAAAGTCTGTCTTTTATTTACTGTAAAGTAACAAACAGACATATTCTAAATTTTAATTAAAAGTTATCACCGCGTTTCCCATTGACTATTAATTAGGTAAATATTTCAAACGCTGAATTTGAAATATTGGTAACGAAACATTCTTGTACATATCGCTTGAGTTTCATGCTTAAGTAGATTGTCGATCAGCTTAAAACGGATTAGATAGGCCTATGTGTGCTTTTAAAACGTTTCCTTTTTTATGTGGGCGAGAGCAGATGAGGTGTCGCAGGAGGCGATCAGATTGAAAAGAACTCAGAAAGCAGTCGAATGAATATCGCAGGTTTAATGGAAGAATTCATCAATCAACTTCGATAATATGCATATTTAAAAGAATTTAAGAGCAATTATGCTGAATTTCTTAAGTAAATTTTGAAGTACTCGGGTTGCGACCGAATGGAGGTGCTTTTCCTTTAGAAACCCTTATGAAGCTAAAATACAATAGCTTACTGCTACATTGATATATAAGTTTCGAGATAAAATTTAACACTTTTTTAAAAGTGATCGCCAGTCTTTTGTTCAGCCATTACTGATGTCATTGCTTTCTCTTGAATCATTAAACATTTTTAATTTCTACACACTACTCCATTTCTCTTGTTGTCTGTATACGACAGAAACTCTACTCTTAAATTCTCGTTATAGCGTACTTTATAATAACTTTATTTTAACTTTATATAATTTTTACTAGTGCCCTATAATTCATCTAAAATGTTTCAGTATGGCATATTTTTATTTATTCTTCATTATTACGCATAAATTTACATGAATCCGAATCTGAAAAATCGCATATTTAAAAAATCATCTAAAAATTACAGCACTCATTGAGTAATTGAGTTAGTTTTCTATGAGATGCATCGAGTGAAATGGAGTGAATCGAGGAATATTAAAACTCCTCAATGGGTAAATCTTGAAACGTCCATTACTTATACGTAGTCTTTTAATGCGATTTTTTTAACTAAAAAATTATCGAAATGTCACAATCATAAAGAAATCTTTCTTTTAGAGTTTACTAACGTATTACTGTTCTTTATCAATTTTTAGAATAATTTTAAAAAGTGTACTGTTATTCGATTTATGATTTTATTAACACGAAAGGCAACGGTGGCAGTGACACAGTCCTGAGATTTTCTATTTGAATATAATTCAGTGGTTCTCAAACTTTGTAGAACAACGCCTCCCTGGAAGGTGTGCAAAATTTCTTCACCTCCCTCTACTTCTTAAATAAAATCAAATAGTGATTTGATTTAAAGAAACCATTTCTATTTTTAACAACTGGTAATCTAAGAATGGAAATATTTACTTTAAATTTTACAACTAAAGTACCTTACTAATTAGAAGGATGAGGCTGTGTATCACTGCACAGTTTATCGAAACGTGGCATAAATTTAGACACTGACAATTTCATCTCCCGTTCGACCTATATTCCGTCTTAATAGTGGCGACCGCGGAAAACCCAGCTCCGCGTAAACATGTATGCAATCCAAGTTAATAACTAACTATCTCCATTGGCTGTGAGATGGAATATCCGTCATCCACCAAAATTTTTATAAATCTCGATCAAATAATTTTAGGGTGAAATTTACAAAATTTTTGCACCTCGCAGTTTGAGAAGCACTGAGATAAATTGTTGTAATATGTGCTAACTTGAAGTCCTCTGGTCTGAGGCGTAACTAGCCTCCCAACCGTGGGAGAAGGGTTGCAAAAATATTTGGATGGCCGCACCAAAATAAAAGAAATAATATGAAAACAATATTTTAACGAATTTTTACTGCAATAATCATACAAACGAAAGGTAATTTTGTATTAAGAAGGAAAGCATACAATACTTCATTATTTAATTTTTAAAATGTAATATTCAGAAGGGAGCTGAGGATTTAAAATTGGGTCTCTCCCCCCTCCCAGGGCTTCCCCTAGTTACGTCCCTGCCTCGGGAAATACTCCTCATGGATATTCCGAGTGTGATATTAAGACGGAATGCGATTTTCGTTCTTTGGAAGGAATTTTCATTAGCGCTGGGATTTTTCGCTGGATCTTTAAGAGTAACTCTCACCGAAGACATTAGATTGAATATTTCCTATCAGTTTGCGTGACTTTCTCTGTTGCGTTGCGTTCTAAAGCCTTGTATATAATAAGTTAAAAATTCATAGAATATTGACGTACTTTATCATCCTGTCCTTAAAATCTGAATGTAATTCTAGGAGATGGATGTATCATGCACATTAGTGGAAGAATACGACATAAATAGTTGATATTATTCCAAAGTTTCACTTCCTATGGGAATCTGTTGTTGTTTGCTGTCTCCCAAAATCGAATCTACTCAGTTATATAAGTCTCTAACATGTGGTTTCCTTGTCTCTTCCTTATCCTCGCCAGCCTCGATTTAAATTCAACTTATGCAACCCAGAAATCCGATTTTCAATTGTCTCCTTTGCTTCAATTTTTGAGATAAGTTTAGACGTTGAAGTTAATCACATCAGGTCGTTGAGAAGACTTGCTTAATATAAGACAGTTGATTATCCTGACCAGTTCAATGGAATATTTTGAAAATAAAGCAGAACTTATAATTTAATTTAATAAAATAACATCGCCCACTGTACAAATTACTATTTGAAGATAAATAATAAATCACATGCCACGCAATATATTTTAGAGATCGATAGATAACAGTGGCTAGCGAACAGCCATGTGGATAAAACCTTGTGATTATTAAAGATTAGATTATCACTTAAATAAAGAAGGAAAAAACTAACGAAAAGCTAAATAAGAAGTTTTTTTATAGCATACTATAAACATAAACTCTTCCGACAACATTCCAATTGTGAGTGGAGAGGAACGCGTCCGCGGCACTCCGCGGGAATAAATAATCGTGGATTAGAGCGGCGTGCTGGGTCCCCCTCTCTAGGACGTCGGTTCATAGGAGAGCGAAAGAGAACCACAAAAATATTAACCACTATAACCGAAGTGAAGAATGTCTTCCGGGAGTTTTCTCAGGAGAGTGCTTCCCAGGTGGTCCACGGTGGTGCTAATGAAGCGCTGATGGGATCCTTTAAAGCCACGAAGGGACCCACCGCGTAGACAACCAGGCACACACATCCAACAACTCTTCTTCCTCTTCGAACAAAAAAGAAAGGTATTTCTTCCCTTCCTCCGAAAGACGGACGCTCTCGAGAGAGAGAGAGAGAGGGGGGAGAGAGGGGGAGAGGGAGGGAAAAAAGCGAACATCGCTTCGGTGGAATCCTTTTTACGACGCCACTAAACACTCGGTTACGCCCACACATCCCGACTACCGTTTCACGCCTCAAACGCCCAAAAACCCTTTTCATTCTCTCCACTGCCACCTCGAGAGTGAAAAAAAAACCCAATGGGAGAGGCGCACACACACACACACACGCTGCTTCGGTAAAAGAAACAAAAGAATCTGGAAAACATATCCGCGGGAAAATGAAGCCGATTTTTTCTGCTACTTTTTTCTTCTGCCTATGAAAGAGACTTGTTGGGTGCAGGGTGTGGGAGAGTTTTCATTCTGTGGCGAAAAAAGTTTCGCGGGACAGTGCGTGTGTGCGAACGTCCATCCCCCTCTAACCCCCCCCCCCCCCCCCCCCCACAGCTAGAGAGGAATCTTCTCATCGAGGGGTCGGGTGTCAAAGCGTGGGAAGACGGACATGAATGAATGCTTTTCGAGAATGGAAAGAGGGAGTAGGCGTCATAGGACGAACCAGCGAACATCTGCCGTCTCTCCTTTCATTGCTGAGGCGCTCCGCAGTAGCACCGTGGGCCGCCGCATATCGCCCATTAAGATGCGAGGCGTTAATTCGACGCGATGTGTGGTTGGTACACAAGAGACGGCTGTGGCCGCAGTATATTATGCAAGGCTTTTTATATCGGCACCTCATTTTCCTTCTGCCTCCCCTCCGATTCTTCCCCCTTCTCCTCAAGCGCGCTTCAGGTGTTTTCCGTCGATGGCAAGACCGATTCTTTTTTCCGTCTTCGCGCCCTCGTCGTGAACGGACCGAATGTTTTTTGCCCGTCTCGTATTCGTTTTATTTGAGATATGCTATCGATATCCAAACGGAATCAAAGACCTCCCCATCCGCTCGAATTCGTTCTCTCCTACGACCGAAAACGAAAAACCCCGATTTTAACGACGTGTGATTCGTTATTCTGCTCTTCGCCCGAGACGATACGCAGACACTTTTTTGACGGCAAATGGGATTGAGAGGAAGCGTGGAAGTATTGCACTCAAATATGACGATCTTCATCTCATGAAGAGGAGAGAGGGAGGCAGTCTACGCGTTACGCGAATGGCGAGGAGGAATATTTACGTTTAACAATTTCTGGCTTTTCGGATGACTCAATTCGTAGAGAAATGCTTCGAGATCGAATTCTACGACTTCTCGAAAAAAATAAACGTAGATAGGAGAAATCGTTTGAGATACGAGATGGACACGAACGAAAGGGAGGCCCTCTGCCATACGCCGATCCTTGCGAATACGGTCCTCTCGTGCATATTCCCGCGGATGCGGCGCGCTCTTCCTCTGTCGGGGCCCTCGGGACCACCCAGCGAGGGATTTCCTTCATCCGAGCTCGTTTCAGATAAATATTTGTCAACAAAAAAAGCCATAAAGATGACGACTTATGACAGTCGGAAAAGGTACGGAGAGTATTCCCGTCTCCGGAAATCCGAACATGGAATGGCGTGAAAAAAATAGAGGAAGTTTCTCATGGTGACTCGTAATGTCCTTCGGGGGCCTTCCTCCCTCGGGACCCACCTCGCCACATTTCCTTCCTACATCATGGTATCTCATTGCAGGGAGGAAGGGCGCTAATGGGCCCACAAAGGGAACCTTGCGTCGCCCTACCCATAATGCCTCGCCCACGAAAAGGGAAGAAAAGCGCCATCCGTGCTCCTCCCATGGAAAAAAGTCGAAGCGAGGAATGAGAGAGACGTGGCTGCGAGACACTCCATTCTCCTTTGCATTAATACGCAACTTTCCCGTCGCCCACGTCTTCTCTCTCTCTCTCTCTCGCTCACTCGATGGGTGATGGGACACGGAGGCTCGTTAAGGCGAATGAAAAGAGGTCTCGTCGAAGGTTGTCGCGCTCTCCGTCCGTCGTACGTACCTACGAATCACGGAGGACCGCGTTTAGACGCGAAATGAGACTCGTCCGTCGGGAAATGCACTCTCTTCGGTCGGCCTCATCTCTTTGGAGTTGTTTTCGCCGATGTGTGTGACATGTTCTAGTTATTCTGATGGTGCAATATTCGACGCTCTTTCGTCCGTAAAAATCTGCTCGGATACCCGAGTGCATTCCGAGTCGAAATAAACGTTTATAATCGTTGGACAGGTCTTAATTCTACCGTTTCGAGACCGTTCCAATAAGTATATGCCCTTAAAAATCTTTATGCCGAAGGAATTTACATTTACATTAATACCCTGAAAGCCACCGGAAACGTTTGGTAGGGTGTGTCACAGCACCAAATGAACTCTAATGTCTCTGTTGGACTATCTTATCGCGTCTGAGAAAAAAGATCTGTAGTATTCATCGGTTCTAGCGATTGTTTCGACATATTTTTCCGTGCGCTTTGATCTAACATTGCGTCCACTAACACCGATGGGTACAACTATGCCGCGTACGTCTTCAACGAATTCGGAGCTTTTAAACTTTTCAAATAGTTTCCTTTTGTACTCATTTCTTCTACTCTTCATCGTCTGCCATTTCAGGTCCCTCAAGATCTCTGATACACTCGCATCATACCGATATTCTCCCTTTACAAATCTAGCCGCTCTACGCTGTACCATTTCGAACTCCCTAGTTAGGCACCGTTGCTATAAAAGACTACTTGAGCAGCCGAAATTGAAGGGAATGCTTATATTATAGACTCGCAAAATGTCTTGTGCAGTCTGGTATATTACTGTAGAAATAAAAGACTTGCTCGGTAATTCCACATGTTTATGAGATAGACCTAATTCAGGAGTTAGAAAAAATTCAACGAAAGGGAGCGCGTTTCGTGAAAAGTAAATAGTATACTCGTATAGAAGTTACTGCTATAGGAGTACTTGGATGTGTAGAATAGGTACTTTTATAGGAGTACACTTTTATATCAGTGCGTGCAAGTTACTCGTAGGTGGCTTTCCTATTTCCCGTCCAACTTGCTGTTAATCTGCGAGTTTCAACTGAGAAACGTGTTTTTAGTGATGACTATGACTTTTATTGCATTGTATCGCGATCGCCCGTGTTTGTGGGACATTAAATCGAAAGACTATAAAAATAATGTCTTACGATTAAATGCCTACAAAGGTATTAGTGATGCTATGGAATTTGTCTGTTGAGTTTGCCCAGAAGAAGATCAATTCCCTGCGTTCGACATTCATACAAGAGACAAAAAAACGAAAGCTCGATGATTACTGGTAGTTTAACAGATAAAGTATATAAACCATCAATTTTTTGGTACCAGGAAATGAATTTCAACATAAACTAACTATTAAACAAAAGCAAGTCTATTTATTCTACTAATCTGCTCATGCAGATCTAAAAACATTTCATAATTCATTCTAGAAAAGTTGGTGAAATCTTCACCATTCTCAGACAGTAAATCTTTAATCAATATTTGTTCAATACCAAACCGACTTCGTTCGACTGACAACGCTTTAACCCAACATTTCATTCGTTTCTCGCCCTTTCTTTGTTTTTTATCAATTCCTTCAATAATAACAACCCCACAATCGCCACCGCAGCTAGGCTTCTTCCTTGACGGCGCCATGATATTTCAGTTACTGTCTTACCAGTGTTGAAACACGATTAGAGATTAAGCACTCCTATAGCAGTAACTTCTATACGAGTATACTCCTGTGTGTAAAGGCAGCTTAATAGAAGAGCTTGGATGGGAGTCTCTGGAGAAACGACCAGAAAAGTGTAGACATCGGCTATTGCAGAGATTTAGATAGGAAGAGTTTAGTGATGAATTATCAGGTGTAATTAAGAGCCCAACTTACGTAGGACGCCACGACTACACTGACAAGATTCGTGAAATTGATTGTAGGACCGAAAGATCCCTGAGACGATAAGAAAAGTCAAGAGCAAAATAATATGATAGGCCGGAGATAATCTCCCCCTGCGGTGACTTGCAGGGTATTTATTCAGATTCAGAAAGCTGTGGAAAAATTAATCGAATGCGATTGTTTCTATAAATCTGTTTTCAGATGAAAATCCCTGTCAATCAGACACGAACGAGTAACACTCGCTACGAATTAGCTAAGTGCGCTTAAAATCGCAAAGAAACTGCGTCTACACTTTTCCTCTCTCACTTTTCCTTCTTTCGTCAGCTTTTTTCAACATATTTTTATTCCGTTTTAGACGCTGTCGGGATTGTTGGTATATTTCACATTATTGCAGTTGATAAATGAAGGTCATTGATTTTCACTAACAAGTTAAAATAGCCATTCATACTCTGCCAATGTTTATCTTTAAAAACTATAATTATTTTCCGATTCTTCGACTTTCTCAGACTTCCTACGATGTCCACCGCAGCTAAGAGGTCATGTTAGTACTTATACTACGAGGACGATCAAGTAAATTTTCACCGGCAAGGCAGTTTCAATTATGTTAACTCGTTTTGGCACATAATGCCCCAAAACAGGCTCTCTTTCATTTATTAGAAATTTCTGCCGTTTATAAGCGAATTTAAACGCGATATTTCGCTTATATTTTACGTGAAAAGCTAGCCATCGTTTTCTAAATTTTTTTTACGTAAACTAAAACGCGGGTCGTGTAGCATGACTAGAGACGCCCCCGAGGCGATGCGAAAACTCAGTTTCAAAGGATCTCTACGAGTGAGTGACGTGTTTCGCAAATATCCAAATTAAACTCGAAAACATATTTCACGAAGCGCAGTTGGAGTAATCCGATGGACGGGAAGGTTGTTTTGGTCACTTTCCGTGACTCATTTCGGCCAAGCGACCGCTCTTATCTCTTCCGACGTCATGCGGTGAATGTCTGCCTCTCTTACGAAACCCCTTGCAGGGTGAGGTCATCCACGTCGCGGTCCACTTTTCTCTTTGCGACTCCAAATCGCGGATTTCATTTTTGATGTCTTCCTATTCAATTCCAATTTCTGCAACACGATTCCAGCGATCGAATAACGAGCCGTTTGCGCGAGTCTTCTGCGGCATTTCACGCCAAGAGTTTTTCGCGGAATCCGCATCGCGCTTAGATTTATGCGGAAACTGTAATGGGTTGTAAATCGTCCCTGGCCATTAATGCTCCTCGGAAATTCTATTAGCACGGATTCGCACGTGACACGCGTGATCGAAGGTGTTGCCATCTCTCGGAGGTGAGCGCAACGTGAAGCGGCGATCTCGGAAGATCATGCCACTATTTTCCGAAGTAGGGGTTATTCATTTTTGTAAAAAAATATTATTTACAATAGTAGTGAAATCGAAGCTTTTTATGTTATATAATTATATTTGCTATTATCCATTTTAAATGATTTTCACATTGCATTTTTAGCGCGTTTATAAAATAAAACGCGGTTGTTTTCTGTCTGTCCGTATCCGCAATCGATTAAATTAAAATAGCAATTAAGCGGTAAGATATAAAAATACTGAAATTTGCAGGGTGTATGTGATAAGTGATTCCATTTATTACGCTGCCAAATAATGTTTTTGGAGAAAGTTTTCAAAGTAAGATTCTGAGAAAATGGTTACAGATAGAAAGTTAACATTTCTTAATGATATGAATAAAATACTTTGTCATACAATTATAGTGCTAAACTTGCAAAGAATTTTCAGTTAAAAATCCTAAATAAATCTCAATAAATAAAACGCTCCTTTTCATATTGCTTCAGCAGATGAAGCTCCTATTTTTCAAAATTCATCATACGTTTTACTCGTATCATTAATTAATTAAATGATCGACTAACAAGAAAGCTCTTTAGAATTATTTTATATATTAATAAATATTTAATGCAAATTGTCGCGGGAAACGACATTTACGGAACTATTATATATTTCTCACTCAATAACTAACTTAAATATGTTAAAAATAGCGAGCATTTAAATCTTGGAAAAAATATTCCTGACAATTTAACTATATGCATACATTGGACGTTCTACGCTGCCATATTTGGAATTGCAATTCCTTGAGAATTTTTAATTCTTTTGATCTAATTGCAGCTATACTTGTATTTACGCGCGGAAAATGTTTTTCATAAATTATTGTGATAACGCAAAAGTTAGAAGTACCTTTTCCAGATAATGGTGCCATCTCTTTTATCAGTTATTTGTTTTGTAAATCCTACGGTTACGAGCACCAGTAAATACATAGCTACAAGGCGACGCAATGCGCAAATGAATCCAATGCCACTTAATTTTTCGAAGTTCTACACTTCATGGTCATCAAACTCTCAATTGCTTTGATACGATGGTATCGTATCTATGGTCGCCCTTATCAACGAGAACTACTCTGCAGTGAACCATTTCGATGTTCTTAGATAAGCCTTCCTCGATGAGGACTGCGCGGTGATTGCTCGATTTGAAGAAAAACGCTAATTCGATGGACTCCCTAAATGTGATAGAAAAGGTGCAGCGCCGGGCAGCAAGATTCGTAAAGAGAAATTACGACTGTAAACAAAGCGTAACGCCATTAATAGAACATCTAAAATGGGCCTCGTTAGAGGAACGTAGACTGCAAGCTAGATTTAAACTGCTAGAAAAATATGTCTGAGAGATTAGCGGATGAGATAGTCGATCTTATCAGAAGTCCGGCATATATTGGAAGGTAGGACAGCGAGGATAAGATGCGCGAGATAGATCGTAGGACGGAGCGATACAGAGGACGATAATAGGAATAGGTTACGTAGGTAAACTAGGAAACCTTGATGCACTGCACCCCCTGCCATCGACCAGTAAGGTGACTTTCAGGGTATTATGTAGATGAGATGACTCTTTGGTGATGGAAGATAATCCCGAACCCGTCTTCGGACTGAATAATTATGATAGTGATATGTTATTCGACGTTAATCGAATGGAATATGAAAGTATAGAGCTAAATAGTAACCAAAGCACACAGTTTCAAGCACCTGAAACTGGAAATTACATCTATTAACCTAAACATCAAAAGAAAACATGTATGGTTCCTTACCAAAAGATAATTTGTACTGAAGCTGTCTCTGCAAACATTTTCAAAGGAATATTCCATCTTGTTTGGCCACGGCGTGAAATTTGGCTTCTCGCCTAAACAAACTCCCCATTCAATATAATTATAATCACGTTCCTTTTAAACTCTGTGTGTGTATTGCAACCTTTTAGGTTGAATGTGCATCTTATTAGATCAGCTGTTTTGTGGTGACACGAGTTAGCTCGTTCGTGTATGCAAACGATAAAAGTGGCCTCTGAATCGAGTTTTTATTTTTTTAATTCTTCGTATGCGTCTGTGTTGCTTTTAGACCAAACATCTTTCGATAATTTAAACAGAAAATACCGATTCAAAGCTCTCAGAAGGATATTTCAATTTTATAG
This sequence comes from Uropetala carovei, assembly GCA_036926305.1. Taxonomy (NCBI): domain Eukaryota; kingdom Metazoa; phylum Arthropoda; class Insecta; order Odonata; family Petaluridae; genus Uropetala; species Uropetala carovei. The sequence goes on from JAXCHB010000004.1 coordinate 3,072,384, forward strand.
GACAGTGTTTCTCAGCGTTTTCAGGAAAACATTACCTACCAGCTGGAATGTCCATCATAGTACACTTGTTCAGTGGCGCACATAGGATTCTCTTAAGGGGGAGTCCGAAATATTTGGCAAACACCAAAGTTGTATATGCGAGTTATATCAATGTCGTGTATTGCATTATTAATTATAATATTTAGGTTAAAAAGAAAGGGAGCAAACCGTCTCCTGTTCTTCTTTGACGACACCCATGAACCCAAATTTAAAATAACTATGCATGTTTCCACAGTTTAGAAAAATTGCAATTTTTCCAATGGGGAGGGGGGGGGGGGGGTCCGGACCCGGTGGACTCCCCTCCCCCGTGTGGGCGCCACTGCATTTGTCAGTACAAAAACGATCTAGGAAAAAGATGAATGAATGTACCAAAAAAATATCGAGATAAAATTAAAGACAATCTCACGCATATTATATATTACTTATTTAATTAAAACAATTGAGCCATACAAAGTGATGAAGGATGAAAATCTAGCGGGGCACCTATTTAATAGTTACGGATCACCGGTTGACAAACGCTGTTATTGACGACTACGTCCCAGACGTTAATAACTTTCACTCTTCTAATGAAAATTTAATAAATACTCCTTCGAAACTCAAGTTTGTACATTCTGCGGCAGTTTCGGAAACTCGCGTTCATAGTAAGAGCACGCGACATAATGATTCTAAGATTTGAAGTTGAAGATGGAATTTCGTATGTCCTTTGGGAATGAGGTTGAAACATTCTGAAAATCAAACGATATGTTGGTATTTTTTCTCCAAATGTGCTGCAATCGCATCGAAACCCATCCTTAGGACGAATGACGCGTTTTGAGAGAGAGAGAGGCAGCATAAGATGTTCGCTCATGGCCAGTCACTCATATCCCCATTCCCCCTGCTTCCCCTCTTCAAATTCTCTCTCTGCTGCCCCCCCCTCCCCCTCTAACCGCTCCCTCTTTACGTCCACTCGAGATGCGTCGCATTACCTCGAGGCGAAATTGCGGAGTCACGGGGCGACCTCCCAGGTTCCAAAAAGCACTCCATTCGCTCCTCGAGTTGAAGCCACGCCGGAGGCCTTCCTTTGTCCCTCTGTTTTGCTTTGACGTCCTCTCCATGTCAGAGTTGAGCTAATCGGGGCTAAGGCTTGCTCGTAAAGAGCGATAAAAGATGAAATACCAACAACGTATTGCTTGTGCAGATCGCTGACCTTGGATTGTATTCCACGACACCGTTAGGTTTTTAGATTTGTTGCGTTGGAATTGGAATTGAGCTGAACGAGGATGAAGGCCATGGTTTCCCTTCGTCCTCCTTTGTTGCGTTGCCTTCGTTTGTGTCGCTCTTTAAACCCACTCTCTCGTGGCCAGAACACATTTTTGACTAAGCTATAAATACTGCCGCGAGAATGTTTTGTTTAAAGGCCCGTAATATTGTATTACGTGGATTCTCTTACGAAATGACGAAAACAATCTACCATTGGAGAATCTGAGTTTCTCTCGCTTTACATTTTGCGATTCATTCTTCTGGAGTCTAACGCTACTAAGAACGCCCATCATTCAAATTATTACATTGCGGAATAATAAGGGAAATTAATGATCTCATCATAGGATGCCCCCTGCCACCCACCAGTCTGATGATTTGCAGGTTATCGTGTAGATGTAAATAGGATGACGACTATGGCGCTGGTATAGATGGTCTGTGTTAAATAAACCGTTTAAAGCAGAATTTGAAACTTAAAAAAAGACGAATGTATTAAATTACATAGCTAACATTGATGAATTTCTACATTTACGTTATTTCCCTACAAGCCGGCAAAAGCGTGTGTAAGAGAGCAGTCAATTTATGCGAATTCAGTTTTGTGCAATCCTTAGCTTTGCTTCACATGTTCTAATATCCAATATTCTTATGAAAATACAAACATTTTCTTTTTTTTTTTTTTAGCAATAACCCGATTGCAGAAAAAACTCAAATTCTAGTTCGATCAGACTATTTTTTCCGCCCAAGGCGAAAACATTCAAATTTCTCTTGAGAATCAAAATATTTACTCAAGTATTCTCAAATTATTCTAAAATATTGACATCACTATTGTAATGAGCCCTCCTGAAGTGCCAGAGGGAGGAGTCGTCGTGACTCACAATCAGACTCATAGACTTAGGCGTGGGCCCTCGCTTTACTGAAGCAGACCCTTAGACTTAGGCGTGGGCCCGTGCCATTCTTAAGCTTTCCCTTTTCAATAATAGTGATCACGACGAAGGAATTTCCTTCGCATTTCAAATATAATATTATTTTAGCTTTCGGTTTGAGCTGTTTTCATAAACTTAACTTTTTGACCTGGATAATCAATTCCAATGCGCAGAATGTATAATATTTTTAGGTTGGCAATTGGCCTTATCCTGCTCACAGCATCTAAAATCAGCGTGATGCAAGGTGTCGCTCATTTGAAGTTCGTCAAATCTGCCGGGTGAGCTCTTTTTCGATTGAAATTGCTTCAATTTTTTAAAAGAATAAGTTAATTAATCCAATAATCTGGAACAAATAAAATAATTCTCACACGGGAAATATAAAATATCGCATATTGGTAGGGATGGGAAAATTCGTATAAACATGATTATATTGAGTTTTTCCTAATTTTTTACGTCTCATACTAAAAAAATGGGAGTCAATTATGACGTATCTTTTTTCAATTGTTTATAATTATATGCGAACTTGAAAAGCTTAAGAAACAAATTATATCTTTGCTGTCGCAAAGAACTCAGCTTTCCTTATTAACAAAGAATTGGGTTCGATTCACAAAGACGTTACTTGAAGACGGATGAAATTAACAGTCACGTTTGTATTTCATTTGAGCCAAAAGGTATTTGGCGAAACAAACCGGCAAAGCAAGCCGTCGGACTCAATTAAATGACGATAATTATCGTGTCCAATTAACAAATCATTCTAGGCTTCTAGGCTAATTTTTCGCAGCCTTTGAACCGTGAATCGCTTCTCTCTTCCATGCAGTCTCTTAATAAAATCGATAAATGATTTATGTGAAATCTCTCTCCTCAAATTTTGTTCACTTACATCTCAAACGATCCATTTTTTGAAGCACCTGTAATACATTACTTGGACATAAAACCGCATTTCAATACGAGCAAGAAAACCCTTTAAAGATTTTTTTTGTATATGTTTAGAATGGTCAGCATTTAGTTGGTCAAACGTCGATAGAGGCATTGCAGCAGCAATGCAACGAGATATTCCGTCCATCGGAAGCGGTCACTAAGCATTTTATCGAGATATAAATTAGGTCGGATCGATTTTAGCACCGCGGAGGCCTTCTTCCGCGGCCGCCGGCGTATCCTGGCGTCTCAGCACCACCTGCCCCCGGCGCGCCTGCCTCAATCTCTACCACTCCTCTTGCTGTGTTTGCCCTCCGACTCGTTATGCCATTAGCGCTCCCTCCCTCCCCCTTCGGACTCGGCGCGGCTCCGACGCCCCTCTTTGCCTCTCTCCCTCCACCCCCTTCCAGACTCCCTCGGTCCGCGTACTTACTACACCACTCCTCTAGTCGCTTTGACAAATTCCCCCCCACTCTCCCATCGACGCTTCGACCTATTTGCACTCCCGACAGAATGGTCTCTTTATTGCGCATGCGCCCACATACGTCCACTCTCCCGCCCTTCGCCTCGCTGCTCTCACCTCATTTTTTTTACTTTTTTTTTCGTGTTTTCTCGCTGTTTTTTCCTAATCGGACGCGCGGAAACGAGGTGACAAACAAGGATCCAGTCTCTCCCCCTTCCCCTTTCCCGACGCTTTCTGTTTGGTTTTTCCGCCCTCTAAGTCTTCCCCTCCCCTCCTCCGCGACCGAAAAATCAATGGTTGCAATCGCGGGCAAAATCGTTGGTATTTTGTTTATTTTTCTGACCGATGGAGTTGGGTTGGATACTTAAGGTGTTTCGGCAGAATAAAAAAGAAAACAGCGTTATGTAGCGGTCGCGTTTGTATCATTTGTTTCCCTTTTGTTTTATTTTTGTAGAGCTCTTGGGCCGGAATGTTTTGTTGAGCATTGTTGGCCGATTTCCGGAGTGACTTTTTCTCGGAATTCTCGCAAATTTGCCGCTTGGATTGAAAATAAACGCCTTGATGATTTAATCTAGTTCGAATGAAGATTTTATCTCACTTACGTACTCGTATTCTTTGTCCATTTAATATTTGGGGAATGCATACAAGTTTTTGCCGGTTTAATCGCATTTGGCGCTGCGTTTTCATGATATAACGGATGACGTATACACCTTTATTGTATACCTATCATCGTATTTTTACCAATTTATCCACAAAAATTTGTAGCCGGAAAAATAAATAATATAACCGGAAAGACTATAAATATTTTAAATCGTTCACGCTACCAAAACAATTTTTCTAAAACACTTCATCTTTTGGCCAAATATTTTTCATGCGTGCGTTTTGGAAATTGTCGATTTCCGATTATCCGGGGGGTTATCGGGGCGAAGGGCGTTTCGGGTAATATGAAATCCGGGAAAATGCACATCTCGATGAAGTCGATTGCTTCAATACCTTGGTGACTACGAATTTTGCAAATGTACTTTAAAATTAATACCTTTATAAAAGAGCTCGGCCACGCGTACGAATTACTGTCGCACGCAAAGGCCGGAGACGCTAGAAGATGGCGAGTCCCATAATGCTCAAACATATGAAACCGCTGAGGATTTAAACATTCGAAAGAATTTTTGTCTTGTTTTAATTTTGTTTTAGGAAAGCTCTTAATTTGTCGACCTCCGACCAGTTTTACTCACAACATTTTTTCTCTAACTGCAGTACGAAAAATCGGACATCACTGTGTAGATGTATTTGCGATTGAAAATTCTGAAACCAAAAGAGCCGACGCCGCGGAGTCTAACTCGCGTAGTTTCCGTTTCTGCTTAAGTAATGAGACTGTTTTTTCTTATGGAGAATTCCATATCGGATAATTAGATAAGAATTGTGCGACAAAATAAAATGTTTCTATTTGACAATGATCGCAACCGTGTCAGCAGCGATCGAGACGCCAATCGTGTTTTTAATTTGACCTAACTCTGTCGCCTCTCGGAACGGCGTCTCCTAAAGCGCAAACACAGACGAAAGAATTGATTTCATCGAAGAAAGACGTAATCTAACTGTAGAGAAACAGAAATCTTATTGGAGAGATATCCTCCCTGAGTATGGTCAATATGAAATTATTCATCAAGAGATCAAATCAAAACAACAGCAAAATGTAGAGAATGTTTACTGATTTGAAAATGACGTGGAACTGGAATGAGACGGAAGGAAATCGCAGTGGAAGGAGTAGCCAGGAAATATATTTGGGAATGATTTTCATGAGGAAGAGAGGGAGGGGGGGGGGAGGGGTGATGGGAGGAGATGATAGAGAGGGGAAAAGAGGGAGGGGCGGAAGAGAGAGAGAGAGAGACGGATCGTGGCAATGGAGTGATGAAGAGGTTGGGAGGAGTGGATGGAACGACTTGTTTCTCTAACGCAGTGGTGCGCAAACTTTTCAGGCCGCGCCCCTCTTTTGATCCACGTAAACGATGGCACCACCCCATTTCAATCGGAAAAAATTTGTTGACATTATGTAGAAAAAATAGTCTCACATTAGCTCAATAACACGACATAACTGGCGTTTTAGTATACGCAAGGGAAGAAAATTTAACACTTCAGAACAAATGACGCACTGGGGCCTTTGCCCATTCTTCCACGAAAATCCAAATTTGATAAGTTCTTCTTTGTTTTTTCTCATTTTACGATTTGAGGATGCGTTTTCTTTACTTGTACAAAGAGTTGAGTCGTCATATACTTATTTTTCACGTAGGTACTTTCTGTATTTTATTTCCAGCAGCATCTTCATCAGATGAGCACGCAGCAGCAGCGCCACGTTTTTCACCACCCTTACTAATCCACTTATCCACATTCAGAGGAAAATAATGCTATTCGAGTAAATCTACCAAGAGAATGAAGAACACGAACAAATAAAATTACACTCGAATTTTTCTCGCGAAAGAATATTTGTGACTGAGGTCGAACCTTCCCTAGGCTTTCTATCAGCCTGAGGCTCATGAAGCCGACAAGCAATTTCACATTTAATGGCGCAAGGGTTATAGGTTTTTAGTTCTAACATCCAAGGTCCTGGAACGTAACTTCGTTTTTACCATTGTACCAATACCACGTTGAGTTGCCGTGCGAGGCCATTGGCCGCATAAAGACCCCCGCGTTTGGAGGGGGTCAACTGTACTTGGTTGTATAGCTCTACAAAGAATCTATAAATGCCAGAGCGTAACATTGTTACATTGCGTTATATTGACCTGCCAGTTTATCCCGAATACATTCACGTAGAATGAGGTAGCCGGTGCCAGGCCGGATAAACTCGCGTCCCTCTTTTAAAAAAGAAACAGCGAACCACTGTTCTAACGGACCACAGTACGGCTAAGAGAATGGTAGAGTGGTTTTGGGTTAGAAGGCGCCATCGTCGTATTAGACTCTCGTGTCGTGGAAAAGTCGACGCACGGCGAAGGAGATCGCAAGGGGAAAGGAGCGGCAGACTCAAGATTTCCCATTTTCCCTATTCCAGGATCGATTCATCGAGCGAAATGTCAGAAGAGTGAAGAATAAAGAGGTCGTCGAAGAAATATTTATAGAAACGTATTCGGTCGGATTGGAAGTGCGTTTTGATGGAGACGCGGTTCTCGCAATCGCCATTCGACTGAGGAGTCGGATAGAATGCTGTGGGGGCGATGAGAGGGCGTCGCCCGGGGCGGAAAGAGGTAAGCTAATGGAGTGGAGCGGGAGGCTAGGAAGGGAGGTTCCTAGTTCCGTTATTTCGGAGAAAGCGCGCTTCGTCCTTCTCACTCGGGACTTTCCCGAGTGGTCAAAAAGAGGTAATTTATCTCTCGCCTCGTTTCTCAAAAAATATATTTACATTTCGCTTTTTCCAGAGATTCGTTTATAATTTGCGGCTGGAGAGGACAGAGTGAGATCGCACGACTTTCGATAGATCGATATATCGAGGAATGGATCGATTCCTCGAAGTAATTAGGTCGCATATAGCACAAATCGGAATTCTCTTCCGTACTGGATGTCTGAAACGTTTTCGTCCTTGTTATTGTTGTTAAGATATTCATTATGATTGGCCCTGTGCTGTCTCTGAATTCTCGCAAATAAATAAATAATTTTTCTGCCGTAGCCAATCCGACATCGCGGCACGCGATACTTACGTTGTGAGGTCGACACGAGGACGTTTGTGCAGATCTATTGCACTCTGTTCAACTCCCTCTACCACTTCCCACCGCGCCTTGCCACCAACCCTTACACCACACCCCTTTCCCACCACCCCTTTTCCCACCCACCCCCTTTCCCACCCACCCCTTAAGCGACATGCGCTCTTTCTTCCTCATCCCTTTCTCGGCCTTTTACTCATTCCATACAGGGAAAAAACTCGCGTAAACATTTGCAATACGTGTTCCTGCACGCGAGTGTGTTCGCGTGCTTGCTTTATTGGATCTTATCTGTGAGCACTTAATAATAGGCTTGTTCGAAGATCCGCGCGTGAAGCGACGAGATAAGTAATGAGTGCAAAATACGTATGAAAATTTTCTTCGAATTGTCGTATTCCATGTTTCCGAACATCCAGAACTCCGATTTTTTTTAAGTTTTGAAAGTGAAAACTTCTTGTCGTTAATATTTCAGTGAGCGGAATTATCTCTTACTCTTTATGGAGTTATACGACAAAATTTTCTTGAAACGGGAAGTTTTTTTTTGTTTCTTTGTTTTTCGTTTTCTTAATTATTACGTACTTTGATCTTATTTTAAATCCGAGGAACACTGTTCCACAAAAACCAACTTTACTATTATGAAATGGTCCTCTATTTGTGACTTGCGGTCCATCAGAATTATTGTTGATGCTCACAAATGATCGTGTCAACAATTTTAAACCACTTAATACGAAACAATATATAAAATTTGTTAAAAATTAAACAGGCATTACAAACACACTCCAGTCTTTTTTTTGCAAAATGCGATGAGATTACTCTAAAAATCGTTTCAGCATATGATAATTTGCACATAGTTTTTCATATCCCATAGCCCAGATAGTAATGTAATATTTATGCAGTAAAACTTCAGGTAACGCGTCTTATGAAAAACGCGTTTTCTGAAGTACCAAGTCAAAGGGAATTTTTGGGTCAGGATCTTGGCTTTCTGATATTTAAAAATGTTTTCAGAATAATTTTTGACGGGTTCGTATTTGGATAACATTACTTTCACTATTATTATGTTAGTAATAATTGACGATGACCATGCAGACTTGTAAAAAACAATTGTAAAATAAATCAACACAGAACAGGTATATCTCGCCATTCGCGGTTTTGCTTATTCAAGGTGACCCCAGTATAAGTGTTTTGCCTTTTCATGGAAATTTCAGTTCAATTCGGAAACCTCGGTTGGGCTAACGGTAGTAAAAAAGACGAATAATATTCTTTCCTTTAACGAAAACCTTCATTAGAACTGATCGGAGCACTTAGAAGGAGACGATGGCGCATTTAGCACGTTAATTAACGCGATAAATATATTATATCTCTCAGTGTATAACTTTAACACGACAAGTACACGAATCGATTTTGATAGCATTTACTATTTATGTTTTTCATTATTTATAGTTCGCGATAAATTAAAGGTTTACTTTGCCTTATCGAACCATGTGTATGGAGACGTATCCTTAGGTGTCGTGGGAATATCTATATACAACACTTATTGGAGAAGGGAGGGAGGTGGAGGGGGAGGGTGGTGGAGGGGGGAGTGAGGAGGGTGGTGGAGGGGGGAGTGAGGAGGGTGGGAGTGAGGGGGAGGGAGCTTGGAGTAAAACTCGACATGAAAAGTTTGAGCCAGACATGCACCAGACATAAATCAAGTGATTCAATAAAGGCACAGATATACGCTGAAAATATTAATGCAGTTTTCTGTGGATCACCATATCGCTTTTTCCTAACTCCGTTGATATGTATCGTAGAATTTCGTTTATAAAACGCGAGAGAGTTTTAGCATACGTCTAACGGATGTGACGGTAACGCTAAAATCACATGACCATACTAGTGCGCATGCGCACCATTTATCTCAACTTATCAGGATAGCGTGGTGTGATTTAACGGTGAGTTTAGCGTGAGCGTAAAGAAGCAAAGCGACTATGGCCAAAGCTGAGCGATTGAGATTTTCGAGCTCCGACGATCTTACATTAACTCGGGAAGTAATAGGGGTAAATGCATACGAAAATGGATGGAAGGAAGTGTTGGAAACAGCGGTAAAAGTCACTGGGAAATTGGTATTTCACACAGTGCTGTGTGCGATGGTCTGCAAATAGCCCTTGTCGTTCCATCGATAAACCCCCAACAATTGGTGCAATTGGGCATCCTTTCAGTGCTACTGCCTATTCAAAGATTAAAATTTATTAATTTCAGTTTAATTTTAGCTCCAAATCTTACATTAATCAAGAATAGTTTTACCTTTGATTAACCCTCCAGCTTTTTCTCGTCAAGCCAAGCTAAATTCTTGAGATCCTTTAACAGGTGTAACTTTCTATTTATTATTTGTATGACTTCATTTGCAATCACGAAAATATATGGAGCCGATAACCCGAAAAGAGGCTCAAGGTCCGATAATCGGTTCCGGTATGCCAAACGGCGTAGCAAAATGCATAATGCTTTCAACAAAATGAAAACATATCTTAAGAATCTCCTTACAGTTTACTCAAAATAAAATGAGTCAACTTACCAGTCCGAGGGAGACGCCGGGTCCTTATTTTAGATGGAATACCAAGGCTAATTCTTAATGTTTCCAGATCCTCCTTCTCGAACCGAAAATAGAGCTTGCACTCTTCTTCGCTTAAAGAATTTAAGTCGAGGTGTCCAAATATATTCGATCGCACACGAAAGTCTCGCGATTGTAACGCATTATCTACTATAATATATTTTGAAGGGTGTGTTTGTTCATGGAACTCCTCCTAAACGATAAAAGCTAGAATAACCAAATTTGGTACGATTCTTCCTTACATCCTAACTTAGTAAATTGTCAATGTTTGGTCAACCGGAATTAATCAGTGCTACCAATATAGGGGATTAACATTTTTCCATAAGATAACACGTATGAATCCATTTCTTGACTTGCAAGGTATTCTTCCTTCGAGCATTAAAATACGTAAATATAGACCGATTTTTTAGTTTTTGCTTTATTCAACAAATAAAACTCTATACTATCTTATTCCTGCGAAGTTTACATGTTACACGGTCGAAGTTTTCAGAAATACGCTATTTGTTTCGAAATTTTGTGGATTTTTCATACTCTTTCCAGACGTTGCCAAGGCGGCCGTCATTGTTACCTCCGATTCAGTTAGCTTCAATGAAGCTTACAAATAGACGAAAGTTTAGCGATATTCCCTTTGCACTTTTGTTTAAGCAACGATACGATCGATGTTTATGGATAGCAACGTAAATAGATTCTGATTATTATTCAGGAAGCGTTTATTGATGAAAGTAATTGAACCTTCTTTCGTCTATTGAACGCTGGAATCTTACATTTTTTGTACGTAAAATCATTATATTTTACATTATAATGTTTATTAACGTAAATAAGCTCACATATCTGGTGTACATTTACCGGACTCAGTGTTCATCAAGTGCATTTTGATCGACAATTATTGTCTGAAGGTTAACGGTTATGGTATGCTAAAAGTCTTGTAAATTACGGCACGTTAATCGTTTACGTTATTGGATACGTTAAATATAACGTTTAGCGTGCCACCGTTAAACGCTAAGCTAAAACTCTCTAAATAATCAGCATTTTCACCGGAATACAATGATGTAACTTTCAATCATCTTATTTTTTTAAAGTATTGCAATTTTGCAATGATAGATCGGTATGAGGGTAGACTACATCGAGCTAGGGTCCAGGACTCGAGTCCGAGTGAGGGGCGCTAATCCTCACTAATGAGGGTCGTAGGGGAAGAGCAGGTAGTCTTCCTAAACATGGCCCAGGATCTGCTACATAAACCTTTGAAAGTATCCCTTATGGAAATTAGAGCAGGTTATTTTTCATTTACATTTTAAGATACCTATGTAGGTTAAAGATATAAGCTGGAGACTTGGATATTTGCATGAACAATGGAAGCAATTTTTTCATTGCTAAGTGAATTTGAGTATTTTTCGAATTAACATAATAATTAGTTTGGAATCTGAAAAAATGACAATTGTTCTTGTTTTTAAAAATGAAAAATGTCAATCACCACACGGCTAGGTTAAAGATATAAGCTCGAGACTTGGATATTTGCATGGACAATGGAAGCAATTTTTTCATTGCTAAGAGAATTTGAATATTTTTCGAAATAACATAATAATTTGTTTGGAATCTGAAAAAATGACAATTGTTCTTGTTTTTCAAAATAAAAAATGTCAACCACCACACGGTTACTCGGAAATTCGGCACATTTGTGAGTCCAATGCTTTAATAGAACGATAGTTGATCAGAACAGAAGTTACGAAAAGAAATCAGCCGACGTAGAGTGATACTATTCATTATTATGCGCTTTCCCTTGGTGATACTGCACCCCCTGCCACACACCATTGCGGTGGCTTGCAGGGTGAACTGTAGATGTAAATATAGATAGATAGATATTCATGGTAATCAGTTTTCTTAAATTGTTGCAGGCAATTTGGTTTTTATTTGTTAACGCAGCAGCCCATAAATTGTTCGTTTTATTTTCAAACGTATTTTTTTATTGCTCCATGATTTGCAAAGTAAACAGTAAATAATGTAAGTAATGTAATTAACGTTAAAAACCATCAAAGTATAATAATAACGATGTATTTAAAATTTATTTTGCAATATTCATTAAACGAAGACAATGAACCAGGGGTTTGTTTGTTCGCGTTGCTATTTTGAGTTTACGGCCATAAAACCGTTTATTAACCTTTTATTTTTTAAATCTTCATTCAACCGAGCTCTTTGAGTAAACTACTAGGTATATTCATTAGAGGTTAAAAGTGAAAATAGTTTCTCGTTGGGCAATTACTTCTACTATACTATTCGAGAAAATTTTTCTTTATATTTTGCAGTCTATCATTTAGTGTAATAAACTCACTATAAGCTATAGGTCAACACCGCGAGAGAACAACGACGACTCGGGTTTTATTCGTCATAATAGTCTTAGTGCACACTGAATAGATTAACGATTAGTAAAAAAACAGGAGTAAATGATCACTTATCTCAGCCTTTTTCCATGTAAATTAAATTAAATAGGTTTTGGTCCCATCTCCAGATTCCAAGGGAGAGGCTATTTACCATTTGTGAAAACATGTCCCATAGAAGAAGTCCTTAGTCGAATTTTTCCACAGTTACGATTCCTTTTTCTATTTTCTTCTTATGTGAGAATGTAAGACACCATTGCTTATCAAGCAGATTAAGGATGGGCTCATCCATTTATTGTATAAGACTGAAAACGTTGGCAGGAATATGAGCTATGAATATCCTGACCGCAACCTTTCTGATCGCATCAAACACGTCTTTTCCCTATCACCTATTTTCCGACCCTATCTTCCTCCTCCCCTCCCTCTTCCTCCATCTCCACTTCCTTTGAATTAATTTACCACCCCTTCCACCCTCCCCCTTCCCTACTCCTCCCCCCCTTACCTATTCCACCCTCCTCCCTCGCTTCCTTTGAATTAATGTACCACCCCTTCCACCCTCCCCCTTCCCTACTCCTCCCCCCTTACCTATTCCACCCTCCCTCCCTTTGACCTAATGCATTATCACCCCTTCCACCCTCCCCCCCCCCCCCCGCCAAACTCTGGTCGAAGCTGTTTTGTCCGGATACCCGCGAGAGAGCGACAACTACAACCCCACGAGGAATCGCGCGGCAAAGCTCACTTTGAACAAAGCGTCTGGTCCCAGAGGGTCGGAGGACGTTAAGGGGGGCGAACGAGGGGCACCAGAAGGGGTTCTCTCCTATACCCTTTACCCACGCTCCCCTGCGCCACTATCATCCTATTTTTCATTCACCCCTCCTCACCATTTCGCGTGTTTGCTCTGGAGGATGTTTCCTCTCCTCCTCCCCTTCCCCTCTTCCCATCATCCTCCCCTCCCCTCTTCTCTCTCTCCTCCTTCGCATCCCACCGCTCCTAGGTTCAGATTTGAAGAGAGCACGGATGGCCCCTCACTGGTCCTGACTTGCCCTCTCTCCGCCCCTCCGGGGGGGGGCGCCCTTTTGTGCGAACGCGCTCTCCTCTGTCGGCAACTGCGAATTAAAAAGCGTTCCAAGAGCGGCGTGATTGCCGTGGACGCGGAGCGAGATAGTTTTTCGAATCGCTCGTTCGTCCTTTCCACGGGGACTGCGCTCGCCGAATTTCTTTTGTTTCCCGACGCGTTTTTGCACGCGTCATGTCCCCCAATTTCACGCTTGGCCTGTGTTTGTGCGCAGTCGCTAATTGTCGTCGCTCTCCGCCCTAGTCTCCGCTGGGGCGCGAGTGTTTGCGGAGAGCGTGTTTGCGTGGACACGCGGGCCCTTCCTTCTGCACCACTCCACCCGTCACCGTGTTTCGGATTGACTTTCCTAACTAATGTGGCCGTAATAAATCCGTTTTGCGTTCCCGACGCCTTCCCCTCGCGACCGCGACGCGAAGGGGACGAGAGGAGGGTGGGGGAGGAAGGGAGAGCTTCTGCCGGAGGATGTTTTTTCTCTCGCGGGCCAATTGTCTGATTAGACGCGTGTTTGCTTTATTCCCGTTTTTTCCGCGCGTTTGACATCGAATGGATTAGTTCGAGCGACGCGAATCGTTCGCGCGATACATTTCCTCGTTCCTCTCGCCGCGGCCACGCAGTTTTCCGCCATAATGGAGATTTTTCTTCGAATTCCGTCGTTCGTGTCGCCGTGAGACTCGCATCACGTACGTGTTATCGAAGAGCTTTGGATGGAAACACATTGTCACTCTTCGTTTATTTGAACGAATTTTGGAAGAATTGAGGGAAGGGAAATGCAAGTAAATGGGTGGCTCGCGATGGGTGTCACTTCCTACCTCCTTTTGGTACACCTCACCCTCTTTGAGCACCACCTCACCCTCTTTGAGCACCACCTCACCCCAATGAGCACCACTCCCACTCATTCTTTTGAAGCGTGCACCTTCTCTTTCGCGTTTATTCTCCTTTCCAAAATCCGAATCGAACGAATTGTTTGGATAGGCTTTACCGGCGATTATTGTCCAACTGCCGTTTCGTTAATCGGTTTAAGTCTTGTTAAATTGTGTAATTTCGATATCTGTAAAAACGCTGGGAGAAATATTTATCGTTTGGATTCCAACCGCAAGGAGTATTTTTTTTACAGATCAAGCGAATTAAACGGTAATGTTAATCTATATCAATACATAAATAACACAGAGTTATTGGATTTATCTCGAGGAAATATGCATACGAGGAATTTAATTTGTCGAACAAAACCCATTCCAAGGTTTCGAACTGAAAAATGATACTGTTATCATTTCTAATGAGTCTTCACACTTTTATCAAACATCTTTCATTTATTATAGACAAATTATCTATAGGTTATTACCAGGGGCGCTCCGTACCTCACGGCCGCCCGTGTGCAAGTCTCCCATTTGCCGCCCTTTTTAGGTGTTCTTTACAAAAATTATTAAAAAAACGTCTTTTGGTTTGATAAATTTCCGTGGCCAATAAATATGAAAGAATATACGGCATATTATAATACAATCCGCATTACTGTTAAAAATACTGTACGTGTCTGACAATAAATCGGCCGCCCCCGTTGTTTGGTCGGCCGTGTGCGTCGCACACATCGCACATACCGATGGCGCGCCCCTGTTTATTACAGAAATATATGCGGAGTACATGCAGAATGAAACGTATTTGGTATTTCGGGAATATCTTCATAGCTAGCACGCTGGGCGTACCTTGGGAGGTTTTTTTCCCGTATAACCGGTGTTTCCTGTAGCGATTAATGCGTTCTTAATTAGAAAGTGGTCTTCTTTTACTCCCAACGCTACCGAATTAATCTGATGTGTATGTTTCAAATGCACCAACTTAATAAAACTATCTGGAATATTACATCTTTCTTGAACATTTGTCACAGCTTGGAAAATAAATTTATAAGAAATGCCAATTTTAAAAATTAACCATGAAGCAACGCAAGAGGAGTCAAAGTACATAATTAAATAACCTCAATTCGGATTCAAGAATAACATTTATGCATTCAAAGATTTCGTGGGATCGATTGGGAGGTGAATGCAACCGATCGACATGACGTGGTAAATCGAAATCTTGAGTGTCGAAATGCCTTTTGCGCATAATCAAGAGTTACATTGAAAGAGGAGTCGTTAATGTGTCGTTTGCGCGAGGGAAGGCCGTTCTACTCGAATTTTCTTATGTTTATTTTAGGATTTATTTGTCAATACGCATATGTTTAGAGGCATGTCTGGTGCCTTTCCTTCGTTTACTCCGGAAAAGTGAGTGGAGATCGCAACAATTCGCTCCGCGGCTGTAGAACCCAATTGAAGCGTTCTTCGCGCGCTTCTCCCAATGTCTTCACGGCAGAGAGATTAGGAATCCCCAAGGGACGCGTTCGAAACAAAGCATTTAGATTTGTGCATTTTCAACTGTTTATCGTCCAACGCAGATTTTTAAATTCGTTTGATGTGATGAGAGAGGCTCTATTAAAGCTATGAATTAGATTCATTCAATGTGGCCACATGTGAAGTTATATACTACTTTCACAGTGTTTGCGATATTTTTGTTTAAATGCCAAATCGGCGTGCTAGACGGAAAAAGACTTTTTCGATGTACGAGTAAACAAAAAGCAGTTCATGCAGGAAGTTAATTATTTTATATCGTCGCACCTTTTAAAATTTCGAGTTTTTAAAAATCGGATTCAATACTACCTATTTTTAGAGACTAATTCGTAATGGAGTTCCATTCCGCAAACACAAAAGCGATACAATATGGTATCTCGATACCGTTTTTGAAATGCAAAATTTAAAAATATCCCGCACATCTCGCGGTGATACGACGAAGGAAAGAAACGTCCCTCCTTCGAGGTCTCTCGATATTTTTACACCTTAAATTATGAAAATCGCTGCATGTTCAAAATGTCAGCAATCAATCTTCGTGTGTGTGCCATAAAAACTATGACGGACGGATATTAACGCGATTAAATGCAGGTCCAGATAGATTTCCAGCGTTTCATTCGAATGGCAACAAGTGGGAGAAAGGCGTTATCGTAATTCTTTCGTTTCGAGTTTCTTTTGGTCTCGCAATTGAATCCGACTCGACATCTCCATCATGAAATTAGTTTCAAATTAGTTTTGCTTGCGAGAGCGTTTTATCTCCAGAAATGTGTCACGAATTATGTTATTTCCTTCTAGATATCAACTCAAAAGCATTTCAAAACACTCGATAAGATAACTGAAAATTTTAGTTAAACGGCAATTAATTTCGGCTACCTGGTCTCGAGAACAGAGTCAGACTACGAGAGATCGTCCATTGTTGCAAATCAATGCAAATAACGTGAGAAGTTTCTAATAGCGTGTGTCTTATTGATATTCATTCTCCAAAAATAAATATTAAAAAAAAGAAATAAAAAAACATTTTTGTAACTCCACGGACAATTGATAATGAACAGTTTTTCTGAACGTTAAATATTCATTACTGACTGCGCTGCTGATTCTTAAAACTGTTAACCATTAAAGTAGCGGTCCGCCACCTGATGCTCGTTAGCAGTCTTACCTTGCATGCTAAAATCGTCTTTCCTAGTAGCATTAGTAATTTGATTTGTTCGCCTATTTTATTTCCAAACGTACGAAAGGGCATTTTTAATAACTTTGGCGTTGATTTGATTTATGATCAATCCTAATTTTACAAAAGTATGGTATGGTGGTGCTCGCTGGGTGCTCTAGAATTCAACTTGGTGTTCGTCACATTGAAAAGATTGCATACTCCTGAATAAGAACATGAATCTGCAAACTTTTCATTGTGGAGAGCATCGAGTTACATCGAAGAGCACAATTATACTCTTGTAAAAGCAGGAATCATCACAAACAAAATCAAACCACAGTCAAAGTAATTGAAAATTTCATTTCGTTAGTTTAAAAAGGAAACAGACGGGGAAATCATATAAACGGCTATAAGAAAGGCGATTTATAGCACCCTAGAAATGAACGGTGTTTGCTCAAGAGCACCGCGGTGCTCGCACCAGTTTTCTGACTCCAACATTAGAGCGTCGAAATACTCCTTCATATACGCCACCGATTGACTGCATCGTAAAAATGTATCTAAGCGATAAAATTGAGGTTTTATCTTTCAAGTTTCCAGAATAACACGTTAAGCTACGTTACTGATATGTCCACAGAGCGTTTCAGACGAGTAATTTTCGTAGAAATCCAAATAAGTTTGAAGAGAAAACGAGTGAGTGGCTTCGTAGTGGACAACGGCTAATTCATCGAAAGCTTACCACGTCCGAGGAAAGGCTAAAGAGAATTTTCTTTGGAAATCGATGCAAAGCGCTCATTTCTCCGAGTAATCAAATCATCTCTCAAACCGAAGACGGCGATCTCTCTAAAAACAGACTCACTCGCGTAGATATCCATTCCGTGGCTTCCCATTGGGGATCACTAACATTGCGATTAACACAATAACGTGACATTTCACCGAGTAAATCTCACATTTACCTGACGCATATCGTGAGTCCATCGCGAAATTTATATCAGAAACAGATCTCCTTCGACCTAACGTCCGAGGAAAAGAGAAAATACGAATGTTCGGCGATGCGTGGCGAGGACGAAAGTAACACGCAAGGCGAACGGATCGAAGCGGTTTCGAATGCGATGAAAAACGAAACGCACGCGTACGGACGTTCACGGGTCTAAAAGAAGGGAAACGACGCCGTCGACGGCAAGTCGAACGGCCACAGAAACGCCGACCGTCGATCGGGAAAACGTCGTTCGCAGCAACCCAAGAAGCGATCTTTCTCTATCTCTCTCTCTCTCTCTCACTCCCTCTCCCACAGCACACCTCCAGAACGCATTTCCTTCTTCTGTCGCCCAGCAGCGGGTCGTCGCGTAGAGCGATCTCCACGCCACGCCTCCGGAGGCGGAGCCTTCTCTCCCATTGCTGTTGCCATGGGAAACCACCCACCCTCCCGACCGTTTCCGGAGGCAGGAGCGGTCGGGGAGGCCGGAGCCCCACCGCCCCCCTGCGCTCCGGCTGGCTAGCCGCTCGGAGGGGGCGTGCTCGACGGAGGGGCGAGAGGGGGAGGAAAACCCCGCCCCCTGAAAAAAAGGAGCGGAAAACACGCCCTCGACACCACGCCACCCATATCGTATGCGGGAAACGACACCGTGCTTCGAGTCCTCTCGACTATTTGGGCGGAAGACGAGCGTTCGGTAGAGCCGAACTCTAAATGCAAATAGATGCATGGCGGAGGGATACGAACCGAGGAACTGCCGTTGAAACGAACGGATGGACCGTTCGTACTTTTTGCGAACACGTCGACGTTTCCGCGTGCGTCGTTCCCAGCGCCAAGGCGAGGAAAGGCCCGCGAAAACAGGAATGCTCCCTCCCACGTGATCTTTGGGGCCCCGCCCCCTTTCCCCCTACCCTCCGAGCACTAGAAACCCCTCCCACTCGCCCTCTGCAGATCAGTATACACAAGCACATCCGCACACACACAGGGCTTGTTTGGCGGTGTGCATTTCTTCTCTCTTTATCTCTCTCACTCTTAGTACTGCTAACACTCCTCTTCCTTCGACATTGTTTGTTTTTTCAATCGCCCTCGCCAATTCAGCCTCCCCCCCTTGCGCCTCCGCTCCCCCCAAACATCGCCTCCCCAGCGCGAATCCTTCGTCGCGGCGAACGAGGACCAAATCGCTGATTTTACTTCTCCCATAACGCTAACCTTCGGATCACGAGGCGATCGACACTCGTGCCTTTCGGAGAGACATGCACCGCAGCCACGTAAGAGCGAATATACGTGGAAGAAGGTTCCCTTATCGTGCGTTCTGGGGCGTGCGCTGTATCGTTTCGAAGATGTCTTTCGGGGCCTTTGGGCCACTCCGTTTCTCCAGGCCCGAGGAGTGTTCCTCGTAGGTTCCGCCCACGCCTCGCAGCTCACCTCCTCCTCCCGGCCTCTCCGCTCCTCTCTCTCTCATTCCCGCCCCCTCCCTCCCTCCCTCTCCCCCGCCCCCTCGCCTCATTTCGTCCATCAGCTAGGCAGCGAGCCAGTGCCGCTTGGAAAGCAGGACCTGTTGCTGTGCGTGACGACGCCGTCTTCCTTATCCGCGTATGTTTCGAAATCGTGCTTCGACGTCGAGACGAGTGAGGTCTGTCCGTCCGTCTGCTGCGTGGAGTGCATCGCTCGGCGTGCCTTTCTCCTCGCCGTCCGTGTCGTGTTCCGTGACGCGTGCTTCGCCGAGATCCTCCGCGAGCCGAGGACGGTGCACGCGGCGGAGGATGTGAGCACGCACCGTTTTTCTGCGGCGTTCTACGGCACGCTCGAGCCCCCCACTTCCTCTCCCCCCGCCTCCCCCTCTCTCCTCCCCTCCCGCCCGCAGACTGCGTCTCCTTGCCCCACCACGGCGTGTGTCTATATGAAGATGCTACGGCTTCGCTAATATCCACGGACCCTGTGTGCATACACAGTCATCTACGAGTGTACACATCGAGGAGCTGTGCTCATACGTAGCCCCTCTCTCTCTCTCTCTCTCGCCTTTCTTCCCCCTCCTCTCTCTCTCTGTTCTCTTATTCCTCTCTCCCTTTGCATCTCTCCCCGTCCGTCGAATTCCAGCGGCCATTTCACGAAAAGGGAGAATTTATAAACAAAAGGTGTATGATTTGATGAATTGTGCGGATAGAAAGTGTATTTGAACCGAATTTGTGTTGTGAGAACAATCCCGTGGCGATTTGTTCGTCGCCAACCCCGTGTGTGTTTACCCATCGCGTGTGGGCTTCCCGTCTGCCTACTCCTGAGGAATCGAAGAAGTCTTCGTTAGCGGTCGCCGATCAAAGTTTTTCCCGCGAGAATAAACAAGATCGTCCCGTAATCGGAGACTTCATGCGGTCGGCGCCTTCGCAAGAGTGAGTAAAACCAATCAGACGACTCCCGAGGACTGCTTTCCTCCCGCTTCCTTCCTTGCTTTTAACATTTAGCGTTGATGAATTACCTCGAGTCTAATCTCGGCTTAGATATCGCTGAGGAAGCGTTTGTGTAAACATTTAGGCGTAGTCGATTAGATTCGTCATTTTTTTCAATCGTGTTGAAAACCTTTCTCTTAAAGTGAGGCTTTGGATTCATGTGTTCGTTTGGATTTTGCGTCTTACTGTGTGGCGGGACGGAACGCATAGACTTAAGATGGGTTCCCGCTTTAGAGTGACTGGTTCTCTAGTGTGACGAGTATATCGTTTTGGCCCGATTCGTTTCCCTCCGCCCTTCCCCCCCTGTTCACCCCCGAGATGCTTTCCCAGAAGCTTTATTCGGACACCGCGGTGGTGACCGCCTCCAGCACCATGAGCAACGTGAGTGCGATGAGTCCTATGGCCGCTCCCACCTATAGCATGAACTCTATGCCCTGCATGAGCACCATTAACACCTGTTCGCCCCAAGCGCCTCCGACTTTCGGGTCCAACATGCTGAGTCCCGCGGGAATGGGAGGAATGGGAGGCATGACCGCTATGAACGGAAACTGTATGACCTCCGGCATGGGGGCCATCGGTTCTTATGGTACTCTTAATTCGCCCATGGCGGGCATGAACGGAGTGGGCTCCTGTATGGGCGGCATGGGGCCCATGAACACGTACGGAGCCGCCGTGGCCGCTGCCGTAGGTGTCACCGGCCCTCCCGGAGGGACGCCCGGAATTCCCGGAGGCGGGGGTGGGGGAGGAGGCGGTGGTGTTGGGAGAGACCTCAGCGGTGACGGGGGTGGCGTGTCTCCCGGAGCCTCCGCCGCCGCTCTGCAGCGCGCAAGGGCCGACAAGACATACCGTAGGAGCTACACTCACGCGAAACCGCCCTACTCGTACATTTCGCTCATCACCATGGCGATACAAAATTCCCCGAACAAGATGCTCACCCTAAGCGAGATATATCAGTTCATCATGGACCTGTTCCCCTTTTATCGGCAGAATCAGCAAAGGTGGCAGAATTCCATAAGGCATTCTCTATCGTTTAACGACTGTTTTGTGAAAGTTCCGAGGACCCCCGATAAACCGGGAAAGGGCTCTTTCTGGACGCTGCATCCCGATTCGGGCAACATGTTCGAGAACGGTTGCTACTTGAGGAGACAGAAGCGCTTCAAGGACGAGAAGAAAGAAGCCATCAGACAGGCTCAGAAATCCTCAACTTCTTCGAATTCGTCCGCGGACGGGTCTACCGGGAAGAAGTCTTCTCACGGCGGAGGCTCCGAGGACGGGGGCCTCGTCCACCACAGCCACGGCGGTGCTTCTGGAGGCGGGGGCCACAAGGGCGCCGGACACCAGATGGTTGGCGACTCCAAGGGATCCGTAGGCTCTGCTGCGGCCTCGCCCGTTTCGGCGGACCAGCACCATCTGGGCGGCATCATGGGCCTTCATTCCCAGCAGGCGACGAAAGTGGAGAATTCCGATCACATGGGCGCCCTCTTGCACCACCAGCAACAACTATCCCAGCACCAGCAACATGCCCAGCATCAACAACAGCCGCAAGCCGGAGAATTGTGTTTACCCCAGCAGCAGCCCCACTCTCACCACCCCCACCACCCGCACCAACAACACCACGGCGGAGGGGGGAGCGGAGGAGGGAACGGCGCGGGAGGAGGGCATCATCAGACTCACCATCAGCACCAGCAGCAGCACCACCACCTGCAGACCAACGCCATGGCCGCCGCGGCCGACAAATACGACGCCACTTCAGCGGAACTCGCGGCGATGGTCGGGAGGTGCCAGCAGCACATGTCGGACGCCTCCCCTCACCACCAGCCGATGGTGGGAGGCAACGGCAGCGCGGGCAACGGGCACCACCATCACCACCACCATCATCACCTGCACCACCTGAAACAGGAGTCGCCGTACGCTGCCGCCAGTCATCCCTTTTCCATCAACCGGCTGCTCCCCACGGAGAGCAAAGCGGACATAAAGATGTACGACATGGCGGCCGCAGCAGCCGCTGCTGCAGCGGCGCAATACGGCGGATACAATCCCCTCAGTCCGATCCCGAACGCCGCCACCCTCCCGAACGACGGTTATTACAACGGCAGCATATACCATCACGGTCCGGCGAGCACGACCACCTTGTGACAGTACCCACTCGCCTAATAATAATAAGTCGGGTCAATCCCCCTTCTCCTCCCCTAAGAGGGAGGCGTCGCACCACGACCCGCGGATAATCGATTTCGCGAGTACAAAATTCGAACGGATACGGCGAACTTCGGCGCGGTTTTTCCGGTGATCGCGACGTGTGCTACGCTTACCTCCGGCCCCGGAAGTGCGCACCTCGCGGTTCGTCAGCAAAGGAGTCGGGATGGACGCCAAAAGCGGGTGCATTTCGCGAGAAAGGACTTTTTACGAGGGATCAATTGAAGCGAATAGACTGCACTCGATTAAAAATTGCCGCATTTCTGTGCGTGCGTGTGTGCGTGTGAGAGAGATAGAGAGAGAGAGTGGGTGCGTGCGTGTAGATCTGTCGTCGTTCGTCTGATTCTCGACGCCGAGGATTTTTGAGAGTTAAAGAAATTTGTTCTTTTTTTAATTTATTTTCGAAATGGGACGGCGATGGGTAATAAACATAGTTGTGTGTTTCATCCTTCTGCGTGTGTTTCGTGTTCGGTTGTGTTTTTCGACGAAGAAATTAGTGAACGGTTGTTTCTGTTGTAGAGAAAGAGAACGAAGATGGATTTCCCGTGGGATGTTTCCCCGTGAGCGTTTCTCGCGGCGTTAGGTTGCTCGGTTACTTCCGTGTCTGTCGCTGTTGTCAGGAAAGGTTTTTCGCTAAAATATTTTCCTAGACTTTTTATCTTTTCAGACACCTTCCTTCTCCGGTCGGAAACTCAAAAAAAAGACCGGCCATCGAATAGGTCCCCCTCCTGATGGATCGCTTGATCACTTTCTGTTCGGCACACGGCATCCAAAAGAGAAACAAAAAAAGAGACTCCATCCATTGATTTTCCCAAATCTATTCACGTGGCGAGCGGCGATCGCTTCATACATCCTTTACTTCGAATGGGCCCTACAAACAATAAAAAGAGTAAGTTCATTCCGAGCCTTTCTTTTTTGAAAATGTGCAATTAGTCCCATGATTGTAATGATTAAGCCATGTCAGCTGGTGCATACGAGGAAACGTTTGGTTTTTTGGAGGCACCTCTCTCTTCATTAGCCTCTTTTTTTCAACCTCTTCTTATGTTGCGCACCAATAATTTTTTTGGCTTTGGGAGCCTGCGCTCTCGTTTTTTCTCCCGAAATCCGTTTATCTTTAAAATATGTTCCATTCTTTATTTTGTTTCTCACGCTTTTTATAATCGTTTTAAAATCTTTATTTTTCGCGACCGAAGTTGTTCCCTTTGTTTATATTTTGTTTATTCTTTGGTTTGCGTCCTTGGAGAATGTAGAGAATAAGCTATATTTTGTTATAAAAACAATGCGAATTTTATCCCCAGAATAAAAATTGTATTTCCACCCGTGAAACCAATCTATATCCAATTCTTTAAGTAATTTAATTCTTCAGTTTCTGTATTCCCTGCTTCTACCTAGACTTTATCTGTTACGCTAAAATTGTATTTTGAAAGTTTGTTAAAAAGTTTCTTCTTTCAAAAATTATACGCTGTTCTCGTTAAAAAATACTTTCGAATCTTTTTTCTTCAGTGATAGCCGAACTGCGCACTCAAGTAAACACTGGAATTTATTATAGCACGAATATAAATGAAATTTCATTCATAAAACGATCTGTACGCATACCGTGTTTCCGTCATTTGAATTAATCCCTGTTGTAAGTCATTATTCATTTATTGCAACCGAATCATCGCATTCTCTCTCCATTTTTCTCCTGTCTTCACGACTCTCTCTACCTCTCCCACCGCACGAACAATGTTGTCTGTCGTTATTCCTTATATGTAATGGCATCGAATTTTAATTAACGTATTTCTGGAAATACATTTTTTTCACAGCCGCTTGCTTATTTTCTCCTTTCACTTGTGTCGCCATTTTTTATGGCGGATCGTTGAACGACGATCGTTTAGCGCGCCTCGCGTTTATATTTGTTTACCCCAACCCTCATTAGCTTTTCTTTGTTTATGAGTTCTAATTAATGTCAGTTTTATTTCCACTTGGATTTCGACTTTAGATCTGATCGGTATTCTGCACGGAGGTTTATTCCCGCGGTTATCACTGCCACCCGCACTCAGCAGGCGATGCTTATTAAACATGGCTCTTTTTTTATTATTAATATTTTTTATTTCATCCTCAGTCCGTAGTTGTTATTACGTCGAGAAATGTTTATATATTTTTTGTCTGTACCAATTTTATTTGATTGTTCTACTTGTATCAAAAGTCAATGCGAGTAGAAATTGTGTTGTTTTGTTTTTTACTGAATCATGCGTCACGTTTCTACTGATGTACTTTCCTGTGTATGCCGCTGACGCGGTTTTCCATTGCTCTTTTTCCTGTAAACTGTTTCCAACGGAAAAAGGTTGAAGGGATTTTTCAGAATTTATAGACCACTCTTTGCTGTGCTGTTTTTGAATGTTCTGTATTATAAAAATCTTGAGCCAGTGTGAGTGATATGCACGGATGATATGAATAAAAACAAAATATAAATATATATATAAATATATATATATACATGTGTATAAAAATTCAATTTTTAGTCCTTTTTTGTCACGAGTAATACGAAATAAATGTAAATGTTTGAAGGATAATTTGCTGCTTGCATGGTTTTATTTTCATCTATATTTTAAGAGTTTTGTGTCCATTTTCGTATCAAACATTTCAGCATAAGAGTTGAATCATTCTTTACGATTTTTCACTGCAATACGGCCAGCGGAGAGGAATTAAATTATAAATGTGCAATTCTGGTTGGAACGGTTAGCTATCAGGTTTTTTTATTCTATCGTTGAGCAGGTTTTAAGTTTGCTGTGATGTTGCTATAGTAGCGTTGTTTATTCTATATCCGTTTTCGTTCTTAATAAGCAATTTATTTGTTCATTTGTGAAACAGACCAACAAGGAGCTTGAAATTGCTTATGTTGGACTAGCAGTTTTTGTATGGCGTTAAACTTTCGATTTTCAGGGAAAAATTGTGATTTTTTGGGGAAAGCGTCGTGTAATGCTACTTTTTTTACAGAAAATACATTGGCGGCAGTTGAATAGAACATTTCTGTAAGAATTTGTTTTTCGAATGTGTAGCATATTTCTTGGTTGGAAATTTTAACGGTTTCCGTAGACACGTTGGGGGCCAGAAGACCGTTTTAGCAAGAGGGCTCATGTTTCGATTTATTTCACGATCATACAAATTTCGCGAACTATCGGATAATGCTCATCGCTCAAGCATTTTTACCCATCCGTGCATTTTTATTGCCATTGAGTTGTTATCGGTCACATTTTCATTCGTAATTCGAGACGATAACGAAAGACCATTGACTTCACTTCCTTTATTTGAGAGGTTGATTTTTTTTGTTTCCTTCGCAGTAACGTCCAGGTATATATTCACGATATTCGCCATTACCTCCGCGTCTGCTCTTCGTTTATTATTTATTTCTTCACCGCAGACGGCAGTTATATCGACCGTGTTAACAATAAGGAGGCAATGTTCGAACTGTCGTCCGTATGATTTTGTATCGAACGCGACTTTCCTTACCCTCCGTCTATAGCAGTGAACTCCGCAGGCCACTTCAGCGACCCTTGCAGGCCCTGCGGACCACCTCATTCCTTACACTAACCTACTTAACTGTATCTATGTTTAAGAGAAGGGGTTACTTTGTTACGTAGTTTATTTGGCCATTTTAAAATAGTATATTACACACGCTTCTGTCTGTTTGATGATCACCTGGTTATTTTTTGTATTATTCCAAGAATTATTTTTAACATTTGTACAGGAGAAACTTTTGAAATAAGAAATGATTTTACAAACGTCATTAATATCAATATTCAATACCTGTGATAATCTAAAACTTGCTTAAATTTTCCCAAAAAATTCCGCGGACCATAGGTTGGAAAACGCTGATCTAAAAGTTTCTTCGTCCACTTAATCCGTAGAATCGTGTTAGTGTTGAACTTAACCGTTTTTTCCACCTCCTGTAATCTTTTTTGTGAAAAGCGTCCATTTTGTCAAAATGGCTGGAAATATGTACACTCAGTTTACATCCTTGTCGAAGATGTTTCTGAATTATGACCGCAAAATTTATCGAATCCTTCAAGTAAATAATGAATTATCAGCCTAGTTTCTTGATCAAATAGCACATTGATGTTTGTGGCGGTCGTTAAGGTGCTTAAGAAACTTGCCCTGCCTACTAAGGGGTGTGATATTGTGGTCTTATGTTATATATATATATATATAAACTGAGGTAACACTACTGAAATTATATAATTATAGTAATATCATATATACATTTTTAGTAGTGTTACATTGGTAGAATTAGAGTTTAAACTGGTCGTGTTAATGCAATCGAATCTCGTACAATTGCCAGTCGCAGAAGTGCATTTGCAACTCAACTTATTTGAAGCTGCATATTATGAAAGTTTAATCGGTAATAAGTTCGGTCATTTTTCAAAGTTTTTCATGCATCAGAGGTATCATTTTGACATTTATTTGTTTGCGGATGGTGCCCCCGATCAGATGAACGCAAAAAAATCCACAATAACTGTGCCATATTGTAAGATGAGTCAGGGCAGAAATGCTGCATGAAAGGAAAGTGGCGTTAAAAGAAACGGTAGAAAAGGGAAATGGGATAAAAGAGCATAGCCGGCAGCCATTTTATAGTTTGTAGCGTATGACGCGAGAGATCCCACCACCCCATCCACAATGCTCTTTATCATCATCTGGAACCTCCCCCTCTGCCACCCATCAGCCACCAGCCCCCCTCAACTTGCCCCCACGACCCCCCAGCGCTCCCAAACCCACTCCTTTTTCCGAGATAGTTGCCCTGGAGACAGAACGTGAGGGGAGGAGGGAGGGAGGCTATCGTAGGTAGACATGGGGGTCCTCATATCCTTTGCCTGGGGAAGGTTGGGGGGGGGGGAGGAGGCTTTCCCTCACATCTCCTTCCCGGCGTCCATTGCGACACCGATCCCAATGCGAGAGAAAACCCTCTTCTGCCGCTGCAGTTTCCCAGTAATTCTCTCTCACCCTCGTAAGCGTCCTCCCGCTTCTCAATCTCTTTCTCCGCCTTTCTCTCCTTTTTATCCTTCGCCTCCTCAAATCCCTTTTCCTTTCCCCTTTCCATCCATTCCTTTCTCTGAGGTTTCGCATCTTTTATTCTCGTCTCGTTCACTGCGCCACCCCCAGCCTCTTTACCCCTTTCACCCCCCTCTCAGCCTCTTTACCCCTTTCACCCCCCCACCAGCCTATTTACCCCTCAATCTTCGATTTCCCCTTCCCCTGCATTCCACTTTCACTATGTGGACACCGACGTATGTATCCCTTTCCCTCCAAACCCTTCTTCCCCTCCGGGTCATCGTCTTGAAATCAGGCATGTTGTCTTGTGCAGTGTTTGATTCAAGTACGCATTGCATCTCGACAAACTTTTCATTGCGGGCTATGCTATCGAGTTACGAGGCTCCATTTGATATTTTCAGTTCTCCTTATGACGTTTTTCAATTTAAAATAACGTTATTTTCCATGTAAATTTAAATCTCGTATTTGTTATAATTTCCAATCGGCGTTTGTGTACGAAAGACAGTAATTTCTATTTAATTTTTCGTAAAAAATGAAAAATGGCGAAGCTCGTGATATTATTCCGTTCTAATGGGTGCTCCGTGATTTTAGAGCTCCGTTTCACGATACATTATTTGTTATAAAAAGAATTTTTTTACTTATAAATTCAGAATATCATTTATGTTATCCTTAAATTTTAAATGGACTCAATTGGCGCTATAGGTAACATCGATAGCCATAAAAATGCCATGAAAACTATGTAAAATTATAGAACTTACAAGTGTTGTGCTTTAGCTTGTCTTGATTTTCCGTCTGTATTGTGTTTTGTACAACCACGTTATGATAATTGTAACATAGCTTTTAATAGCTGGTATTTGTTTTCTGATTTAGCGCTGGAAAGTATTAGTTATATTCAGCTTAATTAATTGTCATTCTTCCTTTCAGTAGGTTTTTATCTCATCCAATCCAATCTGCAACTTTATCTTCTCATAAGCATCCCATTCTTATAATGCAACTAACATTTATATCTCCTTCCAACCTATATGCCTCGTTTCTACGAATTTTTCAGCATTTATTCCTCTCAAAATTTGACCCACCCATCTGTTTGCTCCTTATTACTGTATTTAAGGTCCACTCTTCCTCTACTGTATTCAAAACTTCCTCATTGGTTTTCCTCTCTGTCCAACTGATTTTCTCTAATCTACGCCATAGCCACATCTCAAACGCCTCTAATCTACTGGCATATTCTTTTCTCATTGTCCATGTCTCGCACCCATACCATGCTACACTCCACATCAGGGTTTTCACTAACCTTCTTTTAACATCTCTGTTGAGATTTCCTTTCTCTCGTCGTTTCGTATAAATGCCTTCTTGGCTTATGATATCCTTGTCTTAATTCCCATCCTGACTCAGAATAGGTTAAAAATGTCCTATATCAGCCATTCCCCATTCACTGTTACATTGATCTGCGATTCTTAGAAAATTTCATGATTTCCTATTAATTTCTGTTATAAATGCCTTTGCCTAGGTCATTTAATGAGCTAACTAGCATCTGCAATTTTTTTCCCGCATTACTCGGGATTGCTTTGTCATACGCAAATCTGATTAGGCTAGCAACTACTTTTACTCCATTCCGGATAAGACTACTAAAACCATCAAATTTTCCTGGCTTTTTCTGTTCCCATTTATTCTACAACTAATTGACATTTGTGCACAACAGCAGTTGTTTAAATAAACAAACATTAATTATCTCCACACCGCTTCAGTATTACCTAAGTATAGTTTACATATATTATTGAATTATTTTTCGGAATTACTGTCGTTAGTCATTATCGTGTTGCATTTCATAAAATGGTCTTAGTTCCGTCTTGGCAAATTGTGTCGTGTTGTGCGTTTTTCCTATGCCTCTTGGTATGTATAGAAACGCAGCTGAAGACTATGTAAATAAAATGGTCTTGTTTTTAAACAATCCTTGCAATATAATGCGAAAAACAATATGATATTTTATTATAATTTCATTACGTAGATTGAAGTCCCTATCAGGGGTTAAGCTTTGTTTCCGAACCAAAAAATATGGCTCAATTAGACTTTTCGGGTTAATTCCCCCAAAGAACGTTTTCGTGGCGTGCGACGTTAACTTGCCGCAGCATCGATAACTATAATTCCTTGAACGTTTCGCATTACTCATCATGCATTAACTCTCGGCTCGTATTATTTTATTTAACTCGTGCTCACAGATGTTAAGCTTCTTCATATTTACGTGTTGCGTTGTTTGCTTTCTAATTATGCATATTTGAATTTATTTGGGAAACCTAAATAGGACAACATGGCCTCTTTCGGCTGAGAAGTTTTAAAACATAATACGTTATTGTTCGAGATATTTCGGTAAACTCTTAGCGTAATTTTATCCACAAACTTAGTTGCTCTCTCCTTTGTAAACAAACTCGCTGTGAACATTTGAAGTTATTGCGTGGAAATTTCGCCGCAAGATAAAGAAACATGCCACGTTTGCTCAATCGAATCGTACTTAGACATGCCACACGGCTTCGCCTCATAAATTGGTATATATTCGGTCAATTTTGTTAATTAAGATGTTTCATGTTTTTACTTTCACCATATACATAGTAAAGAGAAAGAATTGTTTTCATGAAAAAAATCGACTTCGAGATTTCAACGGAAATACGTTTTGAGGTCTCTAGAACACGTTTACAATTAGACTATTTTCGGAATGATGTATGTGATTATGAGCGCTCTAACTCGAAAAGTCCTTGCCATATCATTACCAAATTTCATATATATATATATATATGAGCACGAAGAGCTGATTAGTTTTTGGACAATACCGGTTAACCGGAAGTTGAGGTTTATTCGAAACCCGATTCGGTTTTTTGCAATATTTCTCCGTTAAAACATCATTATTGTATATACAACTCCATACAAATATTATAGAGAATGTAATCTCCTACAACTTTTATTTGAAACAATTTTCCATAGCAGTTATTGCTTAGGAATTATTTATAAATAATCGGTTTTTTCGGTTTCCGTCAAATATCTCCTTAAAAACGTCGTTATTGGTTATCTTCGTGAGGACCAAAGTTGTAAAGAATAATTATTCTTCCAAGTTTTATTTGAAACAAATTTTCGTAGAACCTTCCATTTCGGAGATATTTTGCTTCTTCGTAAATTTCCAGTATACAGCGCCGCCACCATGTAGCTGTGAATTCTGTAAACATATTCAAAATATACCTAATTTACGGCAATAAGGACTACTGTATTCTTTTACGATACGAAATAATAATCTTGCCTTATAATACTATTCATAATAATTTAAATATCTATACCCCAAATATGGAGAAAGTCGTGTTGGCCACATCAGATTTTTAAAGTGAGAATTTGATGGATGTTAGTTGATATAATGAAATTACACCTGTTGGAATTTATATAAGATTCAGATTGCGACGAGGATTTCCTACAATAAAAACAAAGCTTATCTGACCATTCATTCCCACGTTTTGTTTACTTTTAACCGTTGTATCTAATCTACCGATTAATTGATTATTGTCACGTTGTTTCTCTAGCGTCATTTCCTGCATTCCTTTATAATATCTCATATGTGTAACACGAATCCGAAGGCACTTCCGTGTTTGTAAATATCGACTTTGGTTTAACGCATCAATTTTGAGGGTTTTCGTTGCAGTGTTCAAAGAAGAAGTCTCATTTCATCCTATTTAAAACAGTTTTGCAAACTTTGTTTGAAAAAGTATTAAGACTTGAAACAATTTGCACGAAAAAGATGTTTTATTAGCACTATCTATGTTTAGCTAATGTTTGGCTTAATGGGATCATTTATACCATTTATGATATTTAGGTTGGTCAATAAAGATTTTGCGTGGATTTTTTTGTTCTATCGATTTTGTTTGACATTTTTCGTCAACTCGAGAATTGCTCTGTTAAGTTATTCATAGTGATTAAAACCAATTCAATAGGTAGTCTCGTAAATTGAATGATTTACGTCATTTTGATTGGTAGTGTGATAGTTTTGCTATAATTATCACTAATGCGTTTCCAAAAAAAAACGGTATTGTGTCATTTTTGGTTTTGTATTTTCATGTAAGAAACCTGAAAATGGCGGAGAATATTTTAGAGTTTTGAATTTTTTGAATCTAATATTTCGGCAAAAAATACAATAATTTTTTACCACATCGTTTAATTTGATAAAAATTATCCGCGCAACGTTCGGTTAGCTGATTGAAGGAAATATAATTATTACTCCAATCAGCTGTTTGATCGTATAATGAAGGAATTAAAGTTATTTATGCACAATATAAACTAACAAAAGTCGCCATCGTGTTAGGCACCATTTTCCCTAACGCCGTCGAATTAATGGACCGTGCATTATGTAAGAAAATGTTTTTATTGGGAAAAGATTAAAAATGTTTTTTATTTACTTGAAAGAATAATATATATGAATACAAGTGCGGAAGCGTTCTTTGCTTTTATTAAAATGACCACATGGGTTTAATATTGGGCATGGTTTCATATAAAAGATGGAATTTTATAATTGTTTTGTATCTGTGAAGATAATGGGTCGGTTACTCAAATTTATGCCAGAAACAGTAAGAAGCAGCATAAGTCAATAATTATTGTCGTACCTATTTTTATAAGTGAAAGTAGGTATTTTATCAGCTTAGTATTAATTAATTCAGACGCAAATCGGAAGCGATAGAACAAGGCATTCCCTGCCTAGAGTCCATTGCCTCCGATTTCAGTGGAATCATTGAGGTATTTCGACGGATAAAATGACAAAACTGACATTATGAGTCGCGCTTTTATCAGTTGCAAAATCCTTGTTGAAACTAGCATCGAATTGTGACTGTTTCCCCCGTAAATGATATTTCGAAATTCCTCCATTTAATTAACTTCTGCCTCAGACGGCGGTTATAAGTACTGGCGATTACGGAATAATTTTTGTGCAAATTGTTTATTTCACATGATAGTTAATTATCAAGAAGCCTCTTTTTCGTTTAATTAGGCTACAAGAAATTAATCTATGCCCAGCGAATTCTGTGTATTTATAAATAAATTATAAAGTTATAAACGTCGACTCAAATCTAGATAGGATAGGGAAGAATAGTAGACTTAAATTATCATAAAACTCGGAACCCTAAAATCGGCCAAATAACTCGAAATAACGTAGTGAATGATAATTCTGGACCAGCGATTTACTCGAAGAGAGAAGCGCGTGATGAGTGATTTTCGATTACTATGTTCGCTCTCGTCGCAGAAAAACACAATCAGAAGAATTTGTAAGCCAGAGTTTGTGCCTTTCGTTCCGACGTGACGGAGTTGAACTCATTTGCTTTGATTCGATTCTTAAATTTTAAATTTCGCGAGAGAGCGCGCAGTCGTCACTCGAGCTCTTAATTTAAGAGAATTTCGGTTCAACCTTTGTGTTCTTCTTAAAAACTTTTCCGCTCCGTTTCCTATTTCGACGCCATTGGAGTGAGTGTCCGATAATTCCTTCGAAGAGATAAGTCGCGAGAGAAATGCATTGCGTCGCCGCAAACGCTCGACTTCGTTCAATTTGTTTCAAAATATGAATTCTTTTGAATCGACAGACGTTTGCCGGAAAGAAACGGACGTCGTTTAGATTTTTACTCCGTGATTTGGCGATAAGTAAAACATTAAATTTAAATGAAGATTAAACAGTCGGTTTAATAATAATTAAATCTAGGTTGTTTGCACGTATGATAGTTTGGTGAAATTATCCAGTCGATTATAAAGGCAAAACTGCAGCTTAATCTAATGTACGCAAATCTATATACGGGAATATTGATAAAAATTAGGAATGTTAGTAGAACATTTCTCCACGTTTTGTGTTTCATCATGAAAGCATATTTTCTTTTGCTGTCTATTACACCCAATACTTTCGAACTGAACTCATTTGCATTGCGAAGCGTTCTTGAACTTATAATTCCTCGTCTTTTGACGTGGATCGATGCCATTTCCAGGTATTGTAAAAGCAGGAAGTTACGTCATCCCCAAGGCGAGGTTTCTCGTTGCTTTTCTCGCTGTTCATTCATCTTCGTAGTCTATTCATGCATCATCCGCTTATGTTTTGTCGAAATATTCGGTGCGAGGTTATACTCGCCGGGTTTAAAAGAAATCCACTCTCATAGGTAAATTTGATAATTACATATTCGAAGAATTAAACGAGAAAAAAATCTCATTTTTAGCGTTTTTTTCTAAGAGCATTACTAATGAATTCGGTTTGTCTATGTGGACATTATCTCAGGAATCCTATAGTATAGTACAGGTCGGTCTATATGAGAGAGATAAACACAGCAGGCACAAATTTATTGGATCTAGATTCAGCTGCTGTGGAGTAGTCGGTGTCTACATCAGAACTCTGCTAATAACTCGAAAAGAACTCGTAGAAAGAAAAAAAGTTATTATTTGCAAGGAATCAGTTCTGATTGAATTGCGTGATAGGTAGCGTATATTGTTTAAAAAATAAATACCGGTGTCCCATTCTGCGGGAGTTTATTTTTAGATATCGTTATTTTTAATCTTCAATTTTTTGTTACATTTTGGACGGACGCTATAATATTCATTTAAGATAGTTTTTATAATTTGCGCAGCAATTTTTCCTTTGCCCATGAGAACGGATTTTAATCACACCATGTATAGACTATTATTGTTTAAGATGTAAAGTAGCCCGACATTTTAGTTTGTAATGTTTAGTGGCATATCTGATTAAGTGGCAGGGCATCGCCAAGAAGCGAAGTAGAAGCGAATATATGTAACAGAACATTAAACATCAATATTTAGCGAAATATAGTAAGAAACGCGAGGAAGAAACCGAGATTGGCGTAAGGTAATATAGGATCGGTGTCGAGGATTAAGACGCTTCCTACGTGAAACGGGAAAATGTTTTGGATTTATGTATAAAATAGGAAAATGTTAGAATGACGGATTGCTATGGTGAGTATTTTCAGGATCTAATTTCGTCTATAACCGCAAGCAAGAATGTGCCATGTGAGGTGCTGTGAATGTTTGGCGGATGTCCCTAGCGAGGAAGAAGAAACCGAGACTAGGAAGGTGTACATATTGCGAAGAGGAATGAATATGTTCCAACTCGCATCACGTTCTCCAAGAACCGTATCGCGTTCGCACGAAAAGATTCTTCGCCAAATTCGGTCTGGAAGTTTCGGAAATCTATTGAACATGTCCTCGTTTGGATGACGCAATGCGAATCACCCAAATGTAAGGCTGCTCCCCATTCTTTGCCCTCGCACCTTTATATTCCCGTAAAACCTTTTCCTCCCCATTGCCTCCGCCGCCACCTCTTCTTGTCTTTGGTGTGTCTAGATTTAAAATCAACGGGCCAAGGATATTTGTGATTGAAGAAAGGGAGGTTGAATGGAAGACCAACCTCCATCGCTTCTTAATTTGGGATATAACGAAGATATCAGTATATTGTATTCAGAAGGATTCCAATTGCCATTTGGAGACAATTTAGGCCTTGTTACACATAAATTTTCGCCTAAATTTATTTTGAGCCAAAAAGCAATTTGGATTCCGATGTCGTCGAATAAGAAACCGACAGATATTTCCGTTTGATATATCTTTTTTAACGTAAAACAATATGTAAATGTGAAACAAACACATTGGCGTTTATTTACCCATTAAAACCGCGAAAGAATCAGTTCTCTCGAAGCAGATGTTTAAACGCTAAGGAAACATTTTTTGTCTTCTCTCGCGCGACCTTTAACATACGTGTATCTTAATACGCATCGATCTGTTTGCGATCCACACTGATTTGCATAGTCTATTCCTATTCGTTTGCATATATTGATTTAGCTTTAGTCGGCGAAGCCTTAAGGCGCAAATATTTGGCGACGAGAGCTCCCCTTAATCTTGAAAAAACTTGCGAAGGCGTCCACAAATGTTGTCTCTCCACTTAGAAGGGGCTGTGATGCGGCTCAATCCACGCTAGCCGAGCTAGTTGTTTCTCTTTTTGTTTACGACAAATAAACTTGATCGATATCGCGGCACCCACAGGTTGCGTTTCAATCAATCGCATTTGCACGCAGGGGGGCAAATTCGCGTGAAATTTGGAATGACACTGAATCGACTCTCCCGTAGTTGAACCTTTGGATTAGGAGTATTTAGTGTCGGCAAACGCGTTAGAATGTTTTATTTACACTGGGTTACTCTTTTCGGTCCTATCTGACATTTTAATATATTTTTGTATTTCAATAAGGCTAATCCATTTCGGGTCGATCGATTGCATACGAATAACGGAATCGAGACAACGAATTATAATCTAATCAGATGGTAAGAAATACTTGGGAGTGATTTTCGAAAGAACGATTCGCTCCCCATAAACGGTTTAATTGCGCAAAAGCGCCAAACGACGAATTTCGCCCTTCGGTTTTTTTCAGTGACAAGCGACTGATTTAGTTTTCCGCCACGTTTTCCCAACAATATCTCTCCGCGTCTTCCGTTTCCCTTCGTTCGCCTTTTAACCTCACCTCGTATCGCGGCACTCCGTTTACCGTCCTCACTATCTCACTCTTTCTCGCTCTATTTTCGACATCTGCGTTCCCGCGAGATTACGCCAAATCCCCAGAGCACGCGTTGCCACGGCAACCGACCGTCTTATCTTTTCGCGGGCGGCGCCCAACCGCCCGCGCCCCCCCTTGCGCCCCACAGACCATCCGCCCGTCGATCACCTATCTTCTATTTCTCTCTGATATTGCCCTCGAGGGAGAGCTTCGAAGCTATCTGTTTTATTTCCGTCGAAAGTATTCTTACATTTGATAAAATATATTAATAAAAGAGAACACAATATTAGCTCATCGGTTGTAGGATGCATTGATTTATCATAAGATCGTGTTCGGCGTTCATTGATTCTATTGCTAATTTCCCTCGGCT
Source organism: Uropetala carovei (assembly GCA_036926305.1). NCBI lineage: Eukaryota > Metazoa > Arthropoda > Insecta > Odonata > Petaluridae > Uropetala > Uropetala carovei. The sequence continues at coordinate 3,108,741 of JAXCHB010000004.1, forward strand.
TACGGTTTATTCTGTCAGCTTTGTATGAAACGCGATAGACTACGTCTAATGCGGTAAAAGTGCTTCGGGGTCTCACCATAAACGACGTCTACTTATAAAATCCTTAGGAAATTGGGATATGGTACTTACTGTGGCTGGGTCTTTGAATCCTGCTTTTTTTATTCCCTGACTCCGTCTCTCCTTTTCATCAAAACTACGAAAGAGCAGAATTCCAATCTTGATTTTTAACGCATAACCATGGAATAAAATTTTATGAAATATTATTGTTAAGGCAAAACTATTTCACTTATTAAATACGATGAAACGACGACAAATACAGTTCCTATTGTATGTCGTTTCGTTTATACTTCGTCAGAGAATTGTGTGAAGGGGATTCGTTATCGCGATGATTCGGTTGTACGTCGTTCGCGAAGAGCAAAAGGCGACATTTCAGAAATCCCAAACTACATCGAAGTCGAAGCCTACATTCATTCTTTGTGGCATTGCTGATAGATACTCAATATTTACGACGCAATAACGATTGATTCTTGGCCTTGCTTTTGTTCTACCAAAGATATTCAGTTAAGTGTAGCTTTTGTAATATTTATATTACTCGTTGTTTAATTATTTGTATACATAATAAAAACAATTTTCAGACTTGTGTACAATAATATTGTACAGTACACAATACCGTGCAATTAGAAATGTATTTTTGCTTGAATGATGCCACATCATCACTCGTACAAAACGCAAGCCTTTCAAGAAAAATCCGTAGAATCGTATCACGTGTTGGTTTTATGAGTTTCAATTTCATTTAAATTGTTGAAAATTCATATTGTTATTATGTTATTGTTTTCGAGTTATTCTACATTCTTAGGAACCTCTCTCACCGTCTGTGTCGAGAATAAGCCTGATGAGGTCCCATGCGGACTACTACTGTAATACATGCCTTATTTATCCTTCGTTCTTAGTCTTTTCCTTTTTTGAAGCGTGACTTTCCGAAGTTTCCATTCCTTAAGTTACACCCATTGTTGGATTCAAAGGGAAGGCGAAGTGGTGAACCTCCGCCCTCGGATCGTCATGGTGGATTGAAGAGGGGCGAAAGGATTTCTATATACGCTGCCGGGTTCTTGTTTTTCACTCATCGTTTTTCTTTAATGAAATTAACACGCAGTGGAATAAAAAGCAATCGCTTCAAAATTTTTGTCACAATGACGTCAATGAAAGCAAATGAAAAGATAATTCTTTTTCACCGAAACGTGACAGAAAAGATGTTTTTGGTCGGCGCTTAGTTATTCAGCGCCATTGGCAAATATAACCTCCGATAATTACACGCATGCCTCACCAACTATGCACGTTTCATAATGCGAAAACTGTTAAAACTCTCCGAGTAGGTATTATATATTCCTAACGAAGAGCGATTTTGTGGACAGATTTAGAAGTTTTTGGTGCATCGAGAAAATTATGACATTATTATAGAAACTTTCTTTCGTCTGAAACTGCAACTTCAAAACGGACGCTCTTCTTATTGCTCCGGATTCACGCACGCAGTGACACGCACCAAAAGCATCGTGTCGACGTGTATACGTACGAAAGGCGTTCTGCTATAATAATGCCTCTTTCTCCTTTCTACCTCCTCACACACTCTACCTCTCCTATCCTATCCTCCCTCTGTACTGTCCTCCCTCTCTCCTAAACTCCTCTTTCTCTTTGAGCTGGCCATTCTCCTCCCAGACTCTCTCACGTAAGCTTCGCGGGACGAAAGAGGCGGTGGAGATTGAGGGAGGGAGGGAGGAAAGGAGGGAGGCGAGAAGGTAGTGAGATTGCCGTCTCTCGATGAGTGTCTGCGAAGTCGAAGGCTAACTTCTTTTAGTTTTTTTCGTTCGTTGAAGGCGAAGTGGGAGCGAAGATACTCGTCGCTTTGCGGAGGTGAAATATTCTTCTCCTCTTAACTAGGTTACCTGATTCTCTCGTCTATTGTACCTTAGCAGATATTACGCTTCGTTTTCGGAAATTTACCATTAATAAAATTATAATACATTTGTTTTCTTGTGAACTTAATGAACCAGAAAACGCCAACGCGGTCTTTCTCTCGATTCGAATGTAGTAGAAATACAACTCCATGCATTTAATCGACTGAAAATTAGTCATCCGATTGGAAACCACGATTATCACTCAATGCTTATTATTTTTCGTCTTAAACTCTTTGCGAAAGCGATAACGATAGCAAGCCGAAGTTTGACTTGTACAGATATGAATCCACTCAAAAATCGGTCGTTGTGGATTGAATCGCGTCGTGCTTATTCCGCCTGCATTGCGTAACTCGAGTTTTTTGGTCACTGGAGGCGATCAGCCACCTTTCTTCGGCAATGTGTTTATCATACCGGAGGAAGCCAGATATATCGAATATTTTATTTTCGTTTGATTAATTATATAAAAAATTTCAATTTCATCCATCAATTCCTGTAGGTCAGCGGGACGTGATGATTTTACGAGTAATTATCCGATCTCGACAAACGAATTATTTCGCCCATGTTATCATTTTTTAAAAGAATAAATCTCTCCGATTATGTTGCTTCACTCATTTTTCTGTAAGAGCGATTTTACAGAGAAGAAGCAAGTTCTTTAGAATCGATTGTCGACGAGTGCTTTGTGACCAAAGTGTTTCGGATCATAAGTAGGAAGAGACAGGATTATCGATACGAGCTTCTCCGTGGCTTAACCTCTTCGTGACCGTTTATCGGCCGTCGCTCGCTATTCGTAAAAACCGTTATTATAAACACAAAACGCTATGGAATCGCGTAATGCGACCTCCCGCCTCTCAAACCATCGTTGTAGCTGGAAAACATTCACTTTTCAGTTTTTACTTCTACAATTATTTGAAATATATATTCTCATTGACTCATGGCCATTTCTTATTGCGAAAGTGGTTTTGAAATCCGTGTGCGTCCAACCATTCACGCGGTTTTATCCCTTTGTCGCGGGAACATTTTAGGGATGCATTATGCTTAGGCGTCCATTCTATACCATAAGGACACTCGCACTTCTATATGATTCCACTGGTGACGGCTACACCGTAAATGAAATACGCATAATTTTCACATAACCGTTTAATGATCAAAGGTCTTTATCGCCATAGTTTTCATCAGAGCAGCAACCTATCCGAAAGTTCGCCTGTTACCACACAAGAGGGAGGAAACACCATTTGCCACCTTTCCACGCACGCAAGCACGCCTACGCACCACACTTATTCCCACGAAGCGTCCATATAAACCCCCTCCTGCACCTACCGCCTTTCTCTCTCTCTCTCGCCGCCCACGCACGCGTGCCGACAGCGACAGCTGCATCACGGGTGGCTTTCATCCAACAGATCCATTGTCCCCGTAGCCTCTCTCTCTCTATATATTATGTCTCTTCCACTCTCGCTTTTATTTCTATCCCGTATTCTCGCTCTCTTCGCCGCAGTCCCGCCTTCATTCTGCATCCCACCGTCCACTCCCTCTCTCTCCTCCGTGGTATGTATAAGGAGGCGTTGGGGCGATTTGGGGGGAAGAGGGGAAAGGCGGCTCAAGTAGCCTCCTCCTTTCTCCATCATCTGCTCTCCTCCCTATTCGCCTCTCCCCTTTCCACAAACGTAGTATATCGCTTCGCGTTATACCGAACACAAATTGGCTTCCAATTTGACGCGATTCCGTTAAGGCTCGTCACTTATCCGTTAGTCGATTTTTAACCCTCCAACCACACACTGGGATCCTAGGGACCCCAGTGTTTTGTTCTGGAGTTCGTGGAAGGCTAAGTTTGCATTTGGTTCTTTTGGCACTTTTTGTAAATACCGTTGGTATTCCTGTCTGCCATGTCACGCGCGCCTGAGCACCAGTGGCAATCTGACCTTCCACAGTAAATGTTCAAAATAGAGTTGGGGTTCATTGGACCCCAGTGTGCCATTCGTGTTACTCATTTCTGTACAAATATTTTTTTATTAGCGTAAATATTTTGTATCATATTTCTACCTCTAATAGGTACCTAATTGCCTGTGTTTATTGTATTTAGTATGGTGTTGGTTTCGATTATATAATTATCAGGTAAATGCGTGTACTGAAGAACAGATCGAAAGAGCGATATTAGATTTGGATGATGACCCGGAGGAAGAGTTCTTTAGGAGGTGACGATTCTATTATTTGGATAGGAATGTTCGATGTTCACTTTGCTCAAGGGAGAAAGACAGGGAAACCGAACTGTTAACTGTTGCGCAGCAGCTGCTTACAAGCTATGGGCACAGGGCGATCATTTGTAAGGAGTGCAGCAAGTAAAATTGGATGATTTGGACAAAAATTAGAGATGTTCCACTATTACTACGATTACCAAATTTTTTGTCAGTCATCTATCATGTTTAAGTGTTAGGTTTTTGTTATTTTTATATACAAATTCGAATAAAGTTTTAATAAATAATTATTTTAAAAAAGGTGAATTTTTTAAAACCTAAAAGGCACTGTCGTGATAAACACGGCCCTATTTCATAAATAAACTTTATAAAATTTTAAAAAGCACTTTACGATTAACGTATTATATGCAAAAAATAAATTAAATGAAAAAAAGTTAATATATTGATAATAAATATTTATTATGGCATTTTATATACTTGGGGTCCTACAGACCCCAGTGTTCCGTTCTTGTAACTGTAAATGAAGTGCGTCGTTGGAGGGTTAAAAGAAGAATTTCTTCGGTGGGACACGATGAAAGTTTTTGCGCGCAGTGTATTTTAACCGTAGAGTGCCACTTTTGTCTCGAATCGTTTAGGGATTGCTTTCAATTCCAATGTGTATTTACTTATGCTTAGTAATAGCGGTTTAGAATAAAGTGGTTGAAAGAGCTACGAATAAATGAATTTTAAACGCATCCACGTGATTGAAAGATTGCGTAAATCTATGACGTTAAAAATAATATGGTAAGGAAAAATTGATGAAGGAATAGGCGGGGAATTCTGAGAATAGGCTTGCAAAAATAAGGTTTCGGAAGAATTTCCACAGTGGGGTGGATGATGGAAGAGGAGGGGGGTGGGATGGAGGAATGGGGGAGGGGACGGAGGAATGGGGGAGGGGACGGAGGAGGCAGGATGGGGGAGGAGGAAGTGGAGCGAGGGCGTAGGTAAGTCGGCCGTAGAAGACTCCGGTTGTGATTATAACGAAATATGATCGTGACAGCATATTGCCGATTTAGGTTTATTGATATCACGAGTAATAATTCCCTATAAGGTGAGAATTCTGTAAGTCGCTGTAATTCATTCTTCTGACTGAATAGATTCGTAAAAATGGGATGCCTTATCATCGTTAGGAAAAGTATTTTTCGCCAAAAGTGCGACTCTTTCATTATTTCAAATCGCATCATGCGTTAAGCGACATCAGAGGACTCCCAACTTAATTCCCACATTCGTCTCCCCTCACTTTCATATCAATATTTATATGACGTCCATTTTGCTTCCGTATGTGCACACCTAACATCGCGACGGCCGTTTTCATTTATCCTCCTGACCATGGCGTGTTTTCCCATCATAGACTTTTAGTTTTCAAAAGCAGTATTCGAGGGAAGGGCCTTTCGTTGCTTTTTGAGTACGCGGAGCCGGTTTCCTCTTCAAGAGATCGACTTAAGTGCTGAGAGGCGTGGCCTGCAAGGCGCGCGTACTTTTGTCGCTGCAGACAGCTGCGATTAGCAGTGTTTTTGGGTTGTATTGCGGAGGCGTCTTTAACGAGGCTCTTCTAATATCAGGTCGAATCTTAGAAAAGCGTCTTGTTCCTCGGAATTATTCATTAGATGTAAAATATTCTTTAAAGTTTAGTTTGTTGTTCTAATCTGCCGCTGATTTAAATTTATATATCGCCGCTCTTGCTAGCCAATCTCTTTTTAACAATCTGTCGACGAGATATCTTGGAAACTATAGTTAAATGCAAGAAATGAAAGAATGTGGCGATGTTTATTCCTGTAGTGAATTCATTGCGAATGTTCCGGTTCATGGAGTCCAAATGGATTTTTTTGCTACTTTCTGAGAAGGTTTATGTCTTCAATAAAATGGAACATTAGTTTCATTCACCTTTTAATTACTAAGAGAAGTGTTATCTCTTCCAAGAATTGTGATACTTACTGTCGTATCGTAAACGACAGACAAAGATGCGGAAGTAGTATTTTCAAGTAAGTATATCTGTCGTAGGTGATTATCGTTGACCATTGTAGCCATTTGTTTTATCGCCGAGCCCATCGAGAAATCATTCGGTTGCCAGAAAAAAACACTTTGTGTAATTTATTAGGAGTATTGGCGATATCGCGAATTACTTTTGTAAATATTTACTTGTTGACATCAATATCTTTGTGATCAAAACCAAATGCTTATAACAACTTCCTTTCAAATCAGTTTGCGAAAGATTAAAATCCTCTGTTTTACCTTTGATAGTAGTTCCATTTGTTATCCTGTGTCTTGGGAGGTTTGAGGGACGGAGAAGGTGTGTTTATAAATGGATTAAATTTTACATTAAGCGAGCACGCATGCATGCACAAATGCATTCATATTCAGGCAGGCGCATTTGCGTGGCATGAAGCGCACGTCTACGGCTAGAATCCGCGTGTCGCTCCAATGGAAATCTCCGCGTTTTGCTTAAAAATTCAAATATAATAAATATTTTAGGTTAATAAAATTCGTTCATCGGGTGAAATTTCAATATTTTGTTCCGAATTTCATAAAATATCGCTCGGAAAATGGAATTCCAAAGAGAACTCGCTCGTTTGTTCGGCTGCGAGTGATACTTTTTGCGATTATAATGGCGGCATCGCTATTTCCTCAGATTCTGATTTAACAGTTCGCAGAATTTTCTTCCGTCGTCGACCTCCGAATCGTTAGACTTATATTCGAAGAGCCACAGTAATTAATATCAAGTCGGTCGGCAGCGCGTCATTTCCGGGAGATTTAATCTCCAATAAAGGTTACCGTTTGCGTTTTAATTGGTTATCATTTTGAATAAATGCTTTGTGTAATATAATAGCAACTTCACGGTTTATCCATAACCTTGAAGTATTTATTTTGTTTCTTTCATAAAAATTTTTGGTAACGGCCATATTCGGTTATCATATATGTAATGATAAAACTGATAAATAATAATAAAGATATTCACATAAAAATGTCTCCATCTTTAAACAGGATTCTATTAATGCAATTTTCCTCATAGTGTGAAAAGTTGTCGTTAAAATAAAAATATCCAAATATTAGTTCCGTTTTTTTCCTTTAAAACACTTTCCTTCGATTATTTTCCGTAATTTTATTCTAAAATCCAAAGCCTAATTTTTAAATCAAATAAATATAATATTGCTCTAGTATGAAGACTATTTGAAGTGGGCCGATTTATTTTGTCTCTAGTGAAATTGATTCTCGGACCACATCGGTAAGAAATGCCATTATCCACAAATGAACTACTCGTCATCGTTCCGCATATTTATTAATCTGTCCTTGACATGCAGACGCTAATCTAAGAAGGCTTACGCACGTAAATTCAAAATTACTCCATAGTGGCATCTCCCGGCCCGAAAAGGCTTCGTTGCGACAGAATTAGGTCACTCAGGGACTTACCCCTCAAATCGTAGCGTCGGAGGAACAATTTTAAATGCGGAATAGCCAACTACGCGGCGGCGCGAGCAAAGTTTTACGTCCGTAGCTGCAAGATGTCGCGCCGAGCGTTGTCCCGGGATGGAAAAGAGGGTGGAGCAATTGTTTCGAATAGGCGAGGAAAATAAGAAATAACAAAAAATATTTTCGCTAAGTCTTTTAAAAGAAAAAAGTAAATCCATCTCCCAACAAAAGACGGCTGTCGCCATAAATTGTTAAAGAGACTTGCTGCTCCCCATTCCCTCCGCTATCAAAAGCTACTCATTTTTTTATTCTCTGCCGCATTCAGTCCCAGTCCGTGCAGTTTTTAAGCTCGCGGAAAGAGTAGCGGAGGGGATGGAGGTTTTTTGTCCACACCATCATCTTCCGTTTTTTTGGACAAAAGAAGGCCGAAAATGCACAAGTCCTGGATACATGGCGATGGTATCACGCGGCGCTGTAGCATGATTTCTTTTGTTTTCTGTTTTTTTTTTGCTTGCCTCGGGAGTTGCTCATGAATTTAGATGGACCCCGAGGCATCTCACGGTAGAATGGACTCCTCAAAGAGTTTTGGATCTCGCTTTGAGACGCCTCCGGCACGCCTCTCCTTCCTCCCCCTCCCAACCCCCGTCTCTCCACCCCCCCTCTCACTCCACTCAACCTCTTTCTCCGCGCGCTTTCTCCCTCTTCCCTCCCTCGTGTATGAATCCCTTTTGCGACTTTCAGACGCGTCAAAATCATCTTCCTGTGACGTAGTGAGATCGCTTCTCTCATTGATCGCTTTCGGATTAAAAAAGCACGTCATCGCGTTAACTGTCAGTGCTTGTAATGCATGGCTACGCAAGCATATTTAAGGAGTATTAAGTATTTGTATTGAGCATTGTTCTATTCTATTACTTATAAACAGAATCGGCCAAGCACTAAAAGGGGCTCGGATGCGAATATCAATGGGGACCCTTATTATTATAATAATATTTAAAGTAATAACGAACGATTTATGGAGCCCCAGTTTAATAATATAAATTTTACGAAGTGTTTCTCCATTGGAAATCAGTATGAAAGTGATTTTTATTAAAAGTTTTTGCAAAATTTACCCTCGATACTTGAATAATTGAGACATTCTGGGGCCCCCATTATTCGTGGACCTTGATGCCTCGCATCCGCCGCATTCCCCCTTTGGCCGACCCTGCTTCTAAATAACGGGTTTGAATGATATTTACATCCAGAATGAGTACGAGTAATTTGACAACTTAAGCTGCAAAATAATTTATTTCGATAGCTAAAGAGAATCATTTCTCAGACGAGTGCTAACTTGTTTGCGAATATGTGCAACTCTTGTCTTAATTTCGTGGAACTTAAGTTTGGTGGAGGCGAGTTAATTTACCAACTGAGACGGAATATGTTCGATAAGCTACAAGTATTTGATAATGTTAATTTCAAGTATTCATTGGGTATATTTTCATTTAATCTAACAAAAAACCTTCTTGGACAAAATCAGCGGAGGGTTAATTGTACGAAACGTTCCGAATATGTGAGAGCACATTCACGTATGGCTGATCTAGTAAAATTATTTTAAAATTTTGAGAATAAGCAGCTTAAGAAGTAAAATTCTATTCATGAGACTTTTGTAAATTTTATCAAAACGAGAAACGGACACTTATTAGCAAACACTTATCGAATTGAACGTTAAACAGGAACGGCCGTGTGTACAGAATCATAAAACGACGGTCTTATGAACGATGAGTTACTTCGGACTTGATTGTGGATCGCATGGAAGAATTTCTAGCAAATCGATGATAAAGTTTTTGTCTTCAATGACCGGTCTGCATGCAAGTTCTACATGCGGTATCGCCTGATTATGGCGTCTAAATCACATCGAGTTTATTATTAGTAAAGTTCGAATGCTAGGAATCCTCATTATTATTTTACCGAGGTTCGATATTCACTATACTATTATTTCATTTAACAAGTAAGATGATTTTCGTAGGTTGATTTAAGTCACGTGGTATTAGCACATTTATTTGTATTTAATACTTATATAAATACATACGTGTTTATTATACGTATACATATATGTAGATCTGGTTGAGTTATGCTTTAGGGTTCTCATTAAAATTTCAAATTTCCTCGGGGTTTGCGTGCTTACTTACAAATTCCACAAGGTCTCCGAATGTTCGCTTTAATGTTTGGCAAAATAATCTCGCCGGGGATATCTTCGTCTTCTTGCCAAACACTTAAACACACAGGCACTAACCGTTGGAAAGAACAAATTTATAAACTCGATTAAGTCGTTAGCTTTATTGACAGAAGTGATTAGTCTCCTATGAAGCACGAACTCCTGTGATGAGATTGACAATATAAATTTTGTTAAGTGCTCTCTGGAATCACGCATTAGTCGAAATATCTCCAGCAGTAAGTCGTCGCGATCAGCTCGATATGTTTTTTTTCTTTTGCCTTTGCCCTGGCTGTTCTATTGACGTTACCAATTCATTCTGCACGGATCCATTAATGCGAAAATAACATAGTTATATGTGAGTAGACAAAAAATACTTGAAGAAACCGGGAAGGTAATTTATTTTTTTTAACTCAATAAAAAATGTGATATCTTCTTTAAAACCGTTGTCTGTTTTGTTTAATCAAATGGTATATGAGGTTAATTGAGAAGTGTTAAAATAAAGCGGCTCAAGTGTTGCTAGTTTCAATATTTAGGTATGTTAAAATTGGAGGTGTGGAAGCATTTTATCTGTACTCATAACTTTATTGCTTTTATCTGAGTAAATATCAAACTTATCTCCAAAGAAAAGTGCTATGGTTACCTTTCTTGTTACCATTGAAACATCGCCCCTTTACTCCAACATTTTCTCGGAAGCGTCTTAAACCGTTTGGCTGTCCAATGTGCCTAAGCGTGCGTCGGCCGCTTTGAGAGAACGGCTTTGCTTTTTCTCCGAGGCCGGCGGCTTTCTGGTCGCCGCGAGGGACTGGGGCCGTCGCCGGCTAACTGCTGTTGACTATTCCCCTCTGCGTAGCCTCGGGTAAGGCAAACTGCTTCACGCCGAGTTTCAAGTCTCCCTCGGTCGCCCGTTAAACCGTAAAGGTTTTGGCTTCGTAATTTATTCAGTGGAGTTCCGTGTTGACAAATGAACATCAAAATTCTTCCATTCCTATCTTTTTTACGAACACGGGAGAGACTCGGCTAAGACATTACGGATGGACGCGAGACCATCGAAGCAAGCCTCAAGAAAATAAATTTTCTTTTGCTTGGATAAATAAAAAAAGACACTGTCCTCGCCACTTCGCCTCCGTAGCTATGAATAATAATTAACTACCAATGGCTACGGTAAAGTTTTTTCCCAAATACAAAATTGATTTCATGTGATGATTGTAATAATATACATTTGAAAATCGATAAGCTTGTTTCAGGAACGTAAGATGAAAATATCTGGTGAATTGAAAAAGGATCGATTCCAATATTGAATACGTAAATGTTATAGAAGTTAGCAGTTGCGACTAAACTTTCCATGTCCTCGCGAAATGAGTGATGAATGACAATTAATTTCAAAGGGTCGAGAGGTCTTCCTGTGATGTAAGAAGCGAAGGTGTGTTTCTCTACTTCTTGGTTTCTTCCGTGCGCTGATTTGAATAGTATATGTAAAATATTAATTTTTTCACTCGTCGATTAACAGACGTTTGATTTGGACTCCCTTTGACAACAAATCGAACGCCATGTTCTCGATGACGGAAAAAGTAAGCTCGAATGCGCGAGTATTGTTTCGTTAATTTGTTGGCGGAAAACATTTGCTTGTCTTATCAGACGGAAAGCGGAAAAACGCTTCAATACAAACAGAACATCATCCAGAAAGAGTTCCATACACAAGTGAGTGCCATCTCTTCTTCAATTGCGCAAACAGCTTCCAGGTGCTATCAAAAATGATAGTAAATATTTTCTAATACTAATTAAGGCTTTGGCTTTTCCATCCGACCGTTAATATTTGTAGTTAGGTTTTTAAGCTTGTAATACAGTAATTCCCATTTGTTTTGTAGTATTTTACGCTGGCGGATAGAGAATGAGCAATTAAAAGGAAAATAAAAATAGAAATTTAGAAGTAATTGGCGGTCTATAATAACATTTAGCGATTGAAATGCAACATATACATATATCAAAAGTCGTTTACTTTTGTGACCTTCTAGATCTATTGCAATATTTTTAGAAAGAAAATTTAACCTCAACTCGTCGGTAGATTTTATTATTCTTGTAAAAATTACGAATGTCAATTCTTTGAAAACAGTTTGTACGAATTTTCGGATATATCTTCTCAACGGATTATTGTATAATCATTAAGTAATAGGATCGGTGAATATTTAAGTACGTGTTAAAACATTCAGTCGATGAATGTCAAAATTAAAGCGAAGTTTAATGAAGCGTATCTACTGATTTATGTATCACCTTTTTTAAAATGCTTTCGTGAACATTAATGAGCTTATATGGCAGCCTAAACAAAAACTTTTGAAATTCGAGAATTAAAATGGTGTTCGTGCTTTGATGCCTGCAACCGGAATCTAATTAATAAATAATGAATTTGAATAGCGGGACGGAAACGTATACAGTAATCCCTCGCCAACCGCGGTTTTTCCAACCGCGGTTTTGAGTATACGCGTTTTGTGAAATGTATACAGTTTTACCAAACGCGGTATGAGGTCTCGAATATACGCGGTTTGAGGTGTATATTTTTATTTTTTCCGAAATTGTTTTTCTTAAGTCTGACTTATGTAATCTTGACGTATTTTAACTAACAATAAGAACACAAGTAATTTAGTAGTTTTGCAATCTTACTACATGTATGTACATAGTTTTTCACGTCATCAGACATGGCAGAGCCAGAGATGTATTATTGGTGCTTAGTTTTCATTTTCGGTTCGTCTCTGCATACTGACCTCACATTTGATCCCTACTCTGAATTTCTGGTTGATTATGCTTATTCAGAGACTTTTTATATACAAACGCTATCTATAATGATGGCATCTTCCATTTCAGTATGCCATTATGTATAAAGGTGCTTGGTCGAGGTGATGCTCAAGCTAACCAAGATATCGTAGTACTAAATGAAGACGCGAACTAGAATGATAGTCTACTTTTTTGGGGATAAGTAAATCTTGTTCTTAAATTTTTTTCATATTGTTTTGTCAACCTTACAATCGGTTTTAGTAATTTTATCGCGGATTAAACAGAAAATAAAGTTTACTTTGTTTTTATACACGTATTTAATGCCATTTTTATTGTCATTCCCCTAACCCCGATTTTCTATGGAACTTTGGTCTTGACAACCGCGGTTTTGCCAACCGCGGCACGCGGTTGGCGAGGGATTGCTGTACAAATATTTACGTCGAATTACAATCATAGCTCAATCCCACCATTACGCCAGTGGGAGCGACATCATCTTAATTTACTTCCATATCGAAAAATAGGCAAGAAGCGATGGCATTTACTTGTAAGAGCATCGCGTGAGAATTTCCTGAATTTGAACTGGATTGTTATGGTGGAAGAAAGATCACCATTGGATAAGCATCATTTGAGATTTGGGAGATATTTGAAGAGGTAGAATTGTTTCCATCAATTTCTAACAGAAGCAAGCGAGAGGGTTTTCTTCTGTGCACCTCTTGGCGGACATCTGTTGGGGAAGGTAGGTACTACCATGGCGAGCCAGACCCAACCGTGAAAAAAAATCCACTTTCCGAAACTGGAAATTAGTCTGTCACGATAATTTAGCAGTAGAATATCTTCTGAGCGAGTGGAAGACCCCCGCTCGATTCCCGGTCGTGGCAGAATTTTTATCCTGAATCCAGTTTATATTATAACTACATTATTATGCCAACTCTGTAATAAATTCTTTGGAGTTGGATTTGATAAGGAAAATACAAGAGAGAGAGAGAGAGAGAGAGGATCGGACGAGAGCTAAGGTTGGGGGGGGGGGAAATCAATTCCGGTTGCCGTTGGAGTATGAAAATTCATTTGGCGATTACGGTGAAGGTGGGAATGGGAATAATCGCCCCTTCCACTGGCCCTTCGAAAAGGGACTCCTCCCCTTCTCCTCACCCCCCTCTCCTCGCTCCTCTTCAAATTCCACGCCTCGACTTTTTTTTACCGTCCTCCATTAAATTAAAGGTGAATCGAAAAAAATGCGACAAAAAACGGGGTTTAATCCGGTGTGAACACGGCCGACATGAGGTGTGGGCTCAGAAATGGAATTTTCAAAAAATCCGACCGCCATAATCAGGTGAGAGTATATTTCCCATTTACCAGGGGTATGGATTTTTTATCCAGAAAAAAACATTTTTATACACTAATTCATGCGTTGCGAATACTTTTTTCATTGCGTACTTGCAATGAATTCCATTCGGTTCTTTTAGCATCGCTTTGATCGCGTAAGGTTTTCTCGGATGCAGGAAAGTTAATATTACGGCGATTGATGGATACTTGTGAATGTTATGCGATTGCCGAAAGAAAGAGAGAAATGAAATTCGATCATTTTCCTCGATTTGGCCATCTTAGTCGATGAAGTTGTGTTTACCAGCTTGGATTAAGTAGTACTTGTGAGCTCGCATCCACATTTCGTGCGCCTTTCGGTTGTAAATTGAATAAACGATACCCTTATTGTATCCCGGACACCAATTGGGCAATGCACATTGTAATGCGCCTAGATGCGATCGCTTTTCTAGAAGAAACCAGGGATGAGTATTCAGCAATTTCAATTAATTCCATAACTGAATTGCCGTGAATCGGTTTTTGTTTTCGTAGCTCCGATTATGATGAACTAATAGCTTTTACATTTCCCGAAATCACGTATTGACCAGCAATTATTCATTTGTTGATTGCCGTTTTTATGTTTTCATAACTGTTTTGTCTCTCATTTTCTTCTTGCCGCAGCGCCCATCTCCTTCAATCAAAATATCTGCTCTATTTCAGTGTCATTCAACTTTGGACGAAGACATTTCAGAGAGATTTTGGCATATAATCCTTTTCACCTTAACGTTAAAAACGTTGTCTGTCTGTGGAATAAAATGGCAGTCTTTAGTCGGATTTTACTTCGCATGACATTTTCCAAGCAAAGAATACATATCCTTGCGATTCCTTCGAGTACCACACATTTCGACATCTACTCTCACACCGTAAATGCTCGTTCCTCCTGTTTTTTGCATTAATATCCGATGGATCGTACGATCTGAAGCGTGGCAGGAAAACAGTATTCGATTAGACGATATTTTGTCGTTTTTGCCCAACGAGGCGATACTGAATCTTTATGAAACGACATAATGTGTTTGTTCATTATTCCCCGATTTTCGTCGCTCCTTTTCTCGCTACTTTGCTTACACGTCGTCGATGAATTTTGGAACCTTTTGGTGATGCGCTGCAAATAATACTGTCGTTTAATATAAGGGTTTAGTAATACTTTAATTCATGGGCGGGGGATCTCCGGCCCTCGGGCCGCATGCAGCCCCCGAGAGCGGTTTTGTGGCCCGCGAAGCAGTGATGAAAAAGAGATCCGTAAAATTTAACACATAAACTCATATTTTTTTAAATCCAAATAATGGTAATAAAGCATTTAATACTGAAATGTCAATCCTAAATACTCCAATTTAGAATTGATTTCCACTTAATATACGATACCTTATAATCTCTCAGTAACTTCAGTTTAAACTAATCAGGCCCGCCAAAGCATTGGCAACTTCCAATGCGGCCCCCCGAAGGATTCGCCACCACTTATGCGGCCCGCCATGCGGAAAAGGTTCCCCACCCTTGCTTCAAGTCATGCTTAAATGGGCAATACATAGGCATTTATCTCAGATGCGTGCAATTTCACCATTTCGTTTAAAAATAGATTATCATTAATGTGATTCCAATCTCGTTGGAACCCTTTTTATTAGATATTTTTTCCCCGAAATAGTCCATAGTGGCGATGGATTAAGATACGCGGCATAAGCGGCCATCTTGAGTGTCTTCTCAAAGTGAAGCTGGTCAAAATATTTCACATAAAGTCATCTCGTTTACTTTTAAACCGCCCGTAATTAACCAGGTTCTTCCGGAACTGCGAATTCTAGCAATAGTTGAAAATTTAATGGTTTTAGCGGGCTCTAAATACGATGACCAACGAGTCTCAACAAAATATATAGGTATGCGGTCAAGTGTACATATTTGCGTAGCGCTTGGCAACTATTAGTAAATGCTGGAAATGGGGTGAGAATCGCTTTCTAATTGCCAAACATAATCTGGAATGCATACTTTTCAGGTTAGTTAGTGCAACTCTCATTCCGGATGGCATTTCTCACGATAATTAGGTTAACAATGAAGTATTTAAATCACAGATGCGGAATAAAGCAGCATTCCCCAAGCACGTTTTAATTTACGTTACTTTGGAAATAATTTTGATTGTTTTCTAGGGTACGAAAAACGACCGTCGTCAGCATACGTATTTCTTACTAGTTGAATAAAAGCGAAGGCGGAACTGTGTGTTCACAGTATTTTCTGAGAGAAGGCATCGTATCTTCCGTGGAGCCTGTACTAGCATAAGTGTATTTATGCTGGTTCTGCCTATCTCTCATCTAGTCCAATAAAATTATAAGAAGTTGAGTTTTTATGATATTTTTATTAGAATCATTTCAGCTCAACGCAGCTCTTACCGGTGAAGTTTTTTTATGTTGGTATTTTGAAAAGTAGCTGTAGTACAGTATGGACGAGTAACGGCAAATGAACGTGAAATACGAAATCGTTAATATTTCGTGCAATCCGAGGCATTATACAATCCTGATCAGATCTGGTGTAGAAGCGAAAGATTTATTAATTCTTTGCGACGAAATTTCGCCTCTCTTTCGGTACGCGTAGAGATTTTACCGGCTTATATGAATTATTACGGTAAATTGTTAGAACTGAATCATCCGGATTTCAGGATGGAATGTTCGCAAAAATCCAAAAACGTGGTGTTTATAAAGATAGACAAGAGCCATAGACGAAATGCAAACATCGAGAACGAATATTGTGCTCGAATGTGAAAATTACCTTTCCCTCGCCGAAATGTCGATTCTCCACGTGTACGACGAATGCATTGCGATTACGTGGCCATGGTCCGGAATTAGGCCTACTTGGAATAGCCGCAGGTGATTGGTGGAGGGCAAAGTGGCGGATACCGTGCAGTGTGCTAACTTCAGGACGACGCTAAAAAGCCCTTTAACGAGCCCAACGCAATTTGCAGCGAATTAGAACCCATTCACAGGTGTTACCTAGCCGTCTGGTTCTTGGCTCCATGTCCTCGGCCTTCCCCGGGCGTGGCGAGAGGATCTGTGCAGTTATACGTCCCTTGGTCGCTGCGTCTTCAGGAGAAGGGAAGAGAGGAATGAGAGAGAGAGAGAGAGTGAAAGGAGAGAGACTTAGACTCTGGTCAGTCTTGGAAATTCCATTTAAAATATTTTCATTTCCACTGAAATTCCAAATTATATTTTTTAATCTGCAAAATATTCAGTTTTAATGTATTTTTCGGTTAATTAGCGTCTGCTGAGTTCAATTTTTCGCTGCAGTTAGTGTACGTATATATTCGAACGGTCTACATAATAAGAATTTTTAATATTATGATATGCAAATACGTCTGGGTGCTGCATCTGTCTTGCGAAATCGTGATTGGTGCATGGATTGATTTGACTAAGAATGACGAAATTTTAGTTTAAATTTATCTTTAAATTAGGCACACTTTATTCTTGTTATAAATCAATTTCGTCGTGCCGTTTTTATAGTAGTTTACAATTTTTAAATATTCTTCAACGGCTAATGTAAAATACGATTCATAATATCTTTTTTAAACTTGGTGATTTCTTGTCTTTTAATTGCCGTAATACAAATCTTTTAGTCTGTTCAATAGTCATTTAATTTAATTACCCCAATTCTCCGTTTCACGAAAGGGATGCGTCCTTTAAGAGTCGTTCGTTAAGCGAAAATGAATTTCCCATTAACTTAAATTTAGTAGTTAGAGATACGGTGACCTGAGACAATGCATACATATATAAATAATAGTAAGGAAAGGTAAATATAAAGTACATATGTATTTATTTATTGTAATGAACAATAACTAATTTGAAATTACAAATTAAAACAAGCATACAGTATTGTTTGCATCGACGCTGATCTTATTAGCCTCGTTATCCGTTGATTTTTTGACATTATACTCCAGGGGTCGACAACCTACGGCCCGCGGGCCTCATGCAGCCCCCGAGAGCGTTTTATGCGGCCCGCGAAGCCATGGTGAAGAAGTGATCAGTGTAATTTAACGCAGTCAATTCCATATTTTGTCAGTGATGTTATGGTTTCAAAACCTTTTCTGGTAGAGTTTTAACGCTATTAAACTAATTAGAATTGATTTTCACTAATATGATACCACAAAATCCCAAGTTAACTTTAATTTAAACGCCCAGTTGGCCCTCCGAAGCTCTCGTGATTTCCAATGCGGCCCTCCGAGGCATTCATAACAACGATTGTGGCCCGCCATATAGGTTACCGACCCCTGGTCTGCTCTATGGACAAGGACTCAGGATATCGACAATAACGGGTTGAGTCAGAGACGTAACCACCGCGGTTACTACTTACTGCTTGTCATGGGTATCTCCAATAGCCATAGCAAGATCAGGTTATGGTTATTGGAGATACCTAAGACAAGTACTCGGATTTTCAATCATAGCTACTTAAGTGCTTATCCTGGAATTTATCATCAGCCAAAATACGAGCTCGATAATTCTCCAACGAATCAATTAAATAAGTTCATTCGTCGAAGATCGAGAATGAACGGTTTGTTAGGTTTCAGTGAGTATTGTATTATGTCGTAATATCACAAAATTACGTCTGCTCAATTGACTGGTTTTGTTGTTCGGTATATACTATCGAGACAATCTTAAGTTTTATAACCAATATGGAGGAGTCCGTCCATCGAGCGAATGTTGTGCATTCGCGTTCCAATTAGCGAATTATGGAGATATTTGCGTCTCCAACGGTTTAATTAACACGTTTAAGATGTTATGATGAGCGAGCAATGGACGTTTTTGCGTTCGAAAATTTCAACGACTTGAGAAAACCTCGCGAGTCTTTTGTTTTTTATTCTCTTCCATCTTGTCTTTCCTCGTCGCAAATGGGTCGCTCCGTGAATCCACCTCTCTCTCAGTTCGCCCCCTCCTCCTCACTAATTCCCTCTCTCTCTCTCTCTCCTTTTGCCCCCTCCTCTCTCCCTCCATCTGCCTCCTCTGCCTCTCTCACTCTCATCGAGGACGAGTTCTCAAGTCGATAGCACAGAGCTATGACGTCACGCCGCCTCTCCTCCTCCCCGCCCCCCTCCCCCTCCTCATTCGCCGCACCCTATTCCCCCTCCTCCCCCATCCCATTCGCCAGATTGTCGTGTGCACGCCTTCCACAGAGAAAGAGAGACGACGAATGAAGGATAAGAAGCCTTCGCGCTGCTATTCATAAATTCTCGACTTGATCGGTCATTCCTGTGTCATTCATGTTTTTCTCGTAAAATTAAATTTCCAGCAGCCTCGACAAAATGTAATAGCGCTCATATTTTGCGTTCGTGATCGAGATGGTAGGATTGAGGATTGGGGATTGAGAGAGCGAAAGACATGCAAATTTCAGTCTTCGATGTCTCGAGTCGCAAAAACTTCACTTTTCCGGCGAATGTAACGGTGACGTCCGCAGTGCGAATGTCCAAGCTAAAACACTTCTCTGTATATAAAGTGCCTCTAGCTGAATATTTGAGATGTATGTCTTCAACCAAACAAGTTGTCACACGGAGTAGATTGTAAGATATGAAGGTATACTACAGTATTCTATGGATGATTTCATACTGGCGGAAACGTTGCTAAAGATGTATCCGAAGTTAAACTATCCTGTAATTAAACCGACTAAAGTTTTGAGGATATTTAAAAGCATCGTTTTTAAGATCAATAAATAAAAAAACTAAATAGGAGGCAATATTTGATATTCAAAATGTCACATATCGAGAGGGAGGCTATTATATCCAGATTAAAATTCTTTATTAGTTTTTGTAAAGTGGAAAATGCGGATACAAAACGCATTTTATCAGTTGTTATTAGCTCGTTGAGCTATCTCGTTGATGTCTTTCAGAGATTTGTGGATTGTTCCTCGAGTTTAGCTTTTATCTTGTAATCATACTTAAAGAGCTGCTGCCGAATTTAGCGATACCTTTATCTTGTTTGATTTGCACTCGTCTAGTAAATAGTATTCGACGCGTAAATGTGGCTTTAAGACAACCTCGTTGAGAATGTATAATTATGTATCAATTTGCACCTTTCTTTTATCGGTGTATTCAGCCAAATGCTTCAAAGCCTCGCGAAAAATCGTAAAGTCGTCGCATACAAGGTCAGAGCCACGTGGACATTATATGAGTCATATCGCATTGTTATTAAGCAAAAGTAAAACTTTATTTAAATTTAAAAATTACGATGAGCAACGCATATGATTAAAAGAGATATATGGAAAAGAAATGAAGCGCTCGTTAGCCTCGTTTTACTTTGAGCTTTCTGCCAAACTGAATTTCTCTGCGGAAAGAGAACTTAGGACAAAACTTTATTGTTAAAATTCATTGGTGTCGATACTGAAAAGATGGAGTATTTTATCTAACGCGGAGAAAAACGAATACTTATTCCAAATATTTGCTGTACCATTTGAATTTTTTATTTTAATTTTTCCATCATTTCTCAATAATAGTACAGAATGAAATGTTATTTAATACCAATTCAAAGGAATTAGTTTCTGGATAAAACAAGAAATTTTACTTTTAAATAAATAATGTAATTTTGGGGCACCATGGCCTCCTTGCGGTTTTTGCAACTACTTAAATGAACCAAAGTGTAATGATATTAGACCGAAAAGAAACTGTAAGAGCATATTAGGTTTTTATTTTTATTATCGATATTTTAAAAGTTAATAATCTGACAAAAGTGTAGGTATTGCCTTAAATATCTAATATTTCTTTCCTCTCCGTATAACACGAAAGAGGCCGTTCGAAATATCTATGATTAAATGTAATTGAGAACCATCATTAGACAAAGATAAAAATAACAAATAGTCATTAAGGTGTTAAACATGAACGTCAAATATGTTCATTCAACATTTAGTATGGGCTAATATTTTTCCAATTTGGACATTTTTGGAAGATTTACTATATCATATTTTAAAAACATCCACAAATATTGAATCAAAATTATAACTATAAAATTTCTGTCATTTCTTCGGCCATTGTTTCCTTAAAGAGCAATTAATTTTTTTCTGCGGCTATTTAAAATAATCACCTTGAATAAAATAGCCATGAAAGACACTATTCACGAATAGAAAAAATCCCCATTTCGTGTTACTTTAGTTGTTATTTGTTATTCTCTAAAGAAATAGCACTATTTGGCCACAATCTTACGTGAAATTTAGCCCGAATAAAGTGATTCAGTACATGGACACAATTTCAGGAAATACACTGTAAACAGCGTCTGAATAATATGTGGCCGATTACTACAGATTCATGGAGAACTTAAATATACTGATAAGGTAAGTTTTCCAGGGAGATCTTTTCACGGAGGTAAGTTGCACGACTTCTATACTAGACTTAAAGTTACGCAATATAAAACTTTTATTAGATTTTTGTTAGTTCATTCGATGGAATATGTTAAACCTTTATCTACTATAATGTGCTAATTTTAAAATGATTAACGGCCATAGACCGGATTTATTCGAATACTATACGCACCATTTTTGCCGAAGGATATATATTTAAAGCAGTGTGTGTGTATTCTCATACCAAGACTTAACATGCGCTTCAAGAGAAACACCATTGCGAGGCAAAAGCTGCAGTAACAAAGAATCTGTTAATATAAAAACAACATTTGACGAAGAATGATAATTTTTGATAACGAAATCTTTTATAATTGACTTCATCAAATAGAAAATATGATAATTTTTTGCTTTTGGCACTCTAGAAGACATACGTCGCGTGCGTCGTTTATGGGCGTATGGTATTCGAATAAATACTGTAGAAAATTTATCTATTGTTGGAAATATTTATATGTATTGTAAAACTGTATTGAACAAAAGCGATACAGATGCACATCTCAATTATTTTTAAAAGCTAAATTTTAGAACAAATGTTTAAAATCCTTGTATGTGAATTGCACTTTTTAAAGTTTTTGATGCACGCAGTCTGTATAAAGTTAAAGATCGATTCTTTGGAAAATTTCATAAGATATATTTTGCCATACGTACGTACAGTTTGGTTTCTGAATTGGTTTTAAAATGTCGCATTAGAAGAAAACTTTTCTAGATAGCAGAAAATATATTTAAGCTTGCTTGAAAAAAAAAAACGATTCATATAAAATTCCATCGAGGAAATCTCATATTTTTACCCGTATTATTTGTTTTGAAGTTGAAAAACTTAGGCTTCAGTCGGCCCTGTGACCACATCAATCCACCCGCCGACGTTGCTACGCTCGCCGAGAACTTCCATCCCATCCGTCCTATCTTCCCCTTTCCTATTTCTCCCTTCCCCTTTCACATTTTCCCTCTTCTATTTCTCCCTTTCCTACCCCGAGACCAACAGGGCCTCCAACCGGAGCACCGCCGACCACTACGTCCTCCTCGGGCGTGATTTTTCAAGCCATCGCTGTAGGATGCGAGTGGAGCTGGAGGGCAGGTACGTACGATCTCCAGCGGGAGAGAGAGTGGAGAGAGGGAGGGAGAGGAGGAGAGCGGAGAAAAGAGGCTGTAAATTTGTGCAGATAAAGCGTTCCGGGAAAACTCCATTTCGCTCTTTCCTCGCGTCTTCTCTCTCTCTCTCTCACTCACACAGTCGCTTTTGAACGTTCTTTTTTATTCCCCTCCCTCGCCTTCATTCCGTCCGTCCGAAGTTCTCGCTCCTTGCCGTTCCTCCATCGCTGCAAACCGTCCTTCAATCCTTTCGCTGCACTCGCCTTTTTCTTGGAAATTCGGCACTTTGTATCGCTCGTTTGTTCGTCATTGTTTTTCCCTTTCCTTTGTCGACTCTGTTTATCTTCGCCTATTTATCTCTGTATTGCCGCCGAAAATCTTCTTGAGCCACACTCTTCCATCGAATCGCTATTTCTCCCTCTCTTCCTTGACTCTAATTCCTGACCCTCTCTCTCTCTCTTTAGTACCTCTCTCTTCTT
Organism: Uropetala carovei; assembly: GCA_036926305.1. Taxonomy (NCBI): domain Eukaryota; kingdom Metazoa; phylum Arthropoda; class Insecta; order Odonata; family Petaluridae; genus Uropetala; species Uropetala carovei. Next base: position 3,131,560 of record JAXCHB010000004.1, read on the forward strand.
CCTCTCTCCGTCCTCCCACCGTCGTATTGATCCAGAGAACCAGAAGGGAGGGAAAGGCGAAGAAGAGACTCCCTCTGCCCAAGGCTTATGTGGCGAGAGAGAGAGAGAGGAAGTTTATAGCGGGGGGTTGTGGTGCTGGTGGTGGAGGAGGAAGAGAAGTGGGGAGGGAGAGTGCTGAGGGGGAGGCGAAGGGCGGAGAGGAAAAAGATGGGAGTGTGCGTGTGTGTGTGTGAGCTCGCGCGTACTGACTATACAAAATGGACGAAGTTTCAGAAGGCTGAAATAGGAGAAAACGTAGTGGTGTACTTCTTTTGACGTTTATTTTACTTCTGAGTGAGAGGATTTAGTTGCCGCGTAACAGATTTTGCGGATCAAATATATTTGTTAGCATTAAAGGGATTATATATGTTGTTCGTGCCTGCAAATCCACATAAAACGATGAGGTGCAGTAAAATGCCCATTTGCATCGCAACTTACCTCGTTGTCGATCGAGTCGAGAGAAAACTTATTCGCCATGTCAACTCAGATCTTGCATCCCATAGAACCATTTCTAGCTGCATTTTTTTATACGTGGCCACTCGAATTTGAAACGAGAAATTGATGCAACATTTTTTATTACGAGGCGAATCAGACGTTTTGTTAATAAACGCTGTAATGTCATTCTTAATGTTTATCGAAATTGGCCCGAAACGACGTTTGTAATTAACTAACGCAAGCAAATTTTACATGCGATTACCTGCATCAGTTACGGATGCCATATTCTGGTTCATATCGTTGTCGAGAGCAGTATAGTATACCACTGACCTTGGTTTCCGGATGCAATGCTTCATTCAACGGTTGTGCAAACTCTTAATGGAGTCTTTATGTTAAGAGATTGATTCGAAAAGGCAGCTTACTTTAAAAGCCTGTCGGGCGAAGCTTAGTCGTGTATGTGTACATGAGTGTTGTTTGTTCTTGAAGGGGGCGTTTGTTGACTGAGACCGTTTATTAAACAACTAAAAGAAATAGCCGGAATTGCTCCGGTTTAAGACTGATTATAAAGGCAGCAACAAAATATTTTATTTTTTAATCCTTCAATGTATACTTAAAATTATTAATTAACAACAAAACTAAATTTAAGTAAGAAATTCATGCTTTCATCTGATAGAAAAATATCTATGATAGAAACCGTGGGTAAAATGCAAACAGTCCGTTGTCTAGTAACGCGATACACAAGTTTTAACAATAGGGTGTCCTGAACGCCATGTTATGCATTTCTAAAAAAGATACATTGTAGGCAAATCGCTTTAAAAGTCTTATCACTTATACTTGCCGTTAAAATGGAAATGTTTCTAAGTTACGTAGTTGTTGAGTTATAAAATCAAATACACTGCGAAAGAATAAAAACCTCCATTGTTAGTATAAAACAGCACCCTCTGACTTCGGATGCCAACAAATAACAACCCATGTCTTCGTTCTGATGGAAATACACTTCCATCGCAAATTTGAGGCCATTTGGACCAATAGTTTGGGCGTGAAGACGTAATATACCAATATGCAACAAACACTAAAAATAATAATAAAATGTTTGCTACTTTCACGCATAACTACATAGCGACAGTATAGATATAAATATATGTAAATTATGTATCATAATATTTCTATGCTATAGGCATCAGCTTATGCCATCTGTTTAGCTGTGTGTTGTATTTTGGAAAGAGAAATTTGCATCTCATCAGTCAGTGATATCATGTAATATTATCATTCTGATTCTATATTTTTGCATTATTTCCGCGAAATATTCTTCCAAATTAAAGAGTTGCCGATGGGCTCAGAAAACGGGCCTTTGTAGTACCTGCGTGTCATAGAGAAATAAGTAAATTTTCATTTGTTGTGACTGTAGATGCAGACTGCGATGGCCTTGTTCAACGGAAGCCATAGGGTTTTCACGAGGTTGTAATATATTTATCGACGCATTAAACGGGAAACTCGATTCGACCGCTAAGAGGCGAGCAGCTTCTCTCGAGCGCCTCTCTCGCCACGCCATCTTCACCGCCACGCCCCATTCGCATCCTCCCCAGGGCGCACGCCTCCCGTCGCCGTGGAGGCGATTCCTCTCTGCTGAACGCACGCCGCCTCGCACTACGCTCCGTCGCGAAGGAGACGTCGACGCGAATCGATCGAATTCTCCGGAAAATCCAAGGCGACGCAATCGCCTTTCTCCCGACCGATCTGTCTTCAGGAGGACGTTGCGTTCGTGGTTTAAGAAAGGACGAATTCCATTTGCGCAAGAGACGAACGTTACGAGGAATTGAGAGAAAAAGGTCTTCAGATGAAAGGGAATTCGAAGGAAGTTGCTCTCCCGTGTCCCCTCATCTGCCCCTCGTGTCCCGCAACCCCCCACGCATGCACGCGCACGCCCAAGCGAACGATGGTGGGGCGAGTTGTTGACATCGCGCCACATAAAGGTTTTCCAGCCGATAGTGCGATCGATGGAGGCGCCTTCTGGGGGAAGGCAAGTAAGTAGGTATAGCAGTGAAGGGAAGAGGTCGTCTTCACACCCGCCGCCGCCGCGCGCAGAAATCGAACGGTACGTCGAGGAAAAGCCACGTCTTACGGCGACGAGAGGAATGGGTGGCTATTCTCCGTTATAAATTCCTTAGTACCGGTTTTTAGAGAATGTGACGTAAATGTTTTGCGATTACTAAATTGTTAAAATCTGATTAATGTTTACTTCGATCGATATAATTTGTTTTGATTTGAGAAGTCCCGAGTAAACTTGCGAAATCTATCCTCGATAAATCCATTGTAGTACGATATTAATTTATTTTCCCGACCAAATTTCGCATCTCTTTAGTCTATAACTCGAAATTCCTTCAAGTTTTCTAAGTTTCCCTACTTTTTTTTGCTTTTAAACGTCAACTTCTATTTCTGTTGCTCGAAGTTTCTATGTCTCCCGCTGTCTCGTCTTTCCTTTACAATCCAGTTAAAGAGGAATGTACAGCTGCGTGCACACGGTTATGTTTCGGGACAAATGTTATTTCGATAATTAATTTAAAAGCGAAAACGAACAGAAGTCTTCTCAAACTGAAAATGATCGTCAATTACGCCGTAAGATGCAGCGTCATAAACGCATATCTTTTTCTTTAACTTTATAAATAAAAGAATTAAACATTATGAGTTTGCATGTAGATCAGCGGTCGGCAACCTTCCAGCCGCATTCGGCCTCCAAAGCCAGGAAGGAAACTTATAATTTAGCGCAGTTTAACATTTGTTAATGAAAATTGTTAGCGTAAAAACTTGAATGTTGGAATTTTAACGCTGAGGAAAGTTAAAAATTTTCCCTTAACAGTAGCCTCTAGGTTATTTCTGGTCCGCCAAATTTGTAACATCCAATGTAACCCGCCAAATACAGAATATTGGCAAACGTTCATCTCTTTTCATGTGAAGTCAAATCTGAAATTTAAAAAATCGGTACAACATACATTGTACAAACTTTCTCATATACTAATGCGTCGTTTAGTTATCTTTAGAAAATGAAAATCGTATGAGCCTGTTTTTAGAAAATCCAATTTTTGTTAAAGTTGCCCAAGAATAAACTAGCCTTATATTCAATCATTGAGAAAAATCAAATACGTAGTATTATTGTAGATGTATACTCAAGTAACTGTACGAAATTTGATCAAAATCGTTAGAGCCGTTATTGAGAAAATCGAATTACCTAACAATAACTAGCCTTATGTTCATTCTTTGAGAAATATGAACTATACAGTATTATTGAAGACGTAAACTGAAGTAACTGTACGAAATTTGATCAAAATCGTTAAAGCCGTTTTTGAGAAAATCGGATTGTTGTTAAAAATGCGTAGAATAAACTACTCTTAATTATTGAGCAATGTCAACCATTTCTATGTATACTCTGCTCAGTATGATAAAATGCCTAAGTACGAGATTTCATTCATTTTCGTTCTACCGTCTAGGCTCCAGAGCCAGTAACAGACAGAAGGCATTGCGAAAACCACTTTTTCGGATTCTGCGACACCTAAAACGTGTATTTCCGTAAAAATCTCGAGGTCGAATTTTTTCGCGAAAACAATACTTTCTCGATACTTCGTATGAGAAAGTAAAAATTAACGTATTTTATTTCTCCCAATTTTTAAAATAAATTTTATGGTGATAATTTTAAAGAGTGAATATTCTGTTGTCTGTGCTAACGCTAATGTATATTTTAGATTAACAAAAAAAACATTCACTAACTAATCCATAATTTCTTTTTCATTTATTGCCGTGTCAGGTCTTTTATTGTAGTGACTCCAGTATGTTATATTTAAATAAATACGGAGAAATTATGCATGAAAGAAAGTCCATTTTCTTCTTAGAATTATTGAAATGGAAAATAAAGTATGCTTCACTGAATAAATGGTTTTCGGAAAGTCCACTGGTGAAAACTGCCGCAGTTTTCTTTACTTGGCGTGAAATGGAAATCAAGTTAATCGAAGTATCGATAAGTCGTTACTTTCCATTCGATTACATCAACAGCTCGATTTAAAAATTTCCTCGCGGAGGAATTTTAGAAAATTATTCTTTCGTCGATTTATGAAAAATTGAAATGATAAGGTGGCGAGATACGATCGCCATGTCTTCGCGAATATTCGATTCTTTCTCGAGAAAATCACCTGAGAGTCCCTTATTTCCCCGCCCCCCCTTGCTCTCGCGTTGGAGCCGATCTCTGGGGCGAATTGCGTGGGCGGGGCCGAAGGGGGGAAGGAGGAGGAGGGAGGACGTCGACCCGGATCGAACCCGGTACGGACGGCGCGACTCGGTCTAGAAGGCGTAGAGTCGCGTGTGGGAGGCGATGGGGGAGGCGGCGAGAAGGCGTGCCTCCCCCTCGATTGCCATGGAGACAGAGACGAAGGGGCGATATGATGAAAGGGGAGTTTGCGCACTCGAGAGAGGGAGAAGGGGAGGGCGTCGGAGGAGGTTATCGGAAATCGGTTCCCGCGCCAAGGCCTCCTCCTGACGCTTTAACTTCAGCGTGCGCCAAGGAAGTCTTTTATTTATCCCTTACTTTATTGCCACTGTGGCAATTTTTAGCGCTATTTCTCTAAAAATTCCGTTTGTCTGTGTGTCCGTATGTCTGTACGGGCAATATCGAAATAACCGGTGTGAGATGAATACACACAGAGTCTAAGATAAATCCGTTCTCATAGGGAAACAAGATATAAAAGTCTTTAATGAGAAAAAGTTCATATTTTTAACGCTCATTTCTAAGAAAATCGCTTATTCCAGGGTTTGTCCAACCTTTCTTTACTCGCGTATTCCTCAGAGCAGTTTTTTAGGGTCGCGTTGCCCCCAAAGCACCTTTAAAGCGGTAATGAAATGAATGATACTTGTGTTAATATAGATAACTCGAGTTTATAACTTTAAAATTTACAGTTTTGGCCTATTTTTCTGTTTTAAGAGTTTATTCTTTGTCTTCGCATTGCAACTTTTGATTCCGAAGCCACGAAGAAAGAAGAAAATTATAATCTTTTAACACTTTCTCGTACCCCTTGAAAACAGTTGACTTGTCCCGAAGGGTACACGTAACACCGGTTGAAAATCCCTGGTTTATGCATTCGCTATGTCAGTCCGTCTGCCTGCCCATGTGAGCATATCTCTGGAATCATGCAACTTTTCCGCGTTGAGAAATCTGCCATGGCAGCAATTTCATTGCTTTTAAATGGAATTTGTATACTATATTATGAGAGAGTCGATCTCATTGTCAGCCATAAATGTAATCTTATGATGTTGTCATAAGAAAAAAAAGCGCATTATGTGATTTTCTCTACAATTATTTCCTCATTTGTTAAAGACTATTAAGAGTCGTCTACCATTAATGGCGGAAATACGAGAAACGAAAAACTGGCCACCGGATCGCCACGGAAAGTTTGATTGGCATCTTGAACCTTCGAGGTAAATTACACCGCTGAGTGGCGGTGTAACGGCAGCATTTCGGTCGTTTTAAAGATTTTCATTGCTTCATCCGATTAAGACGTTCTTTGGCTATTAAAAACCGCCTTCGGAAGAAGTTTCCAATCTGCGAAACCGACTCACGGTCGAACTGGAATCATCGTCCGAACGAGTCGATTGCGCTGAAACCTCTTTTTCTACAACAAATGGAGTCGCCGTATCCTCTTCCACGACGGCCATATCCACCTTGATACACTTTCAACTCTTCCTCGGAGGAGGATGCTCTGTGCCTTCGTTTTCCTTCCTTTTCTGATGTTCTACTGTCTATTTCAGTTATGGTTTCCTAACTTCTGATTTTTCTAAGAAAATCGCTTATGCCAGGGTTTGTTCAACCTTTCTTTACTCGCTTATTCCTTAGAGCAGTTTTTTTAGGGTCTCTCTCAACCGCAATTTTGTTCGTTTATTTCATAGTTAGACATGTTAATAGTTTGAATCACAATTTTCCAAAAATCTTTTTGTTGTGTCGAACTCTGAATTAGAATGATTTTTTAACTAATACACTTTTTCACTATAAGAGACCCGTAAATCCACCGATTTCTAAGGCTACTCTCGTCGCTTTTTATTGGAATGTTTTGGTATCGTGCTGACGTATCGTTCAACAATTCTAATTCAAAATCAGTGTATATTATAGAGGACGACGTCTCCAATGCGACATTGCGCTAGGACATTTTGTCGCATCGAATCCCTCATCCGCCATATTCTGTGACTGAAATTCGTGGCGCTCCTCACGTGACGCGAGTCTCCTAGCAACCGCAGCGCCGGGCCTCGTTTATTCGTCGTTCCGTCGGATTTTCTATCCATGACCAGGGACATATCTAGGGGAGGGCCTGGGGGACCATGGCCCTCATTTATAAATCCTCTGGTCCCCTGCTTTATACTATAGTTAAATAATGAAGTTTTTGTTCATAATAATAATTTGCGTGACAAGTTCAGTAAAAATTAGTTACAACTTTTTTTCACATTATTTTTATTGTGTTTTAAAAATATTTTGTGTTCCCCTAGAAATATTTTTACAATAATGCTGCCCCCAACATAGTCGGAAGGCTAGTTACGACACTGTCGATGGTTTAGGGAACCGCGTCTCCGGAGAGAAGTGGTCATCGGTTCGCGACGCCATGGCGCATCGCAAGCCTTCTCCCCCCTATCGACCGCTCGGAGATAAGATAAAACTCGGGAGGAAAATTCCAAAATTGAGGCCTCGGTGGTGTTTTCGAGGAGTGATCTCATTGAGCAGGGTTACGTTTTGAGTACCTATCGCGCAGAAGACCTGCCATTTGAGGACGGTTCGTTAGGAAGCGATTCGGACGGATAGAAAAGTTTGGTCGGTTTGATAGTAATCAATATGGTGCCTCAAGAGGTTTTCTTTTATTTTTTTAGACTAGTGGCTTTCCGACCTTGTAGTTTTTTAACTTAGCGAGGTTGAGGTCGTTCCTCGTTTACTTCCTCACCTCATTCGTGTAATCCCTGTGATGATGCGCTCAGAGATCCTGATTTCTCTCACATCAAGTCTCATGGATTTACGATGTACCTAAACATGATTCTTTCCCCGTTGCTTTTTCTGTGAGATAAAAATGCGCCGTAGTTATTCTTATGACGGTTGGTTTCTTTCTTTCGTTAACATGTACGTAACACAACTCTGGTCGAAATCGCTTCTAGTTGACAACAATTGCTCTGAGGTTATATGCCCATGGGACATTGTTATCAAAGCGGCAATTTCGTCGTAGAAAACATTCTAAATCGACCAACTGCCCTTCCAGTCCTTTTTTTCGAAGGAAACGTGCTAGTTGAATTTGCTGTGTATAAAAAAACTTTTAGTTGCTATGTTAAATCGATTTACGTGTCTTTAATATCGTTCTTTAACAAAAAAAATCGGTACAACATACATTCTACAAACTTTCTCATATATTAATGCGTCGTTTAGTTATCTTTAGAAAATGAAAATCGTATCAGCCTGTTTTTGGAAAATTCAATTTTTCGTAAAGTTGCCCAAGAATAAACTAGCCTTATATTCATTCATTGAGAAAAGTGAAATATTTAGTATTATTGAAGACGTATACTCAAGAAACTGTACGAAATTTGATCAAAATCGTTAGAGCCGTTTTTGAGAAAATCGAATTATTGTTGAAGTTGCCCAGAATAAACTAGCCTTATATTCATTTTTTTAGAAATATGAACTATACAGTATTATTGAAGACGTAAACTGAAGTAACTGTACGAAGTTTGATCAAAATCGTCATAGCCGTTTTTGAGAAAATCAAATTGTTGTTTAAAATGCGTAGAATAAACTACTCTTAATTATTGATCAATGCCAACCATTTCTATGTATACTCTGCTCAGTATGATAAAATGACTAAGTACGAGATTTAATTCATTTTCCTTCTACCGTCTAGGCTCCAGAGCCAGTAACAGACAGACGGCATTGCGAAAGCCACTTTTTCGGATTCAGCGACACCTAAAACGTGTATTTCCGTAAAAATCTCGAGGTCGAATTTTTTCGCGATAACAATAAGTACTTTCTCGGTATACGTCGTACATGAGAAAGTAAAAAACATTCACGTCGCCTGCTCACGTTTATCTTATCTTTCAGTTTTAATTCTTTTCAGTCTCATGGGGTTTCCTTAATGATTAACTTCTTTGAAATTGAATTATGTATTTAAAGAAGCCCATTTACCACTTTTTAGATGCGACAGTCGAGGAGTGCTGGAAGGTTAGGAAAACAGGTAAAATGGAATGCGCGGAAAAACGACATGAAGAAAATAAACGTAGATACTGTGTTACAGGAGAGATGATTAAAGAGAAGAAGGAACAGAATACTGACTGCTCCCGACTTACGACTTGAATGCCTTCCTGAAAATCGCATCTTAGGCCGAATTATCTTAAGTCGAATATCAATTTCCTATAGATTTACATTTTATAAATTGAAATACGCTCCAGGACCTTGGGAAAAAATATGCACCAAGCATTAGTTAGGCCATAATTAATAGTTTAAGAACCAATGAGTGTTATATATTGCATGATAAACATTTTAAAGACTTAAAACAATAAATTAATACCTAGAATGCGGACGAGTCGTATCGTCCAACTGAATATCGGCCGAAAATATGTACGTACAAGAAAGTAGACTCGGAACACATCGAATATCGTATAGGTCTGGGGTACAATATCGGATGTCGATTTCGAAGTATCAGTGTATTAATGTCGTAAGTCCGGGTTTATCCTAAGTCGAAACATCGTAAGTCGGGCCTTTAATGCTGAATATAAAAGGCGAAAACATAGAGAAAAAAATAACGTTTGACGTAAACCACAACAGTGAGAGTTGTGAAGACGTGGAGAAACTGCTTGTATGAGTTTGAACAGACTTACTGAATGGAAAAGTGAAGGAGTTAAAGGGAAATACGCTAGTCATAATTAATGGAAAACTTATAATTCAGTTATAATATGCGCGGACAGGCAGGAGAAATGGGTGGGCCAAATTTCGAGAAATAAGTCATAAAAGGGATGGTGCTAGGAAAAAGTGAAATGTTTAGGACGATGACAGGAATGTTACGTAGATGCCTCAAAAGGAGAAGGACAAGAAAAGACCGCTGGAGCGACTTATAGTTTCGGAGATAAATATTTAAGAACCCCCAATCTTTCGATACCGTTTTGTACGTAAATCCTAGAAAGAACGTATTTAAAATCTCAGTGTATTCCATTTATGGAGTAAACCTTTCCTTCTCTCTCTCTCTCAGGATTGCAATCTACCAACGGGGATTTTCCGTTTACTCATAATAACAAAAAATTTAAATTAGCTCTTCTACTCCTTATATTTATCGAAATTTTAGATTTTAATTATTCACAACTGGAATCTATGACGCAGTAATTACATTATGAACACCTCCCCACACACCGCGCAAGTTAGCATCTTTCTCAAATACGTGCTAAGCAGGCAATGCCAGAGACGCACCTGCGCGACGTTGGAAGCGAGGTCGAGCGGTTTCTTGGGAACCAGCGTCTCGAGAAATTTTTGTACTTTACGGAGTCTTTGCTGTTCATATCTCAGCAGTGTTCGTTTCGTCAGTATTATTATTTACAATCGGTTAGAGTAATTCTAAGGGCATGGCTGCAACTCAAAAGCGAACGTACAAAATCGCAAGAAAGAAATACGTCTCCAACGTATGAAGTTGTGAGTTTTCAAGGTAGTCGGCATTTACTGCCACCTTAGCGACCTTCCTCCTACAAAGCGATCCTCGACTTCCTCCGTCGTATTTATTACACATGGAGGACAATTTTTGAAATTATACCCTCTGCTTATTTTTGTCTTAAAAGTTTTTCGGGAATGGTTTGAAGAGTTGCTTAGGCAACGTGTTCCATTCGCTCTCCCATCTTAAGTAATAGGCAATTTATGTATGTATTTGTTCTTTTACTGCACTACCTTTGTCGTCAAAATGTTTTGCTTTCTAGATACATGTATCATTTTTCTGCCTGACCGCTACAGCAATTGCAACAGATTCAAGTTCGACTCGAGTGTTTTCTCGTGCCCGCCATGAGTTTAACGATTAAAGGCACAAAGTAAAATTAAGAAATAATATAAACGATATATTTTGTCTTTATTTCTATAATAATAAAGAAATACATTTAAAGCAAATTGGGAGCTATTGACCCTTATACTAAAGTTTATAGTTTCCCTGAATTATTCTTCAACTCTATTTGTCTGGCTGTGGCCCGCGGAAATTGAGCTACGTGGCCCGCGATGAATGCGGAAATGGGTTATTTGGGTCGAAAAGTTTGGGCTCCACTGATTTAAACTATTAAGTATGTCTTGGTCATCTGTCCGTATGCTTCAATATACCACATAGATCAAGTTATAGTGGTCAGTAACATTTTATCGCAGTTCCTTAATTTATTGTTTAATTCCATCAAAATCACTAACGTATCAGATTCAAATTGCCGAAGCGACGATAATAAACTATATTGTGCACCGGGACTTGACCAGAATATTGTAATTTAATTTATCATCAAAGTGTGTGCCATTCAACCCTCAGTTTGTTGAATTGTAGTGAAAAAGAGTGTATTATATTCTCCATTCCGCAGTTCTTGTTGGGATGCACTCTTTTCGTTTTAGTCTGTTACAGTGGTATAAACAAAACTATTTAGAGTCCTAAGCAGGCATCGTCCGCTTCCCTGAAATTCTATTTGTTTAACTTTTATGAATTTTTAACGGCCAAATAACTAAATACATTTCAATGTCTATAATTCCGTTTTGGTTATTTAGCGACTCCCGTCCAAATGTGATCTCGTTAAACTGTTCGTTCATTATATTAGAAAATCCTTATGTTTGCCGAAACAATTATATTAGTATACACACAATAAATACATTTATTATGGTGATTGAATTGGTACACGTTCAATTTATATTGGAATCTTCCATCGCCGATCGAAGGCGCCTCACGACGACGTAAGGAGTCGACGCTTCCGTCCGATAAGGTTCACAGTCTCGCGAATCGCGTTCCTATCGGTGCGCGATCGAAAATTAGGATTTATAGAATCGATTATTCATTCACGCATGCGTAAACGGTTTCATATCGTTATTTGCCGGAGCGAGGCAATTTGCATGCGTCCCTAAACACACCGGGCAGTAATTAAAGGAAACTTAATATTGGTGGTACTCGTTATGACAGGAAAACACACGCGAGGGGTGGGGGCGGGGAGAATACTTGCCTTTGCTCTCTACTTATCGACCAGCAAAGGTAAACCGCGACTGAAAACCCTTCGGAGTAAGGAGAACAAGGATTTGTTATTTGTACAGCCTAGTGCCGCTCCGACGCTAACGTGCAACACAAATGCTCAATATCCCTTCGCTTAAACAAAAAGTAATTGGAGATTAATTAGTCTTCAAAAGAAGAGGCCGCTGTTTGGACGGACGCCTTGTGCAAACCTCTCTCACTGCAAGCGAACGCCTGACCATCCATTCCTGTCTCTAAAACTCATTCATTACTACGTTTCGCGGGTCTATCCAGAGCGCGCGCGAACACACACACGTACGCATACAGCGAGAGGGAAAAAGCGTCTCCTCTAAGAAGTTGAGCAATCACATCCAATGGAAAAGCGGTAAAAGCGAATGCGGGTGGCGAAACTCTTCTTCTGAACAAAATGGACGACTCTCGAAGAGATAACTTTTTGCATATTATGGAATGAAATCGCCATCGATCTTATTTCTGTAGCTTGTCTCCGGCCGCTAAATCTATCGGGTTAGTTTCACAACACTCGCGTTAAGCTTTTATGTTAGCTTTTTTTCAGTAACTCACGTGGTGGACCTACTGCAGGTCATATACTAATAATTCCTTTTAAGAAACTTTTCTTAAATGAAAAGGCTCCTATTAAATTCAGTCCGTCCGTCTGTCTCTCGCATTGTACACACGGATCAGCAATTTGACAGGTGTTTTATTTATGTCTAAGACTAACATTAGTAACATGGGTCAAATCACTGTTTTGCAGTAGACAGTTTAGTGGAAATAAAAGTGAACCCCTGATTTTAACTCTTGGTCTGATATTCACCAAAAGAGGAAACTTTTTGAAGAGAGCAAAATAAAAATTCTTAAATATTTTTATTTTCTCATGCGCGTAGTAGTATACTGAGAAAATATTGTAATCGCGAAAAAATTCGATCTCAAGATTTTAATGGAAATATACGTTTTAGAAGTACCCGAGTCCGAAAAAGTGCTGTCTGTCTGTTCGCGGCTCTAGAGCCTAAACGGTAGAAGAAAAATGAATTAAATCTCGTGCTTAGGCATTTTACGATACAGAATAGAAACTATGACGAAATGGTTGACATTGCACAATAATTAAGGGCAGTTTATTCTAACCAACTTTAACAACAATTTGATTTTATCAAAAACTTTTCTAACGATTTTGATCAAATCTCGCACAGTTACTTGAATTTACGTCTGCAATAATACTACATGGTTCATAATTCTCAAGAAATAAATATAAGGCTAGTTTATTCTAGGCAACTTTAACAATAATTGGATTTTCTAAAAAAACGGCCAATACGATTTTCATCAAATTTCATATACGATAGTTACTTAAGTTGATGTTTGTAATGATTCTACCTAGTTCATATTTTCAAAATTTAACTAAAAGACGCATTAGTATATGAAAAAGCTTTTACGATGTATTATATATTGTACCAATTTTTTTCGGGCAATGAACCATTTTAAGAATATTTACTTGTAAAATGATGAATTTTATATCAGTAACGTACGGACGCGTCCTTTTTGTGTTAAATGGTTTTACGCGAGAAATTTCGCTCGATCAGGGTTCTAAATTTCGCTTCCGCTCAAATAAGGTGGCTCTGTTCGCACAGTTAGAGCCACAGTATTATCTACTGGAAAAGAACATTTTATTTTCCACTTCTGAATCTAGTGAGGTAAGCGCGCCTTCCAATCTGCATCTTCTCTTCTTGTTTAATTTGAAATTCTTCGAACGAGAAATTTTACCGCTACCGCCTTTGACCGCCGAGTCGTTCGAAGATTTTTGGAACGTTCGTTTTAGGAATACATATATGCGAAAGAAATGACTCGCGTCGTTTAAGTATTCCCGTGTCGCTTCTGACATTCCCTAATTTAATTAATAGGTCAGTTAGGATTCCATCGCTCGAAATGTACACTGTTTTCTTGTAGACACGTGTGTAGTGAAGCGCTCTGTAAGTTAAACATTTGAAATCGCGTTGAATCGTCGTTCAAATGAACGCCTTTTATTATAGGCGATATGTTGTTCGTGACATCCCTTTTAATGTGAAAAATAGTGGGATAAATGTTGAAGCTATAGTTATATGTACTCTGAGTAGTGCTTATTTGTTCTATCACGCACCGGAACGTGTTTATGGCAAATGTTCAGAAGCGAAAGAACATTAACAGTTTTGTGTTTCTGGCGCCTTAGAAGAAGACGGTTTTGCAGATTAAATGCTTGTAGAAAGCCTTTTTAAACGACCTCCTCGCTTTTACCTCGTCTTCCATTACAGAGGGGCGTTACCGTAGCAGTAGTAGTAATTAGGTTTTTAGGTGCGTCAACAGCTAAAGTCATTTTGCACCGTCAAATTCTGTTAGAGAAAAGCAACATACATCACAACATCCATGCCCGAAGCGGGATTCGAACCCGCGACCTTTGGATTAGAAGGCAGGCGCACTGCCTACCAGTCTAACCCGGCCGGCGGGCGTTACCGTATAAATAAATAGGGATCTCGATAATTACTCTCCTTGCTTGAAGCTTACTGAAAGGTTTAATCAAGCTCATCGTTTGTAAGAGACATCTTTCAGGTCATAGGTGCTTTCGAATTTTGTGAGATTGGCTAATAATTTGTCGCTACATGCGGAAGTAGTAATGGAGGAGAAAAAACATGATACTAGAATTATAAATTGATGGAATTCGTAACCCGAAGATCCTTATGCGACAGGTATAAGCTGTAATGATGGGTAATGTGGAAGACAAGTAGAATATCCGCAAGTGGAAGCCCCGGGTTCGATTCTCGGTCGTAGCAGAGTTTTCATTTCCACATTTCCCATGTTAATAGAGTAGTTGAAAGTCCTTCTTGGAAAGATCGTGGGTTCGAATCTTGCATTGGGCATGGATATTTGTGTTCTTAAAAAATCTGGGTTATATGTAAGAGTGGAGTAGATAGTCCAAATATCGACCTGTTAAGAAAATGGAATTATTATTAAAGCCTCTCTGTTCTTCCCTTTTTCATCCTGGTCTACAAAATATCATTGGACTGTCTATTCGTACACCGGTTGTTCGATGGAACGGTCGACAACGCCCGCAGTATTGCAGGACGGTTGGGCAGGCGATGTTTAACATTAAAATTTGGCCTATTTTAAAGCAATACTTCTTCTGAAGTTAAAGCCCAAATGATTGAACCATAAAGAAAATGATAAAAGTGGAAGAGGTCTTGTTTACGTGGCGGAGCTATTTATTCATGTAATCCGTTTGCATTCCCATTTATTTCAAATGTATACGTCCAGTTCCTGTTAGTTATGTGAGAGAGGTGTTTCCGTGTAATGCGGTAATTCCCCGCCAAGCTACGTTTCGCTTATTCGTAGTTGATGATATCATGATCGTTTCGAGATTTGCTTTCGCCTCGTTTGTGACGAATCAAAGACGAAATTCCCGGAATTCCAATTACGCTACCGTCGGTGTGCATGTTATCTCTTTGTGAACTTTTTAGCAGTTAGTTTACATGTTAATGTTTGGATTTTCGAGACTTTCAATGCAGTGATGATTCAGTCTTTGCCATGCTATCGTACGAAGTTCTGGAAAAGTGTATCCTTCCTCACCTATCTAGTTACTTTTTTCTGCATAATTATTTAATTAATATCTATCAATAAATTAATACGCTGCAAAGTGTGTAACACCGAACACATATAAAAGTTAAGTATTTGCAATAATAAAAATAATGATTTCAAAAACGAAATAGTTTGAGCAGCATTAACTGCGGTCTGCCTGGCGTTGAACAATTGTCCTCACATTCTTCTGATCCGTAATAAAGCGCGCAAGCATCTTACACGCTAAATGAATTCATTTTTAAATTTTGCTGCATGTCGCAATGGCTAAAAGCGTAATAAATACCTTTTAAAATGAATGGTAAATGTATATTTTGGATATAAATATTAACAAAAATCCCCGCCGCCAACGCGACTTCCACTTTAATAATTATATATTTCTATGAGGAATTCGGTTATATACATATATATGTACGCGCATAATATACGCATACATACATACATACATATGTAAAAGAAGAGAAGGAGGGGCAGAGAGAAAGCCGTTTTAAGGGGATAGTATACAGCCGTGTCGCGAGTTGGCTAACAGGTCTTGTAATTATCACCTTTCGCCGAAGTTTTTTAAAGGAGGCTGCAGGTGACGTGATTTGGGAGTCTAAAAGTGTGAAAGAGGTCTTCGGCCATCTGGTGCCCGCTTTCCGAGATGAGGCTGCTGACCGCACCACTCACTTTGCCTCTGCTACATTCCTCGAACGGCCGCATCCGTCTGTCAGATGTCCTCTCTTCTCCCGCGGTCGTCGGTTCGGTTCCCGTCGGGGTCGTAGGTGTCGCGTCGCCCTTTCGGATTTTCGTGTTCGTCGCTAAAAAGTCGGCCATCCTTCGAAGGCCACTTTAGATTATTTTCGGGCATTTAAGGCGAGCATCGCAAATGAAAGCGCGAATAGAAGCGTTTACCCGTCGTCGTGCAATTCCTTCGATTCGTGGCGTCACGCAATGAATATAAAGCCACGCTCTTTGAGTGCGCAGGTGAAGATGGCTCGTTTCGGATCTCCTTAGCACGGTTCGGCGCTGAGACATTCCCATCCTCCTCCGGAGAGGGAGAGAGAGAGAAACATGCTAAATGGTTCATAACGGAGTGCCACGGAAAAAGAGAGAGAGAGAGGAGCGTCGCCGCGAGTTAACGACACACGATGAAAAGAGATTCTCTCGCATTGCTTAGATAACACAGATGCGACAACACCATCTGCCGATGTATCAAGGAAATTCGATACGTAAAAACTTAAAGCCAGAGGGTATTTTATCGAGTTGAGAGTTCGCCAATATCTCTCCTTCTGTATCTTAAAACGAACAAATGAATTAACGTTTATCTATGGCTTGTGATCGATAAAAATCGAATTTACCTAGCAAACCTTAAACTGGTTGTACCCTATTCGCTAATTTTCTGTCGGTTTTATTGTAACCGTGTGCAAGTCTCTCATTTGCCGCCCTTTTCAGGCGTTCTTTACAAAAATAAAAAAAAACGCCTTATGGTTTGATAAATTTCCGTAGCCAATAAGCATGAAAGAATATACGGCATATTATAATACAATCCGCATTAATATTAAAAATACTGCACGTGTCTGACGATAAATCGGCCGCTCCCGTTGTTTGGCACATATCGCCCCTGTGCCCATTAGCAAAATATAAGACTTTTTCCATGGTGATGATTAATTTAAGTGTTTTATTTTGTTCATTTGAAATTTTTCGTTTTTTATTAGTGCTATTAATAACTGTGCTGAACATTTAGTTTGCGTCGCCTGTCCACATTCAGCTTCGTTTTGGAATTAAGATAAGCAATGGATTTCTAACATATCCTGGGAATATACCAATAGATTGCTATATAACAGCATTCCGTATCTCTTATTTCGAGGTATTGGCTGTATCTTAGTCCTAATTCTTTCTGGAAAAATAATAGGAGCATTATATTTTTCCTTAGTTATCAAATATTGAGTCAATTTACCTAAATTACGGAATTCACCCCACATTCGTATGTTTCTGTTGAATTCTAAAATGCATAGCCAATAGTAAAAAAAATTCATTTAACGGCATTACGAAAGAGAACTTCTTTTCTTTAATTAGCATAAGGTTCTAGATTAAATATGTACTCAATTAGGAATATAAATAAGATAAATAAAATATGTAACTCATATATACGTATGTTTACACGTTATATCACAAGACTTTGTTTTCACTTAAACGGTGATTATTATTGCTTTATAAAATGTCTTTGAGGAAGTGAACGAATGGATGTCACGTTAATCAATGGTTTCAACTTGAGGACGCCATAGAATATTGGAGTGTTTAAAGGCACTTAACGGCAGTGCTTGACAAACACCATCGGTTCTCAACATTTGTTCTTGTATTTAGAACTTTTTCTTTCTTTTTGTGATATTTGCCGAGCATGGGAAAAGGAATATTGAATTAATAGGTGCTGCTCAATCAATTTAAGTAAAAAATATTACTGTTTACTTCAGATTCGCCAAGGTGTTAATTAGATGAGAAAAAATGATCATTTTCAATTTTCGCTTTATTTTTTCTGCGTAGAAATGTTCTTCTGGTGCAGTTATCCTTTAACCATATTAATAATGCCGCTAAATTGTTCAAACATAAAGCAAGGATAAATTTGTAGATTTTTTCCAAGAAATTATGTTAAGTGATTTCAGAGTGAAATTACGATTGCCCACTATATTATCAGTTCAGTTTAGAGCACATCTAACACTAGGAAATACCGATTTTTGCGTTCATTTTACTATGAAGTAATATTTTGATAAGTATATCGTAGCATCTAATAGGTATTTTAAGGTCAGTAGCAACGAGCGTGGAAGATAGTTAAACGAAACAACCCTATCAGGCAAGTATGGTAAAAAAAAACGTTTTCACTTCGAAGGAAAGCCTGTTATGAGCTTTTGGTAAACAGTTGAAGGTCGCATCCGCCGGACACTTTCGACAATGCGAAGAACCAATCATCAATTCGAGAAACCGTCGAATGGCCGCTCACGAAATTATACCCGAGCGGTTATTTATAGGAATTCATGTTCCGCAGATTGATTCCGCTGGAGCTAATCATTTAAATTCGAATGCGTCGCCCGTGATCGTCTTATTATCGGCCATCTGCTGGAAATGTTCATAACAGATTAAATCCACACAAGTTCCTCTTTATCGGAATCGCTACGCCCGCATTCCATTCTGCCTTCCCGACCTCGATTCGAGCTCCGTTCGAACCCATTAGCAGAACGAGCGAGGGGCGTGCCCACCGCGCCAGGGCGATCGGACAGGCGAGATATCTTCCTTGCAAGGGAACGGAACCGCATAATTTCCTCCATTTTGAGGAAATGGGGAAAAGGAGAGGAATTTCAGAAATAAAATAGTTCGCGCACCTTCCCCTTTCCAAAGGTGAAATGGGCGTTTCCCCTTCCTCTTTCAATTGGGCGTTCCTCTTTCAAAAAGGGTGTTCTCGTTCCTCTTTCAAATGGCCGCGAGTACAGGTGCTATGCGAACGAGGGCGTAATGAGGAATGGTCGGCCGTAACCGCTGCCTAGCGGGATAATCGGCGAGATGACTATGCCTGCGTGACGAAACGTTTAGGGCGTTGGAATCGATTCATTTTACAGAAAGATTCGCTATAAAATCTTATCATTCTAAAAGAAAACTCGCCTGTTTTCATCGTAGCAGAAACAGTGGAAGAAGAAAACCTTTGTCTCCGCGATTGAAGTAGGTACCTCATTCGAACGAATCTTACGCCGATTTACGGTTAATGGCAACCGGGAGCGAATCATCTTCAAAGGAATATATTTTAAGCGATGATTTGGTGCATTTAAATCGACGTAGAAACCTTTGGATTGTATGATTTACAATTTTGTTTAAAAAAAAAAGATCGCATAAAATGTGAACCAATAGCGTAAAAAAGAGCGGTTAAACACCAAAAGACGCAGCATAAATAAAAAAGGAATTCGATGGAACAAACATAGGAGAATAATAATGCCTGAGTAAGAGAGAGAATCGGTCGAGTAGGAAAAGCAAGAGCGGCAGGTGAAGCAGAAATCTCGGCGAGCGTGAATTGGGTATAATGAAACTGTGTACAAAAACCCAAGCTGCCGTTAATTTGCTAACTTGCGCCCTCCTGTGCGAAGAGGTGCTGCCGTCTCACCTCTCGGATGTGATGTGAAATATATTCAGGAAACTGGCACGAATTAGCGGACTAATGATTTATTTAAATTATAAACGATTTACGCTTTTAGCTGTCCCGAGTGTACAGGCCTCAATATGGCGCTAGTTGAATTCCTTTTTAGAAGTTTTTATTCGGACTAAAATAACGAAAAAAGCTTCGTTCTAACTTCTCCTTTCATCTGAGCCCACAAGCACTGATTCGAAATGCGTCTAGAATATTTTGTCGCAAAATATGAAGGGCGTTCACATGAGGGCAAATTTGTCGATAAATGGGAAATATTCTACTGAAAATCCCATATTATTATATTACTAGTGTAATGCCCGTTAAAATATCAACGGAAGAATTATAGATAGATAGATTATTATTATTTTCATTTAAAGTAATTAATATCACACTTTTACATATGAAATATTTCTAGTAAATATTCTGTTGTTGACGAGTACGCTCTGGGTGAAATATGAAAAAAAAATTGCTAAGATATAATTATAAATTCAGAAATTATATCGAAATATTATATTTGGAAATCGTCCCTTTAAAATAAGCGGAAAAATGTTGACTGAATTAAAGCCAAAGTGTTCTGTTTTGAAAATACAAAATGCATTGACAACTTGCAGTGCGGTCCACCGAGGAATTCGCAGCCACCGCTCATGTAAATCCAACAAAACCCTGTCTGTTTGTATGCAGAACATCTCTGATGGCGATCTTTGGCAATTCGAGAGCCGCAGGTACGATTTTTGGTTCTTTTCGGTTATATTTTCCCCTCTGATTATTTACTAATTATTTTGCCAACGAGATACTTAATAAACAATCAAATAATTATCATACCGTATTATACAAAGAACCTTGAAATAATATTAATATTTCTTCTAAACCATCGTAAATCAAAATTAAGACGAATTTAATTCATTTGATAGAGAATTTACGGCATTCTTCCAATATGCGGTCTATCGTAGTGTTATTCTCATGGTATCGCTATGTAAATATTACAAGTAACCGAGGATATTGGTGAGCCTTCAGCTCCCTTTCTTTTTAAATTATAATGCCTTGTATATCGGGTGTAGCCGTCTCCGGGCGCTATCGCATCCTTCACCTTTCTGGAACAAAATTATCCCTCCCCATTGTCCGGTGATCGGGTGGGTAAATATCGCCACAGGCAGATAGGTCATGGGTTTGCAAGATTTCGTTTCGCGTGAAAGGGTTATCTCAAAATATTATTTTTCGGAATGGATCCTAGACCGCATACTAAATTGAAAATTAAGATGTCGTACACGGTCTATAGTTATAATCATTATCTGATTGTTTATTTGCTAATTTCGTTCGAAACTATAACATAATTAGTAAGTAACTAGTGTATTTCCCGTTGAAATATTAACGGAAGAGTTATAGATAGATAGATTATTATTATTTTCATTTAAAATAATTAATATCCCACTTTCACATATACTGAAAGATACCTCCTGCACCTTTTAAACAGATATTATTATGTACCACGAATTAGGATTAAATGTGGGAGAGCGTTACGTGCTTATCTAAATGACTGGTATGAAGCGTAGAATACTATTTCTTAAGTCGTATTGAGTGTATTGTTAAGGCGCGCTCCAATGTAATATCGTAACTAGAGAAATAATTGATATAAAGTTCTCACCCGTTAACCGCGAGTTCCGTAGCCGCAGATTCGCTCATCCGTGATTCGTTTTATACTATATCCTATCGTTCATTATACGCAAGCTTAGCCTCGCTTATCCGCGAAGCTATTTATGCATACACGTGAGGCTATCTTAAAAGTTAAGCGGATACGCGAGGCCATTATGATATTTGGTATTTGTTTCCCCAAAGCCAAGTAAGCCGCTTACCGTAATTTACCGTATATAATTTTTACACGAAAATGACCAAAATTTAGGTTGAGTACAAACCCGAATATTCTTTTCCAGCTGGAAATAGCAGTTACTTATGGACGCATTGTTTTGTTCTGCCTCATTGAGAGAGAGAGAGAGAGAACTACAATGTTACCATTCTTTGTGTGGAATGTTACAACTTGTGACAAAAAATTCCATACTAAATGAAAGCATTTTGCCCACTTAATTCTGGAGATGGTGATACATTGTATCTGAGTACAAATCACACTAATATATTTCTTGAGAATTGCCACCTCTTCAGGTTAGTGCAAATGCAAAGGCGGCAGCTGTAGCTGTGTAGAGGTCTGGAACCCACCCCCTTACGTAGGTATTTATAATGTAAACATTAGGCCCAGTATCCGTGATGTTTTCGTGGAACACATCCCTCGCGGATACCAGAGGAGTAGTGTATTTGCATCGGAATTTAAAAGAAATATTTTCAAGGTTTTACGGTAGAATTTTATTTTATAATGTATTCAGTTTTTATATTAAAAATGACGTAATGCCGTTTTTCAGTTGCCGTACGAAATTTGTTTCGTTTACATAGCAAGAAATAAGATAATGATTTTATTGTAAACCTTATTTTTTGCATTGAATTAAGTGGTTGCTTGGAAAATATTTTAATCAACTCTTAAAATCAACATTTATATATTTCATTAACGCGTAGGTAAGGTATGCATCTTGAATTGTTTTAATTAAAAA
Organism: Uropetala carovei; assembly: GCA_036926305.1. NCBI lineage: Eukaryota > Metazoa > Arthropoda > Insecta > Odonata > Petaluridae > Uropetala > Uropetala carovei. Next base: position 3,153,612 of record JAXCHB010000004.1, read on the forward strand.
CTTCATTCTAGCCTACAAGTAATTTTTGACGTGCTACCACGCTACTATGAGGTAATATATGTATTCATCGTAATTCGATTCACTTCTGCTGCGTCCAACTTCGTTCGGTAAAGGTAATTTTGCATTTAAATTCAAAACAATTCTAATTTACCCTTTCTTATTTAATTTGCTTTGAAATGTTTTTATAAATACAGTAGAAAATATATAAAATATTACTTGTTGCTATACAGGGGCGGCCCGAGGAATTATGGCACCCCTGACGAGATAGCACTCCAGCGCCCCCTTACGTAAGTGCTTGTTAAGATATTTTCGAAATGCATAAATGTTAATTTATTCATCGCTATGTACTATTGATAATAAAAAAATAAAAGGGATAACGTCAAGATTATAGTCTTGTTCCGCGATATAAATTACTATCCGACATGTATTCACTTGCAAATAATGCATAGGTACATGATCGGTATAGCGCCCCAAAGGACTTTGGCGCACCGGGCAGCCGCCCTGCTCGTCCGTATCTCGGGCCGGCACTGTTGCTATACACATCGTGCTTTCGAATATAGTGATATTCGGCAACATTTTGTTAGACATATGGTCCAAGATAGCAATTGTTAGGAATCTTAAAAATCTGATGTGTCCAGCACATGAATTTCTCCATACAGAGTGACGAATATAATTGCACTCGAAATAAGCGTTCTCAAGAATAGTTATGGACAATTACACTTGTGAATAATTTTTAACACTTTCAATAATCTTTTTCTGCAGATCCCTATAAACGTCTCTGCATCTCCAATTTCCCTCTTAATGCTCAGGCTCCGTTCCATGAAGGAATCATACTCAATCGAATATTCCGTGAATAGCTCAAGATTTCTGCCGCTATGTTCAAATTTAAATTCAGTTACTCGACCTCAGCTTCTTCCCTAATTTCTTCTTCGTTCGCTCCTCCAAATCTTCCTCATTCATTTCCTGAGTTCAACGAGCCCTTTGAAATCTCTCATATATATATAATATATATATATATATATATATATATATATATATATATATATATATATATATATATATATATATAGGGCAACTAGGTGTTGAAGGAAACCCAGTGAACACTTACCGGAAGTAGAGCCGCTGGGGTGTTGGAGTTGTGTCTCTCTTGTGCTGACGAAGGGATCATCCCGAAAGCTCTAACCTCTACAAATGTGTCTCTCCAACACCCCAGCGGCTCTACTTCCGGTAAGTGTTCACTGGGTTTCCTTCAACACCTAGTTGCCCTAAATATCCTTACTTACCTTTCCTCTTCCGTAGTATATATATATATAATTATATATATATTTATATCCTATAAATCTTTTTTTAGGTGTCGCGGTCAATTTTAGCAATCTTCTCGAATTATTCATCCACCTGCGGATTTATTTCCACCTTTCACAACATCTTCCAAAAGGCGTTGGTGGTCGATGGCTGAACTTCTTCCAACGACTCCTTTTCCTGATACTGATCACACGCGGGGTTTTCAGCCCCAATGAGATGTACAACTGCACATCTTGCCAGTGGGTTGGTTATAAATATTTCACTATAAGCCTCAAGAAAAAGGATGAGGATAACAGTCGTTAGCGGTGACTGTTTGGAGAATGAGTTCAGGTGGTAGAAGCTCCAGTTGGTGGCAAGCGGTTGGTTGCATGTGCACGTTAGATGGTTGTGCAGATTCCGAACATGGCGTTGAACAAAGGTAAGCAGAGGTGAGATGGAGTTCGCATTAAGGATTACGGTAAGGAAGATGTGAGGTAGCGTAAGGTGAAGGTTTTGAAACGCTCCACTTTAAGTGTTGTTGATTGTAGCAATTGGCGAAAAGTTCTGCACCGCACAGCAAGATGGGGTGGATGAAGACGAAGTTAATCGGTGCGTGATAGAAGAGATTTGGGGTGCAGAAGAAGGTGAAGGAGGGTTCTCTATCAGGACGGATCAGGTTGATAGAGGACAAGAATTTGTTTAGGCCAGGGGTCGGCAACCTTTTTACTAAGAGCCATTTTTTCAAATTATGCATAACACGCAACATAAGAAGAACATCGTTTTCCGAAATAAGGCAAACTCATCAGCGTTGAAGACTTCTTCTGGACTGTCTCTCTTTTATTATCCTAAGTAACTCGGAGGCCGGGGAATGACCTCGTTCAGTATAATGGCATTCGATTCTATTTTATCTACAGTGTTAACGTTGTGCAGTCTCTTAAATTTCTCGAACCATCCCTTACTTGCCTCAAAGTATATGGAACCCTTTTGACCACCAGACAATCGCACAAAATGATCATTTAGACGAGTAACCTTCGGCCGTATCATCGACCCTCTTTCTAAATCATGATCGTTCTCTGAAAACTTTTTAAAAAAATAACATTTTCAGAAACACGGGCACCCATCACATTGAGGGTTGACATTTTGAACGAGTTCACTCTTCAATAAAGGATATTTTTTCATCTGCTAACCGTTGGTGTATTTCGTACATCTAATACATCTACATTACCTACAATTCATACTGGGAGGTGACAAAACGTTCTTAATTATTTTCTTTCAGGTTTCAATCTTCTGCCCTCCGAGAAAATGAGCCTCGGCATAGCTCTGTCCTACAATTTATCTCGTATATTATAGTCATGATCGCGTCTCCATATGAATATTGGCGCTTCAAGTATTCCTCCTCTGCTAAACCTTCCCACCTATATTGTCCCACAAGCCTTAAACTAGCGCAAAATTATTAAGAAATTCATGCAGGAAATCGAAATACTCTTGATACACCTTTCATTAATAAAGCGAAATGTACAACAAAAAGGAAGAGTTTTGCGCCATATTCTCTCTACGTTCATGTCGGAAAAAAAGTTACAGAGGCAACACAGGCGCCAGCGAAATAATTTTAAATAAAATACTATCTAACGAAGAAATGAAAAATAAACGAAACGTAGTGGCCCGGAGGAGGAGGAGCGTGTCATACCGACTCGAGTATAGCCGCAGTTAAGTTTATACGGAACGCGTTGAATTTCTTTCACCCCCGCTAAAGCGCGCGGACGACCTCGCCCCGGCTGCCCGGGCGACGCGCGGCTTCTCCACTGACCTCCAGAAGGAAGGAGGCCGTTGGAGGAATGGTGATACGAATGGAAGCGTCGACTATGGTGCGATTTCGGAACGAGGCGTGCATCGAGAGAGTACGTCCTTCCTTAAGCGATCGAGGATCTGTTATGAATGATGCGGTTTTGTGGCATCGCCTAAGCATCGTCACGGAATTAGCCAGAATAAGTCCTCGTGAGCATATTTCGTGGTGGAAAACCATCGTCTCTAGCAGTGACGGCGAGATAAACCACATTCGCAGGGATAGGCGTCGACGGCTTTCGATGGAGATGTCGAAAGTAGAGAGAGAGAGAGAGAGAGGGTCGGCGGGGCGAGTTACGGCCCCATTACGGATGTTAACAGAGACATTGGAGGGAAAAAGTGGAAGCAGAGTGGGGAGAGATTCGGTGTAAACAGAGCTTATTGATTATTAGGGCTCTCCCCTGATTGGCTGCGCTCCTAATTTACGGCTGATTGGCGCTTTGCTCTCTCATACGATGCGTGAAAAATTACTCCGATAGAATTGGGATTTTTTCCGACGGTGTCTATATGGGATGGAAAATTACAGTCCTTTGTATCTCGTGTGTTCACAAAAAATTCCGAAAAAGTTTATTTTTCGGTAATTCTTTTTTTTTAGAAAAAAGACTACGTTTTTATTTACGGACGCAAACGTTTTTTAAAATTAAATTTACTTAATCGTTGGATTTGAAAGTCATGGTTATTCTAGCTTAAACTGGCATCTGCGGGGCGAAACAATCGACTGAGAGCTCTATTAGACAAAAGACGTTTGCAAATAAATAAAACAGCGATGCATTTACGTCATTCGTCCTGTCACTCGCTTTTTAAGTCGCGTTTCTCTAAATATTCGCGGTTGAGTCGATCTTGACGCGAATGGATGGACGTTTTTATATTTTGTATCCTTACACTTTGGCATTTATAGATACTCTTATTAAGGCCATCGGTTGACTTAGACTCAACGATGTAGAAAAGGCTAAGAAATTACCATATTTTATTTATTTATATTTTATTTATTTATATTTTATTTATTTATACAAAGTTAAACAAGACCAATTCATGTCACGCACACCCTTGAGTTTAAAAAATAAGATTTCCAGAATAGAAAATGTGTTGTATGCCAATGCGCAGTGGAACAGCGGTTTCCAAGGTTTCTCTAAAGCGCTTTCTAGTTTTAATTCGCCTTTAATCATCCGGAAGTAATCAAAATGTTCTCAGTTCATATTGTAGCGATTCAGATCACAACCAGTGCCAATAATTAACTTCCCAATTGAAGACTCGTTATGGAACCAACTTTCTCCCCTTTTCATTTCCTTCCCTGCATTCCAAATTCAAAATTGACGCTCAGACAAAAAAAAAGAACTTCTCTCCGGTGACACGTCTCATAAAATGCGACCATAACTCGGTCCCTCTTACACGTTAATCCGAAGTCACTCCACGAGGCATTCGGTTGCGATTTTTTTCCTTCCCTAATTAAAATCTGGCCGTCCTAACGAAGCAAATTAACCTCCAATCTCTCACCCGCAGACCCCCCGAAACAAAAAAAATTCCGTCTCTTTCTGTAGAAAGGGTGCTTATATCCTTCCACACTTCGATTCCTCCTTTCCGATCCTCTCTTAATTCATTCGAAATCCTCAATCCCTCGCTGGCTGTGGTGATTACGACGTGTTTGAATTGAATTTCCGAATCCGCCGCCGAACGAATTACAAAATGTTCGGGGGGGAGAGGGGGAGAGGGGGAGAGGGGGGGAGGGGGGGGGGAAGAGGGGAAGGGGGAGGACCAAGGGAGGAAGGGGAAAAGAGAAGGGAAAACGAGAGAGGAACAAATACCGAAAAAAGAACTACAGATTCAGGTATTAATTTAAAAGCTCCTCTTTTTTCCCCTGATTTTTTGCGATTCAGTTCGCGTGGAGGCAGACGAAAGGGGTTCGGAGGAGGAAGCGGTCCAATATAAAAGAATTAAGGAGTTTTAAATAACTGAGAGAGGTATGGATTGGGGAGTCTGATGGAGGAGGTTCTTTATTTTCGCTGCGGATCGGTCTTAGTTACGGACGAGGGATGTGTGGAGGGTTAGTAGGGAACGAATTTCGGAGAGACCCTCAAGTAATTCATTTAACACCTTTTTTTGTGACTTCTCTTAAAATCGCTCCGGACGGAATCCAAAAAAAAACCAGCAATTAATTCCAGTCCCCTTCGCTTCGATTCTCTTTATTTTCGAGCTCCATTACCTGGATGAATGTTCTCGAACACGACTTATCCTCTATTCCTTTTTTTTTTAATCTTTACCACTCTCTGTAAAAAATGTTTTTGCTCTAATACTCCTTCGACCTGATTTATGCGAAAAGGGAAATATAATTGGGGACCATGTGAAACAACCGTCGGTGCCATCCTTCTTATGAGTGCGGACGATCGCAAAATCCGACCGTTGCGACTTTTTCGCGAGTTTTTATCGTTTTGGCGAAAGAGATGTTCTCGAAGAAAAATGGTGTGGATGGTTTCGCTACAATGGCAACTGATGTTTATACGAAGATGGATTTTTTATTGACGCATTCTACTAACATAGGTAAGTCGTGTCGTACTACAATAATAGCACTAAAAACACCTAATTTATGAATGTAATTGACAATGGCACAATAAACTTTAGCTGCTAATTTTCATCATTTTTAAACTACCCCACTCAACTTCTTTCGTGAATAAAACCACGCCACGTATCGATGGCTAAATATCTCACTCTTAAACGAATTCCTTTGTAGAGAAACGCGAAAAACTTAAAAAGTTGTACTGCATTGATTTCAACGTGCACGCTGTTTATCATGACGCTATTCGTAGATGTCGTATTCCGAAGTCATGCTGTATGGAGGAGAGAGTTATTTTCATTAACCTCTTTAAAATGCCCACCTATCCTCGAGGGCACGAGCATCCTTTGTGGAATTCTCCCGAAGTAAAGGTTATCCATTCTCGGTCGTATCTTTTCATGCGTGACTGGAAAATAACTTAGGAAAGGCTCTTTCTGATACTACTACTACATATTAATGTAAGAGAATAAACTAGCGTAAGTGATATCAATGCCATTGCGTCAGAGGAGAATGAACGACTTTCCCTATCCATCTATTGGATCCGTGTACGTACTTTGCAATTCTTGCGCTTCGATAACCACGTCATTGTTCTAGATATTATTCCTGATCTGCAAGTATTTCTTCGGAATATTTTAGTCATCATGTTTTCCTCTCTACTTTGACTTACATTATCGAATTCCAATTTCTCTCGCACCACCCTCTTTCTTCTTCTGCAAGACATATTCAGCTCTTTATTATGACTTTATTCATCGCATTTACTATCTAGAAACAATGTACATATAACGTTATATGTCGAATTTAAAACCAATTACCTATTAATAAATTTTTATTAATTCCATTGATAAAGATAATTTCGCCCTTCGATTATCACCTTTAGGATTTCTGTCATCCTATGCCCATTGACCCAAGAAATTCGATTTATTTTTATTTACTCCAATAAACCCTATTAGAGAAAGTTGAGCTTCTCATTAAAATCCGCGAACAGATTTAAACCATACTCATTGTCAGTGGATTTCGTTCACGATCACACTTAAAGAGATAATTGATAGTTTTCATCATCGCTCGACTTCTCCTTTTCATTAGAAGAATACGAAACTTGATTTTTTAATAAATCCCGATTTCAGAAAAATAAGCCGGTGACTGGAAATCGAATCTCTTTCGAGCGTGCTTGGAATACACGCAATGCGCGGCGCGACACGCAAGTGGCGTCGGGATCGCCTCTGCCTCGCACGGAGGAGGATTTATTAATGGCGCCCTCTGGAAGGGGATCTATTCGACGGCGCGTTCGCTCGCTACACTCGTCGGATTCATCTCAATCATCGGCTCATGAGGCTGTGAAAAAGCGAGGATGAGGGAGTTAGGGGGGGGGAGAGAGGAGGGAGTTAGGGGGGAGGGGAGGGGGACGTGTGTAAAGGAGGAGGGCGTGTAAAAGAGGGACGGCGTGTCGATCCCACCCTCCACCCCGAAAACGATTTGTAGTTTCGCCTTTTTGGGGGTCCTGGGTTTTCGGAAGGAAGCCCCAGCAGTCGTAGGGGGATATATCACGAATTGTGTTTCTGTGAGGATTAGGGAAGAAGCGAGGGGTCGAACCCCTTTTGCGAAGCTAATAGGGTGCCGAAGGGTGCGAATCCGGGTTAAGACTGTGAGAATGGTACAAATGTTTTGTGGGGGCTGTATATGGCTAGATTGGAGAGGGACCGGCCAGGGATTGTGTTTGGATTAGGTGCACGGTCGGTGTAAGCGAAACCAGCTGTTTAACGCCCCCACGGCCTCCATTTAAAACATTCAATGGGAGCGGTGCGTCGCAACTATCCCCCTCTCCCTCCCCCCCCTCGGTCCGTTTCCTCGCTATATGATCGGGATGAGGGAAGTTTGGGTAACGATGCTCATTTGTTGTTCCTGATGTGTGACCTGCAGACAGATATTTTCCGTCATTCGCTTCCCGAGTCATTCGTCTTCGCTAATAGATGATGACTTGTGTGACAGATTTATCTTCGATACTGAATCTATTAAAAGATTAAAGATTTTAGAGATACCACAGCAGTGCACCTTAATAAGGTTTCTTTGTTGTCCGGCAGTGATGTTTGCACTGAAACTAACTAATAATCACTGGCTGTAAAAACATTTGATAATTATAAGTAATTTTATTTAGAAATTAATCAACTTCCTAATCATTTTGACCCGCTTTAAAACTGATGGTTCGCATAGCACGTGCGTACGAACTTTCTTAACGGCGAAAAATATTAATTAATACGCATTTGAAAATATGAAAATAAAAATGTAACGAATATAATGATTATATAACAAAACGACATCGTTTTATTAGGATTATGCTTCAGATCAGGTTTTTCGTGTCAAATGGTTCACATTAGTACACTGATAATGGCTTCAACTACTCGCATTCATATTTACGGAAGTTTTGTAGTACATTCTGTAAAGATATTTTGATTCCTGATTAAAATATATCGTGCATAACGCTAAATAATTCATAAAAAGGTAGACCATTGCCAAAGTGATATGAATTTAAGTTAAAATAAATAAAATGAATGATCGGTGGTTCTTTGAGCGAGACGCTTGGCGACCCCTGTTCTAGAAGAATCGCAATTACGCGTCAAACCGTCGTAGTTAGATAATCAGTTAGCGGAATAGCGGACGGCGAGGCAATCGACACGAAAGACAATCGATATCAGGGCTGCCACTTACTCCCGATTCATGAATACGGATTTTAGTTAGCCATTATTACGTTTCAATCGACGATATATCTTATCATAAATAATTCCAATTGGTTATGCTGGAGCATTTCTTATTATTCATGCTAAGAGGGTCAAGTGAGGCAAAGTTGTCGTAATTTACAGATGGCGCGAACCTCTCCTTGGTCCCACCTCCCCTCGCCTCCATGGAACACTCCGAAATGGACAGCCCTCATTTCCACGCGTCTCTAACAAAAGGACCGTCCGCGAGATCCCTAGTTCTAATCTCGGGCGCATTGCAGCGTGATTCAATGGAGCGGCCAAAGGACGGAAGCGAGGGACAGATTTAAGCGCCTGTTTTCCCACCCTATGCATTCACGCGCCCACGGGCCATTACCACCCTCACGGCAAAGTCCCCTCAGGGTGCTGCGAAGGGAGGAGAGGGGTAAGGGGGGAGGGGGAGGGGGGTATTTAGCCGCCGGCAAATTTAGTCGTCAAAAGAGGCCGTTGGGGAGAGGTTTAAAGGCGTGATTGCCCCAATCAGTCTTCCGATGATCGCTCGCTCGTTCTGCCCCGGGCGCCGCAGCGGGGATCTCGCCATCTCTCTCTCTCTGTCTCTCTTTCCACATCACGCGTGCGCACACACGCAAACACGACCGCTTTCGACGAATTGTCCCCGTCGGGCAGCGCTGCTCGCTTTGCCCTGCGTCCGTAGTTTCCTCCACACCTCTATCTCTCTCTCTCCCCCTCCATCTCCCCCCTCTCTCCCTCCCCCTCTCTCCCTCCATCTCCCCCCTCTCTCCCTCCATCTCCCCCCTCTCTCTCTCCCTTCCTCCCCCTCTCTCTCCATCCCTCCCCCTCTCTCCCTCCATCTCCCCCCTCTCTCCCTCCCTCTCCCTCTCTCCCTCCCTCTCCCTCCCTCTCCCTCTCTCCCTCCCTCTCCCTCTCTCCCTCCCTCTCCCTCTCTCCCTCCCTCTCCCTCTCTCCCTCCCTCTCCCTCTCTCTCTCAGGGCATCATCCACCATTTCGATTGTTTCGGGACGGCCGTGCTTTCATGTCGTATCTACGAACGGGCGTGCGTTTCATATAATCACGTGCGGAAAAAATTAATCCAAGAAAACTCTGGCAATGTTAATATGAGAATGATAGCCCAAAACAGGCAATATTATAATAGTTTGACCGGGGCCCAAAATTTCTCTCCCGGGCCCTGCCCTCAGTGCGCGGCGGCGGCAACGCGGGGCGACGGGCGTCGGGGGCGCGGGTCTGGGGAACGCGGGTTGGGCAGCGGAGAGCTCCATCAGAGCTCCGACATCAGAGCTGTCCGGGCAGCTATTCCAGGATAAATTTAAGAATGGCCATCATATGGCCGTCAAAATAAATCAAATTAATCTCTAGAGTCTATATGGAATTTAATCGAAGGTCGTATAGCGAACGAATTACTTTTGGGATATATGATATGGAATTCGAACTAACTTTGAACAAGTTGTAATCGGTCTAGCTATTAAAAATTATTTAAAGCCTACCTCACATTTTTAAGTACATAGTTGTAATATTTACATGTACTTTCCTTCGTCGTAGATCAGGGGTGCGCAAAGTGCGGCCCGGGGGCCACATCCTGCCCTCTGTTAAAAAAGAAATATTCTTTTTGGCTAGTGCTACAGATTTTATTTGAAAATTTTTAAAGGTATAACTACATAATATTTTACGGGCTATTAGGAAAGGCTCGTTCTTTGTTTCCAGTAACAGAGTATCCTTGATTGGGTTATGTGAAACATTGGTGTCATTTTCTTTCTAAAAATAAAATCCTCGGCTCTAAATTCCGAAATTTGCCAATCGATTTGTCGAAAGAGAGAAACGCTAGACGAAGGATGAAACAGGCGATTCACGCTCACAGTCACTGAATCTTAACCTTCGAGAGAATAAATTATCTTAATGCATGAAAAGTAGCTCTCTCGAGAATCATTCGCCGCTGCAAAGGAGCGTGCTCGTGAGCACTTGGCTCAGCGTCTCACACGAAGCGCTCGCCCAATTCCCGAGAAGTCAAATGAATACAAAATAATATTCAGTAGAAGAGTTCGTTATTCGCGCTGCATTTCGAGATAGTTTCCAAAAATGCGGAGCACGCGATTTAGTGCGTGGAGAAAAAAACAACGGGAGTTTGGTAAAGGGGAATGAGGCCCTGTGGCAAGCGACCTGTGGTGCCGTAGGCTGTGGTAATAATAACAATAATCTCCCTCTTGCTTATCTCTCTCTCTCTCTCAGGGAAACAGTCAATAGCAAAGGGCATATGAGACGGGCGACAGGGAGTGACTCACACAGATATCCTCCTCCCATTGCTCCTTCTCTTATCTTTTCCTTGTTTTTCGTATCCTTCGTTCCTAGATTCCACCGCCCGAAGGATTTCTAACTTTTGACGAGGCCTCTTGTTTTCCTCTTCCTTGTAGCGGTTTGCTTCAATTGCTGTCTGCTGCTTAATAATACATACACGAAAGTTTTATAACGATATTCCACGTACATACGCTAAGATAGGTTTATGCTGAAAAATTTCAGAGCATTCGCACGAGTGGGTTTTGCAAGAATCTATCTATCCTTTCAGCCGAGTTTGTTCTCAATCGGTCAGTGAAATACAGAAATAATTTTACGGAAAATATAAATGATATATATACAACTTCGAAGCAGCTGTATATATACACACACATATAAATATATATACATATATATATAAATACTACGAAGGAGGAAAGGTAAGGATATTTAGGGCAACTAGGTGTTGAAGGAAACCCAGTGAACACTTACCGGAAGTAGAGCCGCTGGGGTGTTGGAGAGAGATTTCTAGAAATGTGTCTCTCCAACACCCCAGCGGCTCTACTTCCGGTTAGTGTTCACTGGGTTTCCTTCAACACCTAGTTGCCCTGAATATATATATATATATATATATATATATATATATATATATATATATATATATATCTATATATATATATATATATATACATATATATTACATATATAGTTTACACAATAATAAATGAATAATCGTTTATACCTCGTAAATGGATGAGGGGGGAAGTAATTGTGCAATTTTGTTTCTAAACTATCGTATTCCCGTTATTCGAGTGCTATTTCGAGAAGCATTCGTCCAATTGGATCTTTTTTTCCCTCAATGAGACGAGAATGTCTTCCGATTCGAAGCCTGGGTGGCGATCGTCGTGACGAGAGAAAAACGTTTGAATTTAAATTAAATAAAAAATTACTGTTCAATTATTATTAGTGTATAGAGAAATGCAGCTATGTAGAGGAGAAATACAATGTGATACTTTTTCATCAACAACAGCAAAAAATCTGATGTGGCCAACACATGACTTTCTCCATATTCTCCATATATTTAAATTATTATGAATGGCATTATAAGGCAAAATTATTATTTCGTATCGTAAAAGAATACCATCGTCCTTGTTGCCGTAAATTACGTATATTTTGAATGTTTACAGAATTCTCCGCTACATGGTGTTGGCGCTGTAGGCTGGTATTAAGAAAAATCGAAATATATCCGAAATGGATGGTTCTACGAAAATTAGTTTCAAACAAAACTTGGAAGAAATATTATTCTCTACAACTTTGGTCCTTACGAAGATTACCAATAACGATTTTTTTAAGGAGATATTTAACGGAAACCGAAAAACCGGTTATTTATAAATAACTCCTAAACAATAACTCCTATAGAAAATTGTTTCAAATAAAAACTGTAGGAAATTACATTCTCTATAACTTTTGTATAGAATTGTATATACAATAATGATGTTCTAACGAAGAAATATCGCAAAAACCGATTCGGGTTTCGAATAAACCTCGACTTCCGGTTAACCATTATTGTCCAAAAACTAATCATTTCTTTGTGCTCATGCTAAAGTGTTATATATGAAGTTTGGTAACGATATGGTATGTACTTTTTGAGTTAGAGCGCCCACACTAACATACACACACACAGACATCATTCCGAAAATAGTCTAAACGTGTTCTAGGGACCTCAAAACATGTATTTCCGTTGAAATCTCGAAGTCGATTTTTTTCATGAATACAATACTTTCCCATTACTACGTATGGAGAAAGTAAAAAGGAATGTCGACCGTTCACAGCTACTGTAAATACCTTACGATAAAGATTAAAGTAAAATGATACTGTTACATAAAACATCCGAGAGATTGGCGAAAGAAAGTTTTCTTTATCGCTGAAATGAGACCAACCCATTTCGAATCAAGTTCAATTTCCAAAACTAAGATTAAATTTTTCTTCTCTCATTGCCAGTCGAAATCTCGAAAATCGACCGTAATTCCAAATTTAACTGTTCCTAAGTGCATTGGTTGCTGCTAGAGGTTTCTTTGAAGTATAATTAAATATATTTTGGTTTGTTTTTTATTCTTACGTTGGTGCCACTGATACATTTCCACTATTGACTGGAAATTCGTTCGGAGACTCCATCGAACGTTTAAAATGATTAATGGATATTTGTTTTTGGTTGTGTAATGGCGTATCGATTATTAATCCGATATTTGCCTATCCTATGCGTTGATTTATAATTTGTACGACGAGTGATTATATTTAGACGTCTTCAATTTAGTCAAAGTCAAAAAATGCCGTCTTCATTGAATATATATTGCAAAATGTACTCTTTTACAATATAAGGTTATAATGATGTTACATAGAATGTTTTAGCTTATATATATAGCTAATAAATTTCTTATCTAATCATTTTAGTGATATTAATTACTAGCGACCTATGGGCACCATGTGCCCAGATTTATAATACACTCAATCTAACGTTTAGACAAAATAAAAGTCAGATTAAAAATAGTTAAATAAATATTTAATTTTAAAATATCATGAAATTACATCTGTAGGTAATAACAATGTTTTTCATTTTGTCTTCTTTGCTGGACAGTATTCTTAGGCGATCCTGTCGTCGTACTCTTGATAAACCGACGTAAAGTTGCCCATGGGCAAATATTTGATTTTTGAGCAACAGTCGTACATAGTGAAAAGTTTGCCCCTGACTCTTATTTATTGTCATTGCAAACGACAGTGTTATAGGAAATTGTCTTCGTTTCATTTCGAATGGTAATTCGCATTCTGTCAATTTTTGGTAGCAACACTGAATTTCCTTTGTTAATACCAGTCGCAATTTTACATTCCCAACTTTTTGACTATGTATTAGGCGGGTTCCATTACAAAGTCCTCTTTTAACATTGATATTTCTTAGTAGCATTACCATAGCTCCAGCTCTTAATCTTAATTTATGCGGTGGCATTCCATGTGGTGTGAGTGAATTTAAAAACTCAACTGGAAAATTTGCCTTTTAGCGCTGCTAATCTCTCTCTTCTTTGTTCATCAGTTTCACGTAATCGTCGTTCCCGTTGATATGGTCTATAATATTCTTTTCAATCTTTTGTTGCCATTGGGGAATGGATTTTTTAACTAAAAATTAATTAATATTTAATTTATAAAAACTTGAGTAATAAACTTCAAAAACTGAGAAATAAATTCAGTACTATATGTAATCACCCGCAAGAAAATGAACCGCGATATATTCACGTTAAATAAATTCAACTTCTGATAACTTTGATATTATAAATTGAATTGCAATTGTTTTAATGAGATTATTAGATCACAGACTTTATCAATCACATTACTAAATTAATATGTATAAGACAGAATAGCATTCGTTGCGGGCTTTACTCAGCTAGCTTAACTTTTGTTTATTTACTGGTTGTAGATAGCAACGTAGTAATTGCAAAATTAACCTTTGTTTATTTACTGGTTGTAGATAGCAACGTAGTGATGCTAACATACATATATATAAAAATATATACATATTATATCATAAGCGCTTTATATAATAGATTTACACTTTAGTTGACCGTAGTTACACGTTGGGAAAAAATTGTTGAGCCCAAAAATTCATTGGTCTAGTCTACGATTTTATAATTTCCTTGGATTTTTATGCTAATTTATTTAGTTTTCTCCGCTGTTTCGATTCTGGATTTATTGAAAATAGTACGTTGGGAATTTGAACCGACTAAACAGCGTACTTATTGTTAGACATATTTTGCATTTCGAGATCAAAATAATGAATTTAATCCGCAATCGAAGTACGTTTAACTGCATCAACTAATTGCACCAGAAAATATCGATAACAAAATGTTATTCATTCATCATGTTTTGCCTTCGTAAATAACTTCGATAGAACTTATTGATTAATCAGCCCTAGTCCCATTAAGTGGTTCCCGCAAATAAAAGTTTTTCTTAACATTGCAAACAAATCTTACGCCGCCCAAGAAAAACAAAATAAAACACTCAGAAAACCCCATCCCCAAATTAAACAGACAAAACCAAACAAAAGAACATATTTACAAAATACCAATAAACTGCTGCTTCTCACCGTTAGCTCTCGAGTAATCGGAGACGGCTTTTTGTCAATACTTATGTCCCGCTGCATTACGGCACAGCGCGTTTTCACTTGCTGGCGGATTTGTAAATGAGTGTTCCATACGAAGGAAGTGCGTCGCTAGTCTAAAATTTCCGTTTTTTACTTTCTCATACGTAGTAATGGGAAAGTATTGTATTCATGAAAAAAATCGACTTCCAGATTTCAACGGAAATACATGTTTTGTGGTCCCTAGAACACGTTTAGACTATTTTCGGAATGATGTCTGTGTGTGTGTGTGTGTATGTTAGTGTGGGCGCTCTAACTCAAAAAGTACATACCATATCGTTACCAAACTTCATATATAACACTTTAACATGAGCACAAAGAACTGATTAGTTTTTGGACAATAACGGATAACCGGAAGTCGCGGTTTATTCGAAACCCGATTCGGTTTTTGCGATATTTCTTTGTTAAAACATCATTATTGTATATACAATTCTAAACAAAAGTTATAGAGAATGTAATTTCCTACAGTTTTCATTTGAAATAATTTTCTATAGGAGTTATTGTTTAGGAGTTATTTATAAATAACCGGTTTTTCGGTTTCCGTTAAATATCTCCTTAACAACATCGTTATTGGTAATCTTCGTAAGGACCAAAGTTGTAGAGAATAATATTTCTTCCAAGTTTTGTTTGAAACTAATTTTCGTAGAACCATCCATTTCGGATATATTTCGATTTTTCTTAATACCAGTAAACAGCGCCAACACCATGTAGCGGTGAATTCTGTAAACATTCAAAATATACGTAATTTACGGCAACGACGTGTCTTCTTTTACGATACGAAATAATAATTTTGCCTTATAATGCTCCTCATAATAATTTAAATATCTA
Source organism: Uropetala carovei (assembly GCA_036926305.1). Classification (NCBI taxonomy): domain Eukaryota; kingdom Metazoa; phylum Arthropoda; class Insecta; order Odonata; family Petaluridae; genus Uropetala; species Uropetala carovei. The sequence continues at coordinate 3,169,291 of JAXCHB010000004.1, forward strand.
TACCCCAAATATGGAGAAAGTCATGTGTTGGCCACATCAGATTTTTTCGAATTTACTCTATTTCCCCAAACCTGTTAAACTCCCAATTTAACCGTCTTGCAATAGCGTCGAATATGTTCGAAGACCTATATTTCGAGCGAATTAAAATATAGAACAAGTCTTCTGGTTGGATGAATAGGTCGGAACAATATATGAGAAAAACTTAAAGATGCTGAAACTGATTTTAAAAACCTTAATAACTATCTATACGGGTCAGTTACCAGGGTAAACTTTCGTTTTGTTTACGTTGCAACAACAATACAAGCGAAACGTTAAAACATTCAATTCGATTTTTTAAAGGAATAAAGATAACGTTACAACTGCTTAACTGCGGTGAGGTTTGTTTTAAAAAACTTTTGATTAATTTTGGGTTTTAAGATTGGTTCCTAATGCCATGTTTCTAATGAAATTAGAGTATAAAATTATAATAACGCAGTTTCGTCTCTAAATCTGAAGTTTGTTGAATCATGCATTAACGAGTTACGTAAATATTTTTCGTATTGTGAAAAGATTAATAATGTTCTTTTAAATTTATTCATCGATAGCATTACATATGTCTGCTTATTAAATGCACTGAAACACTTTGATAATTGAAAAAGTCCCACCCTTAATATATATGTACGTATGATTTACCCCTTATTTCCAGTTTAACATTGCTATCTATCTTTTCCACCTTTTTCACCTGTACTTACGCGGTGATCAATTTGTCAGACGGGCTTAGATTTGATATAAGACACCCACGACGACAGTGCCTCTGTGTATGGAATCACGAACTAACCTGTAAACAAATGGAATCGCTTGAATTTTGTGGATCTGCGAATATAGATTGAAGTTGAATTAATTACGTCTGTCGGGTCCGATTCATTTCTTAAAATAATACAATATAAACCTAACCAGTACTTACGTATTATCTCCAGGACCTTACTTAAGTACAGCATTAACAGAAACTGACTGGCCTTTCTCGACATTTACAAACCCAATCACCGGACAACGGGGAGGGTTTCTTTGGTTCCGGGCTAGACGACTACCCACTAAAACAAAGCGAGCCGAAGGCTCGTCAATATATCCTTTCCAAGTTATATCCTCTTGACCCAGTGCGATTCGATCTCCAAACCAAGCGACTGTTTACAATAGTTCATGATTCCGTTCACAGAGGCACTTCCGGTGCTGCGGTCGTGGGTGTCTTATATCAAATCTGTTCCGTCAGACGGAATAGTCAATGCCAAAAACAAGTTACAGTAATTTGCTCGTTTATTCTACCTCAATTGTTGTTTGTTAGTTTTATCGATAGGTTATATTAAGTACGTAAGCCAGTAATGTATTTAGCGATTATTAAAGCTCCTTTATACTATAATAAGTAGCAGCAATCGAGAGTATTAGCAGAACAGAAGTGGCTATTTTCCGGTGAAATTTCTTGTATAGTCTAAGGTTAGGTTAAACTAGGATTTGAAACAGTAAAAAAATCGGCACATTTTTTGACTAACTCCAACCCTGACATAACTTATTCAGGGGTTTGTTTTATTTAAGTGCTAATTGTCTAGCCCATTTGCAAATTTATCGTATGCTTACAGAATCTCAATATGTAATCTTATTATAAAACAAGTATAGTTTTATCCATGGACATGGATAAATTATCGCCTGTTCTATTCTTCATGTGGTTATGCCGCCACATATCAGGTCACTAGAGTCTTGTTTGTTTTATTTTTTAGAGCAATCAATATTGCAATATAATTTCGAACGTTTTCCTATTCGACTACGTAAAATTTTCAAAAACTTTTCAAGAATAATTTGCATCGTTTAGTTTTCCATCTTTTATATTTTATACTTTCGGAGATATAAGCAAAACAATAGAAAATTTAAAAAAATGCTTTAATTGTTATGTGAAAAAAGAAAGAACTTATTTCAATAAAAGCAGCATTTCTTAAAACATTGTAAATATAGAAGTCCGCGATTAATTAAAATATAGTGCTATTCTTTCCTTCATTCCGCTTCGTCGCCCGGACAGCCGATAAATATTAATCCGATAAAGTGAAATCTTGATATGGAACCACGAAAGGTTGGAAGTGGAAGTAAATGAATAATAGTAAGTATTGTACATTTCTAATACTTTAATCGCGTTCTATTTTAGGGAATAACATTATACATCAAATGATATATCTAAATTCCAATCGTTAGCATTTGTGATTTCCTTTCTTTTACAAATTTGTTTTCATAACAACGGAAGCTTTGGTTTGAAGATAAAATCAGTTAACATATGTATTTAATGATAGTATCATATGTTTACGAAATTACATCTACTAAATTAGAATGTTACTATATTCTTGACCTTGATCCTTTAAGAACCATGAGAAAGAGTTGGTCTTACTCCTTATCTCGAAGTAGCCAGTTCTGAGATCTTAAGAAACCCCTTTTTTCGTATTGAAATGGGGCGTACGTTAATTAAATTTTTTTTTATTTTCTGATTGGGATAAAGTCAATGTCAAACTTTAAACCAGCAACGGCTAGAGACACAGGCGGGGCCATCTTCTCAGCAGGAGTCGTGACTGATCCACCGTGGACTACTACCAACATGAAAACGGAGGAGTAAAGCCGCAGTAATAACGATATTTTATTAATCTATATTATTAATCAAGTAAAATTGTACAACTAATAGTTCTTATGTTTTGAAAGCAGTTGATAATTTAAAAAATATTTCATTTCACTTTTGCCGGAACATGAGATCGTCCTCCAAAAATATATATGACTCGTATATTTGAGGGTGTCTAATGTAGTATTTCGTTAAAATTAGGGCGTCGCCTGATATTTAAGTAGCAGTTCCTATTAATAACTCCAAATGAACGATTAACGGAATGGACAGTATATTCCAATGAAAACACTGAGCGGATGCTTTCCCTCCAACGTTGAAACAATTCACCGCAGAGATTTATAAGAGGTTTGCCGAAAAAAGAAATTCGGCGTTTGATGTCCAAGTGTAATGGCATTGAAGCGTATGTATAAAACGCACGTTTTCTCCATCTCCGATCAAATAGATAAGCGTCTCAAACCGCACTTTGCTCTGGACACGCACATTTCGGGCCGAGAAAACGATCGCGCCGTGCCAACTGTTACAACGCGAGTCCGCGTCTAAACTCACGGCGGGAAAAATTATGCTGTCGCACGAATCTAAACCGATGGCCGCTCATTTTGAAACGAACAGGAAGAGCGTAATCTGTTGGGGGGAGGGGAGGGGGGAGTGGGTGGGCAGGACGAGCGTCGCTGGATGACGATCCGCGTGCCAAAATCCGAAACGGACGAAACCTGACTTATCGGTTCGGCCCGAGATGCCACGCGCACGCACGCACGCGGCCAAACCTACCCCGTTTTCCTTTTTTGCGTGTCGTACGAGACTTTTTCCCTCATCCTCAGGTCCTCAAAGCTTTTCGGCTCTCGGGAGAGAGATGGTGAGGGGAGCAGGGGGAGGGTGGTTGGAACTGGGATGGGACGGGAGGGGGAGGGAGAAGGGAGAGGGCGAATGGGGTAAAACAGCAGCAAAACGTATGGCGGCGACGCTCAGGAATGACATAATGATGAGGAATCGCAGGTCCGCGCGTTATCGCGAGCCGTGAGCAAGCGGACGGTTGTTTGGAGGGGGGAGAGTGTTTTTTGGGAGGGGGTTGAGAAGGGGGGAGGGGAAGGATGCATTCGTGGAGCGAGGGGAGGTCTTTTTCGAGGTCGCCCCCTTTGGCACCCCTCCCACGCTTCCTATCTGCTCCTCTCCACGCGGCCACCACCAGGCGGCACGAGGCCGTTTAAGTATTCATGGCGAGCAAGCGAGCGAGCGAGCGTGGGGGACGAGTTTGAGAGGGGATGCGGCCTCCTCCTCGCCGCCGCTACGTGTCCTCCCACCCCGCCCCCGCCCCCGCTCTCCCCTTCGCCACCGGCCCTTTCCATCCCCTAGTCCTCTTATCGCGGCGAAGCCAGCGAGGGCGATTAATCGATATTAATTCAAGTCCGAGAACAAAAGAGGGCCGTTTTAAGTGCTCCTGCTCCTCGACTTTTCGTGACGAATTCCAGGGAGTGGGAGGAGACGCTAGAGGGTCATAGGGAGTGCTTTACGAGACGGTTGATGAGGAAAGAGTTCTCCTCGTCCCTCATTCGTGTTGATTTCATCATCTAGGCAGACGACGAACTTAAGTGATAGCGCGCACGGTAATATCTTTAGCGAATAAATTGATGGTTCGGTATATCTTGTTTCTTACGCGCTTTAATGAGTAATATATTGCTTTGCGCTGTTTATAAGCTTTAAAATCGCGATTCGGACTCAAAGGCTTATCATTATTCACGAATTCATGAATATCATTATGGTGGTAGATAAATCGTCCTTTTCTTACTCGGTTTACTCGACTGATATCCTTTAGTTCAGCAAGGCAAACGTTTTTATAAATAAATAGTATTTGAACTTAAATACGACGAAAGACTGAAATTAGTTCGATCGATTGTTTTCGATCTTTCTTCTCCTTGGGAAACAGGCGTTAGTTTAGTTAATAAGATCGGTAGAATGATAATTTTTAAAAATGCATTTGAAACGAGTGATTGTTATCGTTCCGAAATTTCGATATCTGTGCCAGAAATCGATACCTCGACCGTGAGGCGAAATGCCCGCCATTCGTTGTCGTCGACTGTTGCATCGAGATATCGCAAAGTAAACGCGTAGCCTGATCGAAATATTTGCGATTAACGTTTTCAAAATTTGCTCCATCATACATTCCGCTAGAATTTTATACGGGTATTATGCGCGATGCATACATTTCAAATTATTGGATAGAATGTTAACATCAATATTTAACGGTTTAATAAAATGTTGCGTTGATGTCCGCACTCAATCATGCATGTTATACATTACCGGCGATCTCTTCCGTTCGTTGAAATCGGTCGTTAATATAAATTATCAGTCCATCTCGAGTGCCCGCCATAAAAATCCCACTCGTGAAAATTATTTTTAATCTTTCCGTATCGTTGAAAATGGTTTGGAGACATACGATATTCAAAATAAAATCATAAACATCCGTTTTATCACTTGAAACGGCGCACTGTGCAGATTCGCGAATGTGACATACTATACAGATAAGCGCTCTCGGGTTATCGGAATTCCGTGGCGTTTAGATGCAGGATTTTACATTTGGAAAGCTGGTCGCTATCCATTATGCTACTGTTTTTCATGTGAGCTGACATTCGTCACGCACACCGTTGGACGAAAGTGCATGACAGGGTACGAGATTAAATGAACGAACGATTGATTTCATTGCTTATTTTTCTCTCACTATATTTAGTCTTCGTATGAAACACCGTGATATGACGCATAGATAAAGTGGCCTTCAATGTACTGAATTTGTAGTTGATAAAGGATCCTCAAAATTAGCATTAGAAGTGATTGAAATCAATTTTTGTAAGTCATTAACCTCGTTGGACATTTCATAACGACAGACTAAAGGATTTCCTAGAATCGTGTTTTAAAAATTCTTACCGGAGATTTAGGAGCGATTCAAATCTCGTGGTCACTTCGCGGCAATCAATTGCAGCGCACAAAAACTTATTATTTTGCAATGCACGAGGACAAAATTTGTCACGAGAAATTCTTTTTTACCCTGTATTCAAAACAGCATGGATAGATCCGAAATAAATTTACTGATAGGAAAGAATTTCAGTGTGCCAACATTAGTTGAAAATGCGTTTCTCCAATTGAAGCGGATCACGTAAGAAGAGTTTCCGAGATATTCCTGAAGAGAACGGGACCACTGAAATATCTCTATTATCCAAAAAGAGATTGCTTTGAAGGACATACTTTCGAATAGTAGTTATTGATGGGAAATCTTCATACCCGGTAAAAGTCGCATCAGGTGTTCCACAGGGAAGTGTTATTGGCCCACTGCTATTCCTGATATATATAAACGATATCTGCTCGGTAGTTCGCTGCAAAATAAGACTTTTCGCAGATGATACCGTTTTATATAAGGAGATAACGAGTCAGGATGACCAAAAATCGCTTCAGGAAGATTTAAACGCCCTTTCAGCATGGTGTCAACATTGGAAAATCGAAGTTAATCAGAGCAAATGTTCCCTATTGAGTTTCTGGAAGAGTAAGAACAATGACTTAAACTCGGAGTACAGAATTGATAGATTGAATATCCAATCTGCAGAGTACGTTAAATATTTAGGAATCACCATTTGTCCTGATCTATCGTGGAATATGCATATTCGAAGGATCGTAGGCGCAGCTAATAAGAAATTGGCCTTCGTAGGCAGAATAGTAAGAAGTAGCAGAGAACAGGTACGAGAAACGTGTTATTTATCATTGGTCAGATCTCAGGTCGAATACGCTTCCAGCATATGGGATCCGTACGAAAAGGGACAGATACTTGAGTTAGAAAGAATCCAACGCAGAGCAGCCAGATTCGTTAAGCAAAAATATGAGCAAAAATTAAGCGTCACATCACTCTTGAAGGAGTTGAATTGGATATCGCTAGAGGATCGCAGAATTAGCGCTAGGTTAAGGCTTCTGGAGAAATTTAGGCCGGAAGTTCTCTTAGAGGAGGTCTCAGGAATATTAGAGGCACCTACGTACATGGGCAGGCACGATCACGAGAATAAAATACGAGAGATCGACTGTAGGACCGAGCGATACCAGAGCTCGTTTTTTCCAAGGACCATACGGGATCATAACAGGAGAGTGATTCCCACGAGGGACGTTATTAGGTAGGTCTTGGTGTGCTGCACCCCCTGCCACCCACCAGTCTGGTGATTTGCAGGGTATCATGTAGATGTAGATGTAGAATACGTTCTCAGTGTTTTGTTTTTCTCAATTAATTCAGAAACTTCTGGATCGCTCTTAGGATTGCTTAGGACCTGCAGTGCACATTGTTCCCTAGTCATCGTTTTCATAATTTTCCCGAAAACAAAATTTCTCGCAGGCTAAATAATATGATAATGAATTACTTTGCTCTTATCAAAGTTATTATTGGAAACTCTGATTTCAAGATTTTCCCTGCAATAAGAAGGCAAGCCGACGATCAATGAGGTCAAATTTGAGTCCTCTCTTGTTAAGACGAATTCGCGAATAATTTTCATTAAATTCTTCTAAAACATATCACGGATAAATATGTATTGTAGAACTCCAATTATCCAAACGCTGTTTATCCGAATCCTCAATTATCAAATTGTAAATTTCTACGTGTTTATTAGCCCTTGCGTTGTGGCTTTTGGACTTGGCTTTGAAAAAACTTTTTCGATACTCCAGCATTCGGGTTTCCCTCTTTTACTTTAAATATTCTCCAAACACCTCCTAAATGCTCTTCTTTGCGTAAATACGGAGACAATGTGTCTCACCCTTTTTAGCATCACGTGGTACACGCTAGAACAGGGATGGCGAACCTATGGCACGCGTGCCATAAGTGGCACGCAAGACGATTTTGGTTGGCACGCCAACAAAAGGCGAAAACCAATCAAAGCATTTATCGTACTGATTTAGTGCCGAAAAAACATTAGTGTTATTTGGTTAACTATTGTAAACATTAGTTTTATGGTTACAAATTTCAATCTCTTATGTCTTGATCACGAATTTAACTTAGTTGGCACGCAAGAAAAATCAAAGACTTTTTTGTGGCACGCAAGGCGGAAAAGATTCGACAATTTCAGCAATATAGGCACGCGGGCAATAGAAGGTTCTCCATCACTGTGCTAGAAGGTTACAAATGCCATTTTTGTTGGTCTTTTGGCGAGATAAGGGAAAATTTTATGGCTGCGGCGAAAGGGCGTTTTCAAGACTTCGAACTACTCGGTGGAATTCTCTTAACTTTGTGCCGATTTGCTATAATAATTCCAATGTTCATCATCACAATTTAAATTTACGTTCATGATTTTATTTAACATAAAATGCTGAATGTGGGAATAGAGGAAGAATTGTTTATTGACAGCGATTCCGAATACATATACACATACAAACGATCATAGTGCAAGCTTCTATATAGACAAGACTCAATACACAAGCTTAGCCATCCGTGAATTACTTTGGGGCCCGCAACATGAGGGGCCCGTCGGTGCGTTGCGCCGATTGCATCTATCACGGTAGTTCGCAAGGCATTTTAGATAAATTTGTTAGGTAGTTTTTGAATATCTTTCTCGTTTATCATACGTGCGCTCTTCCTCAGTTTTTTTTTTCAAACATTTCCTTCTCAGCATTTATGTAAGATTCTTTGGGCGTATTATTAGGTATTATTTGCATAACAATACTGTATCTATTTGAATAATTCACGCACTTTTTTCTCATAACATCGCGACTAAAATGCGTGCGATTTTACTCCTACCGACCAGTAGCGGAATAAATTCACACGAATACAGCACCTATTTATATCACAAATAAACAGTTTAACTTTGTGTTACCTTGAAAACTAAAATCGTGCTTTTATTTTTTTAACTGACAGTCTTTTCTTCAAATACTGCTCACAATTACTTCGGATAATCGGAGTTCAACTGTATTCGTGGATCGATTTAACATGGTCACTTTTAATCATCCATTCTCAGAGTTTGTGATCTAATTAATCGTTTTGTGAGCGTTCTCACGTCAAACGCTACCGCTCGCGGGAAATCGACTTTAATCGCACACCGACGTAACCGAGAAACTTCGTCTGCGGATCGCCAAGTGGCTGATTCAATTGTTTAGGCGAACCCTTCAGAAAATGCTCAGAAAAGAGAGCGGACGGAAAAGTGTGTGCGACATCTGGTTTCTGGTTTCACGCGCCGACAACACGTTTGTCTCCCAGGATCAGCATCCGTGAGATTCTTATTGTATCCATACTCCGTTTATCCACTCTTCCGTCTCCCTATCTCTCCTCTCCAGCCCCATCCCCCCAATCCCTCTCCCTCCCTATCCCCCTCCTCCCCTCCTATATCGAGATCTCGAATGAGACTACTTTAGGGATCTGCCTGCCTGGGGGGAGAAAGGCGCAGGGTGATCTCGCAGCGGGGGGGGGGGGGGGGGAGGGGGGGGGAGAGAGATAGGGAGGGGGAGCGAGAGTGGGGGTTCTCCCCTTTGTGGCAACCCTCGTATTTCCACGATAATGGAGCGCTTGTAAGCTCTGCTTAATTGAACGTTTTATTGTCATCGAAGCAATTTTGTATCCTCCGCATCTTGTGTCTGGAAACATTTTTCAATCCCGATTAGTATTCATTAGAGGCTCCGTAACCTCGTTGCGACCGCAGAAAATTAAGGAGACGGAATGCGGAACAGATCGTCTGGAAGAGCGAATCGCTAGCACGATGGGAAGACTGACCAGAGTGGCGATTATTATCGCCACCTGCCAAATACCATCGTAGGGATCTTTCAATTGTTTTCCTAGTAATCGACTCTGGATTTGTGCGATGATTTAAGTCGTCACAATTTGTTAGGCGAACGTCAGAATCGCTGGCCGATTTTCTTCGTGACGTAATTACTTTCTCGTAGGCATTTCTGCGCCTGTTCTGCGTGGATCTATATTTACGTTTAGGTGCATTATCTTTAAAAAGCACGATGGCGACGAATTCACAAGTGCAGATCCTATGTAAAAATGACGCATTCATTAAAGGAACTTTGGAAAGTATTTATAAAAACTGCGAGGATGCAACGCGTTGTCTCACTCTCGACAAACTAGCGCCTAATATAAATAGTTTTACTGCGGCGTATTTTTCGATCGACGGAAAAGAATATCCACCACGAAATTCCGTTTCGGTCGTGGCGGAAAGTGACGCGATTTCATGGAATGCTTGATGGTCGTATCCACGGAGACTCCGGGTTTTTTAATCTCTGGTCATCAAGATCGAGTGTAAGCGTAGAGTGGATAGTTTTTTTCGAATTAAAGGATGTTCTTATAGCACCGATATATACATTTAATAAACTTCTTTCTGCAGCGGACGAGTGCACTGTCCGGTTTGGAGAGATGGATGCGGCGGAAACGAAATTTTCCTTGCGAACAATTGAAGTGGCATAGACGCACGATGTCGTAAGCACGAAAGACGCGAGTGGAGCTCACGTGCAAATTCAAAAATTAGTAAGGACGAATATTTTTAGCAGAGGAATATGCTCGTGTTCGAAAATCACATTCTCCGCGCACGGGTGCGCTGCAGGGCGTGCTGGCTCGTGCGTTTTGATTGACAACACCGAAATGTTTCGTTCTTCGGGTTTAGCGGTCTTTCCTCGCGATACAAATCGGAAAATCTTTTTATCTAATTGATTTTCCGATCGGGCAAAAGGGTTTTCTTTCAAGAGAAAATTACTGCGCTTTCAGTAGTCCGAAAAGAATTATTTAATTTAGTAATTCCGGGCCATTTCATTCGGCATAATTAGAAATTATCCATCAGGGACCTCATAGACAGGTTTATTAGCGTGCGATGTGAAATCGCTGTCCGCTATTCGATCAGAACCACTTCGATTTCCTCGTCAGGATGAAAGGGAGGAGGGGGCGAATAAAGAGCCAGACATCCGCACTCCGACGACAGATTAAACAACCGAATGCTCAAACCAATTCCTCTGGAAACGACTAATTGAATCCAACCAGAGAGCGATGAAGAGTGGGGAATTTTTGAGTGATGGGTTCATTACCAATATTTCCCTACGGAGCAGGGGAAAGAGAGACATGTATAGAGAAAGCGAGTGGATCAAAAAGGTTCCATCATTAGATCAATCATCTTCGAGGTTTGTGTTTGGACGGGCGAAAGGGCGAGAGGGGGGAGAGAGAGGGTCCCTGCGGCCGAGGGAGTCGTTCTCTCCAACGATGCCAAGGGTTGCGAGGGTGGAAAAAGTCGTCGTGAGGCATGCGAAGCGCCACCGAAATCCGTCCATCGCCGCTCTCTAAGAGTCCGCGCAGTTCGTGGACCGACGCGTTCGCTCGGCTCGCATTGCGTCGCGGTAGTAGAAAAATCGCTGCAACTCAGTATTTTGACGTGGGAATTGTAGGAATAGTGGTCTTCTCCCTCGAGATGAATGAACACGAGTGGCACGTCGATCGCACGCCCGCCACCGAGCCCTACATCCGACGCCCCGCCGCTCTACTATAATATACCCCTTGCTAGTTTTTAGAGTGCGATATGGTGAGAGGGGGAAGGGGCGGTGGGGACAGGCCCGGGGCTACCAACGCCAGATGGCATGCGGTATGGACGGTAGAGGAAAGATAGACAGCAGGTGTGGTGAGTGCCCCCCTCCGCCCCTGTTTTTTCTCCCTCCTTCACCTCCGGTGTCACTCGATCCCCTCGCCTCACCCATTGCCATCCACCCCCGCCTTCCTCAGCGGAGGCAGTTTGGGTTCGCCCTGTTTATCCGCGCTCGTCTATTCTTTATACCCTCCTCTACCCTTTTTTAATCCTCACTCCCCTTCATCCTTACATCCATACCTAGCCCCTCCACTCAAAAGCATCCCCCGCCTCCTCTCCTCGACCCCCCTCCACTCCCTCCTAACCCCCACTCCCTGCACTCATTCATCTCCATCTTTTTTTTTACCTTTTGACGACATATCCTGGGGGCCATTCCATAAGAGGCGATTCTGTCTTATAGATTTCTTGTAATTGACGGAATACGATAAGTATTGTCCTATTTCTATTAAAATATTTCGTGGATAGAAATTTATAATAATCCAATCCTTTATTCTCCAAACTTTTTGATTCGAGGGATGGTCGAATTTATTTCCATCTACATTCATTTCTCGCAATAATATTCATGATCTTAATGAAACAAGTAAATAATCGTGTATAATTAAATTTTTCTTTTATAGATGAATATTTGTTCTACGTTAATACTGTAGTTTATTTTGTATATTGCTTATCGAGTTCCAACGAAGAATTTGTTAGTACGATCGATCATACGATGTTCCGTCATAATTTATTTTTTTTAGATAAGATGCGAAATTAGAGGCACTACATATAAGAAGTAATAAGGAATTGCGGAAGATTAGATAATATTAGAAGTATCTGCATCACAGATATTTTAATTACGGCATACACATGAAGGTAGAAAAAAAATAATCCCTTAGAAAGAGATCGCTGTTTGTTCTTCAGAGAGAGAGAGAGGCCGCGAATGATTTTGCGTTTGAATTGCAATATATCGGAGATTGGGAGTGTAGGGGAGGTCGATGAAGGGAGGGAGCAGGAGAGGGGAGGGAGGGAGAGATAGAAAGGGAGGGAAGGTGAAGAGGAGGACGAGGAGATTAAGTGTTCCTGCCCCGGGAGTTAGGGAGGCCTCTCTGATCCTTGGGCGACACACAATAGGGAGAGAAAGAGAGCGAGAGAGGGGTTGGGAATGAATAAAAAAGAATTCCACGGCCCGATCCGAGAGACTATTATTAATTGGATCCGGCGATTGTGAATGGACCGGCCCGCGCCCTCCCCCCCCCCCCCCGGCCCACTCTGCTCCCCCAGCTTCCCCTCCTCAACTCTGCCCCCCGCCTCCACTCTGAGAATAAACGGGGATTTGCTGAGAACGTGGGGGCCGTTTTCGATGGGATCGTATTTGGAGACCCCCGCAAACTCCCTTCTGAAAAAAAGAGTATTCGGGATCGAAAGAGGAGAGAGAGAGGATGAAGAGGCGTGTGCTATGAGAGAGAGAAAGAGAAAGGGAAGGAGAGAGAAAGAGGTAGAAAAAGGGAGAGATTTGGTTGAACAGGTGGCGATTTGTGAGAAGATGGCGTTGTGTTCAGATCGCATCTTGATTTATCATCTAAGAGGAAATATTTTCCAAGATGCTTATTATTACTGCAGTCTGAATTTAAACACGCCTTTTGTTTGTACGCGGATACTTTGCTGTAATCTCCGCCAGTTCAACTATCCAAGATAGTTTTTAACTGCATTCATCGCTAAGGAAGTGTTTATAAAATATCTTATTCAAAATGCCCAATTTTAATATAAATATATGAGTTCTATTCTTTTTAATCAAGCATTACAGCAGTTTCCATTCGACGGTTATCATTCTCCAAAGATCTCTTCCTCGACGAAATTCCTCTTCTCAGTCCGAGATTTGCAGGATTTAATTGCGTTTGTCGATCGGAAGAATAAGTTTCTTACAGCTACTCGCGTCCACTATGAAAGCAAGCTACCCTCATCAACGCGAAACTCGGTTCCTCAGTGAAACAAACGCGCATATTTCAGGGACACTTCTCCTCCGATCAGAAAATGCAACCTTAACAACCACTCTAAATCCCTTTAACCCATAGACGCGTATTTTACCGCTAATCTTGTCCCCTCAGAGTAACAGACGCACATATACTCGGTTTCCTATAATCTCAATTGCTACAGTCGGTTCCTCTGACCAAAAATATATTAATTCAGCGACTCTCGGCCGCTTAGACAAAGGTACGCGCTTATTAGAGCGACCCTCTGTATCTCCGTCCAACACAGGAGCTTATTACAAAGACTCTCGTTCCCTCATAGGGAGAACGAAATAGGAAGACTCACGCGGAGACACGTTCTCGATCTCACGAAAAAGGGTTTCGTGGCAGTCAGTGTCCTTGCTCTTGATTTGAGAAATAGCGAGCGAGAAATGTCGTGGATGTCTGATACCTACGTCAAAACCATTGGCCACCAGGACATAAACTCCGGTGTATATGTGACCGCAAAACCCTTACTTCAAAAAGACATCCACGGACGAACTCCAGCCACAGTACGTGGGGTCTTCCTATCGATAGAGAATTTTATTAACGACAATATGAAAACGATTGGTTAATAATCTTGAGTTTCAAGGGGAGACATACACAATGCAGCACTTCGGAAATCTTGGCTTCCATTTCGTGCGACGGGATCTAGACGGGGTTGGAGAAAAATGTTTATAAGTCGGGGAAAGTGAGGGGAGGAAGAGATAGATAAGTTGAAAAGGATATTCACAAGATTTCCAGTCACGGTGCCTAAAACGTCAAGACGGCCACACGTTAAAGACTGTGCTACTCTTTTGCCTGCGGCGATAGAGAAAGTAATCACGAAAGATAACGCAAATCAAAGCGAAAATTATGGTGGAAGCAAATAATGGTCCGATAACACCTGCTGCTTACTGAATTTATTCGAACGAATTGCCCTGATCGTTCCTGAACTTTTGATGAAGCAACACAGCTTCATATTTCGAATATTTGGAGATTTGAAACCACGTATCTTTTGGCCGAGGAGCGAAATTTTCATCGAGAACGTTATATGGTATTTTGGATTTCTGCTCACGATGTCACTCGGAATGATCATCTGATTTGGCCGTCTTGTGAAGAATAATATTTTTTACTATTTCCCGAAAGATCTTGGGAAAACTGGCATGATCTCCGCGGCCGTTTCAAACAAACCGTCTTAAGACTATCCATCAAATTTCGGAGACCGCTTTATACCAGCAACCGTACTTACTCTGCATCTTCTGGGCACACTGACCAACATACTCTTACTCATTTTCTGACCTCTCTGGCTTGATGATTAACTCTCACAGACATGTGTTAATAATAATTTCGATTATTGCCCTGAACATCTTTTTCTTTGTCTCTATTATGACATTCTTATCCTATAGAACTTGTTCTTGTTGCCTTCCTATCTGAAGTTACCCTGTTTTTTACGCCATCGGCACAGCCTACTGACCTCTTCTTTAAAAAATCTAAACAAGACTGGAAAGGTGTTATTCATCTCAGAGTGCACAGAGTTTCCAAAGGCGTTTATATAATGTTTATGTAATTATTTCCAAAAAAGATAAATATTAATGGTTTAGCCTAATGTCTGAGCACTGCAAAACGATATATCGAAAGCGATGCCCACTAACACCACCACACAGAATGTCTGGGGTCTCCGTGGGGCCCTGGCGCAACTGTACCACTTCGCCCCGATTAATCCGGCATTGTGTTTGATTTACCGATTTACTTTATAATCAGTAGCAATTAATAATCGAAAATTACTTCAAGCATACCTCTCTTGATATGAGTAGTAATAGTCTTTACGGTCAGGTTTATTCCTTCACCGCTTATTATCCATTTCTTTTCACTTACAAAAGCTGCGTTTATAGGTAAGTTCATATCTTCGTCGTGGTTAATCCATTTCCTTTCATTTGCTATATGCTGTAGGTGCACGAAAGGAAATTAAACGTATCTATAGTAGATATTGTTTACATCAGCTGCTATATACAA
Organism: Uropetala carovei; assembly: GCA_036926305.1. NCBI lineage: Eukaryota > Metazoa > Arthropoda > Insecta > Odonata > Petaluridae > Uropetala > Uropetala carovei. The sequence goes on from JAXCHB010000004.1 coordinate 3,184,467, forward strand.
TTATAAAACACGGGGAAATTTTTCTGTTCAAGGTGAATCACGACTTTATCGTTTGATTTACTTAAAAACAGCTACTCCTACGGTAACAATGTATTTGATAAGAAATATTCTATTGAACTATTTCTACAAATTTTATTTGAAGACTTTTCTGATGTCAGTAATATTTTACGAGATATGACTGAAAGCTTTTTTTCACCAGAAAAGTTGGACGCCTGATTAGGCTATGTGAACCATTTATATGACTTTCTTATTTTCTTTGCCCTAAAGTCCTAAATGTCAAATTTCATTAACATCCGCCCAGTAATTGCGGATGGACGGAGGAGACGTTTCCATAAGGCATTCCGCTACTATCGCTTCGCTGGAAAAGAACGCCTAATAAATACTTCTGATATTACCATCCACTGTTATTGTTATTGCCTCCTATTTTCCCCCAACCTTTAAGTATTCTGTATTAGTCACATTATGCTTCGGTACTTTCGTTTGTGTATATCACTTTCCGAATCATAAACTCAGCATCATCCTTATCCAACAGCACACGGTTCGACATAGAATGTATAAGAAAGGATATAAATGCAGAATCATTGTTTGCTGAACTCTAAACGGCGCCAAGATGTAACCTTACGTATCCCTATGGAAATTGCATGGTTTCGCTTTACACTGTGGCTTGCATGCAGAAAGAGGGTTCTACGACAACTCGTCGCAGTCAATTCGTCGCAAGACAACTCGTTGCACGTCAATTCGTCGCACGACAATTCGTCGCATGACAAACTCGTCGCGCGTTAATTCGTCGACGAGTTGACGGTATACCCAGAAACAGACGCCAGACTTAATGGAGCCAAACTTGTGGTCAGCCAACAATCCTCATCTCTCTGCATTACATTGTAATAGATTGAAGTTTACATCCCCGCCGAAAGCATTATGAATGTGAACGAGTTGCGTGAACGTATTTCGGAAGGTTGGAACAGTTTATCCCAGCGGTAAATTGGCAAGCGTTTTGATGAATGGCGTCCACGTCTCACTTAATGTATTTAACAAAATGGAATTGAAATGGGACAATTCCTCAAATAATTTTATGAATACACTAAAGTAGCCATGTAAAAATTTGGTAATTCAGTTTCATCTTTTGACTTAACCCTCCGTTACTGTGCTGGGGTGTCTCAAACCCCAGTCTAGGTATTTTATTAAATTTACATAAGATGGTGCGCGAGTAAGAGTTGAGCTCCAGTGTACCTTCACATCTTCACTAGTAGATAGCATCCCCATAGGAATCATTATTTGTCATTCATCTGTTGAACAGATCAGATGCTATTTCTCTAGCTGGGGTTTCTCAAACCCCACCACAGCACTGACGTTGGAGTTTCACAGTCTTGAACGTAAGTTAAATTCTATCATTCTATTATAGATTTACAAATATAGTAAATTGTTTTTACTAATATATCGAAAAAATGATATAATATTTACTACATAATGGTATTTTCCATGAAGAAACAGCCTGTAGCTTCAAGTACTTTTGGTTTCATGAATGACACTACTCCTGTGTCATACGTACCGAAAAAAGAGAAGGTAATACTTCTGTTATCGACTATGTATCATGACACTAAGGTTGATGTAAGTACAGGAGAACAGAAGAAACCAGAGGTCATTATATTTTACAATATGACAAAAGGAGGGGTTGACACTGTCGACCAAATGTGTGCGTCGTATGATGTGCCTAGGAACTCAAAGCGTTGGCCGCTAACAGTATTTTTTTCAATTATGAATGTTGCTGCTATCAATGCTCATTAAGTTTTTTATTCAAACACTGGAACCTCAATGTCACGCAGAGAGCTCTTGAAGACATGGACTGAGTTTGATTGACAAGACAATTCAGCAAAAACAACAAAATATTGGTCGTCTCCCTAGAGAACCGCAAGGCAAAATGGAACAAAAAAATAGTGGTGAGACAAACCAGCCTCCTCCTAAACGAACAAATCAGCAAGGCAGATGCATGTCCTGTCCACGATCTAAGGACAGAATGACAAAATATCGTTGTCACGATTGTGATAAATTTATATGTTTGGAGCACGTTATCCCTAACTGTGAGGACTGTGTCAGGGGTGACAAAGACTCTGAGTGAAGTCATTGTATGCGTGGCAATGAAACCAATTGTACCTAAGAATACTATGTTAACTATGTTAGGCCTACTTTCTTACCAGCTTGATAATTTAGCATGTATTTGTTTTTATTGCGCTGTTCGTATTTGAGACCGTAAGGTTTCAAGAATACAAATATTGAACCAATTTTCAATCACAAATGTCAGGTTCTAATGATTCACACGTATTCGTTAATAGAAATGATTAATAAACTGTTCATTTAAAATCACCATAATATATATTTTGTATTTCTTTATCAATAATTTTCCTTGGGGTTTGTCACACCCCACCACAGTAATGATGTAATTTTTTCCCACCACAGTAACGGAGGGTTAAGTAAAGTAATTTATATTAGCAAGTTCAGTTTTTTGACCAGAGATTTTACCACCTAATGCGAGATATAATATGACGCTTCTTCTCACATATATCCAGGTAGTCAAAGGTAAAACGCAGCAGTGAAACGAATCATGTCTGAATGTATAACATAAATAAGAGAACATGTATGGTGTATTTAAAGAAAATAAAAAAATAAGTCGTAACGTCATCGTAAAACTTCCTTCAAGAATGAATAGAAGTACTCTGCTTTTCTGGTGAACACCGATAAATTCCAGCAGAACATTGTTACTGCGCATATCAAGGTCAATTAAGCATAAGCCGTAAAATGTCAGTTCTTTGAAAATAAAAATGGTATTATAGGAATAAACAATATCGATAAATTATTAAGTTTGTCACTTTAGTGTTATTTTGGTGCTCCTTTCCAGTGGCGGGTACATAATTAATAATTGAATATGGGATAAAAAGCATTTGCGAAGACGGACATCTTTGGAGATGATACAAAAATTTATTTCATTGCCTTATATCCTAAAACAAATTTCTTGTATGGAGCGTTGAAATTCCTCGTTTGAGAGAGAGTTGCCTCTTTCTCCACTTAGTCCGCAACTCGACCATTATCTCCACGGTCGTGCGGTTGGTGCCTCTCTCACCACTGCCCCTCGCCGACGCACACCAAAAAGTACCACTCCACGCTTTCTCTCGCACCGCAGCAGACCATTTGCAATATTTCGAGTTGACTCCGATGGACGTACTTAGGCAACCACTCCGAAAGCCCTCCTTATGAGGTGCTGGGGGCCTCCCCAGCGATGAAACAATAATCTCTCATTAAACGGATTAAATTGGCGATTGCGGTTTCCTCGGATTGGGGCGCCTTTCGGCCGATGCGGCGAGCTTACTTATCCTCTTAACAGTAGTTTCATTTGAATTTAGGAAGTTGGTTCATGCATTTCCACCCCATTAATGAGGTCAATCCGACGGTTCTCTTTGTTCGGTATAATTACAGGTGATTGTGGCCATCTGCGGATAAATCCCTTCTCTGATACTTGAAATTATTTTAACGCTTTGATGGAATGGAAAATATATTTCAAATGTTTTAAAAAATCAACTGAAGTTTGATGTTTTCGTGTGTTTTAAAGACGTCGGATAATTTTCAGGTTTTGGTAGAGAAACTTTATAATCACTTCGGAAATTAAATTCAATATGAAGGTTTGTCACTTAATGAGTGATATTTGTTCCCTAAAAATGTTGCCGAGACGATGAATTAGTTAATGATGAAAATTAAAAACATCTAGAACCTGTAATTTCATAAGATTTAATTAAATTAAGGAGCATGAAAACTTTGATTTAAATCCAAATAAATGCTGAATGAAGTGTGTTTTCGATTTGGTATCTTCTCGTTTTCGCTGTTTGCTTTTTTAAATTCAGAATTCCGTCCTAAAGAACGCATTTACACACAGACGCGATACTAAAAACAATTTGTTTTCTCTTGAAGATCGATCGAAAAGTATGGAAATATCTTTTAAAAAGTTGTTTGTGCTGTCTATAGTGAAACAAAAATTCTTAATGAATGGAATTCTGGATATAACTCTTCTTAAATTTATAAAGAAAACAAACAGACAGTTACCACTTGTGAAAACTTAAAGGCAGAATTGGTTTTTAATGTATATTTATGCTTGGTTTTCATAAGACAATATAATTTATTTTTTAGATAAATTCGTTGAAGACTTAAAATTATAGTTCTATCGAATAAACAATTTTTAGAAGTACCTGTTAATTTTTAATGATTTATGTAGTTCCGTAAAGCAATTCATATTTTTTGTGCCTAACATAAGAGAATTTCAACAAATAAACGGGTTACTTTGCTAGCAAACATTCATTAGAAGATTTTTACGTGTCGGTGTTTAATCGATGCACCAATCGAATCATATAATAACAACTCTAAATTCCAGCATAATTAGCCGATAAATGATCTCCCTCGAGTTGAAATGTAAAACAAAAGAAATCTTACGGCCGACTCGAGCTCCTTCGTATTCGTGGTCCTCGCGAGAGAGGTCTCTCCTCCTCTTCTTTGTTTTTACCCTTCGCTCCCTTTCAACTCCTCCCCCTCCGCGGACATCTTTCCTGGAAGAAGGGAGAGCCGAGGTAAAGGAGAGCAAATATTTGTCGCCATGGGATGCAAGGCCTCTCTCTCTCTTTTGACGGCACTGGGCGGGTAACCGAAGCGACTGAGCTCGCCTAACCTCACCTCTGTTTGGACACCGCGACGACCATTCTCACGAGACATCGGATATCGCTTCGCGCCATGTCAAGTTAAGATCGATTGCGTAATTCCATGGACGCGTACATGGCGACGCGGAAAAAGCGGCTTTTATTTCCTATTTCTTCACTTCTTCGGGCCATCCCAGAATGCGACGCCCTAAATTTCTATTTTCCTACGCACCGAAAGGACCGGTTTGGAATTTCGACGAAGAATGGCGAATCTAGAATGACGAGTCACACGCACGCGCTTGGAGCCTACTCGGTGGAAAGGCGCACGTAGCACGCGCGTCTCTTCACGTGATTTTCGTTTTTCCCAGGATATTCGGAAGGCATAGTATAGTGAATTTCTAGTAGACTATTTCAGGGAATTCGTCGCCATTAATCTCCGTCCTCATTGCTATCGAGACTTCTTAAAAAGATCATTACTTTAAAAAGTAAAGCGATTGTTTTCTACTCTTTTTGCTATCGATCATTAAGAATCTTTTAGATTTTAATTGGAAAGTTATAAAGCATTTAGATGAAAATCGAAACCCAATTTGTGCCATTTAATTCGAAACGGTTTTTGACTTACCACATTAGTACGCGATCTTCTTTGAACGTTCGCTACTGGATATAAAGAAAAACTCGAATGTAATGAGTCACTAGATTCTAATATATTATTTATATTATTGCAAAGTAATAATCCCAAGGTTAAGAAGTAGACGAATAGATTTAATCCTCATTAAAAAAAATTAATCGTCGAACTGCTTCTAGTCCCGAATAGAACGTGTAGTCCACTTAGGTATGTAATAAGAAAACAGACGAGTAAATTCAACTGAAGACGGCCACTCTGTAGCTGAAATGCTCATGTGCTTTGGTCAAGCATTTTATGGAGGAAATAATTACCTTGATTCTCTTTTAGGTTATTTCTTAGAAATTACGACATATTTTCCCGTATGTTATTAAATATGTTGCAATTTGTTCAGTTTTCAGCATATCGTATATGAGTAGGTACATCCTTTTTGAAACGTCTCTAAATACTACATTTAAGTAGCAAGATGGGCGTTTTTACAACTTTGTATGAATATATATATATATATATATATATATATGACGAAGGGATCATCCCGAAAGCTCCAATAACTTCTACAAATGTGTCTCACCAACACCCCAGCGGCTCTCCTTCCGGTAAGTACTCACTGGGTTTCCTTCAACACCTAGTTGTCCTAAATATCCTCATTTACCTTTCCTCTTCCGTAAGTTTATATATACGCACACACAAGTTAATATGTGCTTGCATTCTGCAAGCATTTTTAAATTTTAGCATTTTTACAATTTCGAATTATTCCCAATCGATTTGGTATAAAATCATATAACCGTGTCAAATTTCAAGTTTGTAGCTCATTTAGAAGTGCCTTATAATTTTAATACACGTATGGGGAAATAATGGAGCAAAACAGCCCCTAGGATTTTCAATTTTTACAATATCGGATTTCTTCCTTCTGTTGAAACAAAAAACCAGTAATTCTGCCAAATTTCAAGTTTGTATCTCATTAAGAAGTGCCTTATAATTATCACACTCGTATGGGGCAGAAATGGGGAAAAACCGCCCCTAAAAATTGGAATTTTTGCAATGTTTTATTTTATTTCGGTTGCAATGAAATTTCTATAATTGTGCCAAATTTCAAGTCTCTAGGTCATACGGAGCTGCCTCATCTTTTTTGTTCTCGTATGGAGTAATACTGAGGCAAAACAGCCCCAAAAATGAGGATTATATCAATATCGGATTTCCTTCATTAGTCGTAGTTTAACATTATTGGCATATATATATATATAATATATGTGTGTGTTTTCGAGGTGTATCACTACCAGTTGTATACAAAAACAATCGAAATGCTTGGATGACAACCCAGATTTTCTCCGAGTTTTTACTACAGTGAGATAAGGAACTTGTGGCTAAAAGAAGGAAGATTGCATTGCTTTTGGACAAATGCACTGCTCACCCAGGTGTGCCAATGAACAACATCCAACTGGTTTTTCTTCCAGCAAATACGGAATCGATCATTCAACCTTTAGATTAAGGTATAATAAAAACACTTAAGACCCTATATCGACGAGACATGAGAAAAATGATCACTGAAATTATTGACGGGAAAAATAGTGAAAAAAGTGCTTCTGAAATTTCCAAAAAGCTTAACGTGTTAGATGCCATTCACATGCTGAAGAAGGCTTGGGAGCAATTATCGTCCACAACTATTGCTAACTTGTTAACTTCTTCAGAAAAGTTTCTGGTTGGAGAAAACAATGAAGCAGAAAATGATGCGGAGGAAGTTGATGAAGAGCTGAATAGATGGAATTCAATCGATGATATCATCTCTGTAGCTCCTGCATTAACAGAAGATGACATTGTCGCTGAAATATTAAGTAACAAATCGAGTGTTGATGAAGATATAGAGGAAGAAGACCAAGAAGTGCAGTCATTACCAGCCCCTTCCTCTCAAGAAATCATACATGCTTTGGCTGTTTTCCGACGAAACCTCGAGCTGAGAGGAGGACGGCCAGAGGAGTTCAGCCGCTTGTACAAGGTGGAAATTGACTCATTGTCTCATATTAATGACAATTTGATTCAAAAGACGGAAAATTATTCTAAAACAACATAATATGTATATTGGATAAAGTAAGTGTTTAAAATTAATGAAAGTACATATGTAATGACCGCACTTCTTGGTCTTCTTCCTCTATATCTTCATCAACACTCGATTTGTTACTTAATATTTAAGCAACAATGTCATCTTCTGTAGCATTTTCTTATTTAACACGCCTAAAGTACTCAACCTCCGCATAATTGAATTAGCCTGTTAATTGAATCAAATAATGGTTTCCTGACTTTATTCTAATAAGCGGAACCCACTGTATATGACATATATATATATATATATAATGTGTAAGAATCGTCTATATATTGTAGAAATAGTCGAGTGCATGTATATACACATTCGCTATGATAGCTCTTCTTCACGACTTATGAAAGGAAATTGAAGATTGCGTGGAATGAGTACGGCGCGCCGTCAACTGATTTATTCCATATTGCGAACATGGAAATAATGCGTCTCTGACTCCGCCATTACCTTCCGAAGGTCCGACAGCTTCCTTCGAGAGTTAAAGTTTTCCCCAAGACAGGGGATTTCCAAACGTCAGCCAACCATCGCTTTCCAAGAAGACTCGCCTCCATTTCCACCCACGCTACCCCTTCGCCGCCACGGCGCGGAGCTCCCCTCGCTTCCATATCTTCGTTCCCGCCATCGCTACTACCCCTCCCCCTTTCCCTCTCCTCCCTCCCTCTCTCTCTCTCCTCCCTCCCTCTCTCTCTCCTCTCTCTCTCTCTCTCTCCTCCCTGCCCTCTCCACTCGTTTATACGAAGCGGTCGCGCCAGAGATGGTTCCACCATCTCATCCAACTCATAGTCCGAATAGCTTGAGGTTCTTATTAATCTATGCGTGTAAGTCATGAAAGTGCAAGAGAAATGTTTAGAATACATGTGTACTTAAATTACTCATAATTTAAAATTATGTCTTATCGTTAGCCAAATTGGAATTACCTTCCATTATAATGTTTTCTGATCAGATGTTTACTACACAGACTTGTTCTTTTGAATTTGACAAGATAATAATACTAAATGATTCAGAGCAGTGGCGCAACAATAGGGTGGCCCTGTGGTCCCTCGATTTATATATTTTTTGGGAAAGGGGGCCCATAGACAATATTTTTCCATTTGCCTTCTCGCTGCTAGTTACGCTACTGATTCATAAAAACACCAACGGGGATAAGAGAATTCTTACACTCAAAGGCTTTCATAGATGGCCGGCTGTAAACGCAAGACCCGGCCTCAGAAATTCGAAAGTATTGAAAATCATTATCTCTCTAATAGCAACCAATGAAACACGTTCCGTGAGACGATATGTCGCATTTTAAAAAAAGAATCTAAGCGGTGCGTATTTTGATCGATTCGCGAGTTGAGTGAACTCGATTAGATTTCGATGTTTCGAACGATGACAGGTCGAAGCATTTCCCAATGAAATTGAATTTGAACGTGGAGCCATCGTCTACGCAAAACAGTCGTTTTCTCCGCTTTCCTTATCGAATATGTGTTTCGTTGTCTAACCCGTATAACCCTTTCAGCCTCATAACACGTGAATATTCGTCTCCTTCCTTCCTTCCTCTATCCACCATAATCCATTTTCCCCTCGTTTTCCTCCAACCAAACCACCTTTCCCTTTGATCTCTTCGCCGCTACATTATTCCCTTCCTCGTTTTCCCTCTCTTCACCTCTAATTCCCTCTCTCTACGGATGGACCTTCATCTTGACGTTCTATTTTCTTCGGCGTTGCCTTCTCCTCTTTTTGCCGCCCCCTCCATTTTCTCACTCTCCTTCTCCTCCCCCACCGAGCTCTCCTCCGCCGTTTCCTTTCTCCCCATCTTCATTTTCTCTCCCTCTTCATTCTCTCCCCTATCTCTCTCCAAACTCCCCGATGAGAGTTCCCAGAAGGGGATTCAAGGGCGTACGCTTGGTGCTGTATATTCGAGGGAGGCCGTGGTGGGTGTTTGGTAAGGGAGGGTGCGTGCAGCGATGAAGGCTTCGGAGAGGGGGAGACGATGATGGTGGCGATGGGGTGCTTCTTTCGAGGAGTCTCCCATGGAGACGAAAGGTTGGCTTCAAGATATAAATGATCTCCATCTCCTCCTCCGTACTCCCCCCGCAATTCCTTCGCATTCCACTTCCAACCTCCCTCGCACTCAATCATCCCTCTTTCTAGCTGCGGTTTTCCCACCTACTACTAAGTAGGCTCTCCAATTTCACATCTGCTTCTCACGAATCTTCTGGTCCTCGCGCATAGTCGCTCACCTTAAAATTCCTACTCTTTAATCATCTTCGACGCTCCGTGACCACCGTCCTCGCCCCCGTCCTCGCCCCCGTCCTCGCCCCCGCCCTCGCCCTCGCCCCCCTCCTCGTCCTCACCCTCCTCGCATCTTTCTTCCGTGTAAGATTATTCCCCAACTCTACAGAATCCTTTGAGATGGAAAAATCGTTATTTTTCTCCCAAAGTCTAAGCGCATTGACTCTCACTATGGGTTTTCGACGACTGTCGCAAAATTTCGATTTCGCCCATGTCTCTTGCGACGGTTATCGATATCATTGTATGTTAACGACTTTCGGTCTATCAATTTATTTATTTCCTTGATTTATTTAATTAATGTCATTTTTGGGCGCCAGAAGTTTTAAACGAGGCCGCACATTTTTGGGAGTCGAAATGTAAGCAGCGCATTTTCGGAAGCTGTCGTTTTTCCGTTGCTAGAGTTATGGCGTCGGTGTTTTACAAAGTGGAGTACTCCGGTGTTTTAGGTAACGGAATTAGGGCAACGGCGTTATTCAGTGTGAGAGTGTGCGTCCATGCGTGAGTCTTCGTGTATTTGCGTATGCGTTAGCCTGCGTTTATGTGTGCGCTATTTGATTTATTCGTGTACATGGGTCAGTTAAGATTGGTTGGTTGGGCAATTAAATTAGCCGACGATTTCAATATATCTGAACGGAGCATTTTTTTGCGCGTCCTATATTAATATATGACGTCATTATTCCCTTTTCATTTTTCGCAGTTTTTCCTGTATTTATTTGACGCCTAATTCTTGGAATTGCGAATATATCTATTTCATAATAATGAGTGCTGTTCATATTAACCATTTTATATCAATTTTCTTTAAAGTGAACTTACTATTTCTTGTTGTTTATTCTACCAAATCATTAACACGTCCACTCCGTCCATTTCCAATTAGTTCGGGTAATGGATGCTCTATTGCCAAGAAATCATACTAAAGAAGCTTTAATTAAGAATAAACACAACCAATTTAAATATTGCTGTGGTTTACCTCATTGCTATCGATTGCTATCCAGTAACATTTGTCAGTGAACCAACTAATCACAGCACTCCGGATAAGCAGAATAAGAGTTTTATATTATAGAAGAAGTTTAATAAACCGTCAGCTACGAATTGAAACTTCCCATTAATTTTATAGTAATTGCCTTTTATTCATTCCAAATTTTTCTTGTTGTAAATTTAATAATTTTATTAACATAGCCTTTAATGCTCTAAATATTTAGAACGAGGAATGTATCGGCGTTCATGAATAATACGTCTTAATCTTATTCAAACAAGTGAACTCTTTGGTTTCCGGGGAATCCATCGCAACTTGTTTAACTTAAATCATTGATTATAACGAAATATTCGGTATAGAGAGTATAGCATTTCACGGTCACGGGATAATTACGCTTGAATCAGGATCTGTTGAGAGCGAAAATTCTATTTGAAGAGTTGTGCGATGTTTTTTTATATTATTATTCAAAGCACTGAAAGTGATCAATATCGAGTCAGTAGAGCGTGGACATAGGTCTTCAAAAGAGTACGTGACGCGGAGAAATTTGTATTTCAGCTTCCCGAGGCTATTTTGATTTTAATTAATATAACGTATATAATTTTGATTATTAATATTTTCTTTAATTGGTGTACTGAATGTTGTGTTTGTGTTACAAATCTTAAATTCTGTAACATAAAAACACGAAACCCTTGGAATTGCATCATCAAGCAAGAAAACTAAATGAAACCATGTCGTGTGTGTTTTTATAAGATATATTTTTTATTTAATTGCACAAAATTAATCTAAATGGCATAGTATCTAAAATAGTGAGCGTTTATTTGACTTTAACATCGGTTTCCAATCGCTGGTATGACAAGAGTGCAGTTCTAAACCTAACTTTGAGGCTCAAGAAATTGGAAATGATAGTTTTGTTAACTTCCTTCGAATATGAGATCTCGTTACGAGTTTTTATTTCGATATTCAGAAATTCTCGTTATGTCGAAGTTCCAGTTTAATTTCTCACAAAGCAGCCTAATAAGATAATCGGAAAATGAATTTAGAAAGGGGATATAGGAATAATACACACGAAATCCGTATTTACCTGTAAGCAGGTATTTTGGCGCACCGGGCGAGAAACTACTCAACGCCCCCCTCCGTAAATTTTTGTTAAGATATTTTAAAAAGAGCTCGTTCGTTTATTCATTGCCCTGTAAAATGATTGATAATGAAAATTAAAAGTAATTTTATATAGATTCCCGCCTATCCCGGTATCCAGTATTTATTCACTTGCAAGTAATGGGGAGATAGATGGTAGGATTAGCGCCCCGAATACTTGAGCGCCCCGGGCGGACACCCGGCTCGCCGGTACCCCGGGCAGACCCTGCCTGTAAATATATTTATTATAACCTTTAGCCTCTGTCTATGCGGTGTAACTAAAAGTGCTGTGCAGAAGAATATATTGAGCGCATAGACTGGAGAAGGGGATGTGCAGAAAATCGCGCACGGGGAAGGCGTTTGGGTGTATACGGCGGAAGAGAGGCACGCGTAGATGGGGGTTGGCGGGGGGGGAGGGGGGAGGAGGAGCGTGGGTGGGTAGGGGGAAGGGATGTTGGAGGGAGTGGACGAGAGGGATGGAAGGGGAGAGGGGCTTATGGAGGGAGGGAAAGGGCGAAGGAGAGAAGGTTATAATGAAAAGAGACGAATCGGAGAGAGATGAAGAATATGGTTAAGGAGGAGAACAAAACATGGAGGAGAGGAGGAGGAAAGGATAGTTTTTTAGAAAGATGCAAGGCAAGAGGTAGAAAAATTAAAACATGGAAAATATGAGGACAACATAAAGACGGGTAAGATAAAAAATAATAGTTATGAGGTGAGAAGGACATGTAATAAAAGGCACGTATGAAAGGAATACTTATTAGCAATGAAAAAAGGAAACAAGTGAAAGCTTGAAGCGAAATAAAGGAGAAGCGGAAAGAGGAATCGCGACAGCGAAGTTTGTAAACGGCCGTTTATTCCCAGGTGAAGGAGATACTGCGCAACGCAGGAACAGAGGGCCCGCAGAACGAACACGAGAGGAGAATATAAATGAAGCGAGAGAAAGAATGAGAGTGAGAGAGAGAGAAGGAGATCAGGATTGCAAGGACGGGATGGAAAGAGAGAAGGGATGGGTCGGGGTGAGAGAGAAAGAGAGAGAGAGAGGGATGGAAGAGGGAGAGAGAGAGAGAGGGAGAAAAATGGGGAGAAGTGGAGAGAAAGAGGCGGAAGGGGAGAGGGGTCTAAAATCTCTCGAGATTGGAATATTCTAATATCGTAGCAACGCTCGTGTTTGCTCAAGGCTTCAAGTGAAATATTAAAACCTGCGCAGAGCCTGGAGCTCTCTGAGAAATGCGGGACGAGTGGTGTGGGTTGGGTTTGGATTGTGGGAGTAGGAGAGGGAGAAGAGAGGGAGAGGGAGGAAGAGAGGGAGAGAGAGAAGAGAGAGGGAGAGACGGAAGAGGTGAAGGAGAGAGAGAGGAGATCCGACGATGAGACCGCTTAAAGTTAGGAGAGATATCGAATGGAATTTCGGGTGCCCACCTACCTTCTTCTTCTTCCCATGCTGTCGTCCGCGATAAAAGGGCGAAAGGCAGAAGGGCAACCGAGGAAATTGTAAAGGAACCATTTGTAAGTATCCAACATCTAAGGGAGAAAATTTTGCTCATCTTCTCAAAGGCTCAATAATGTGCGTTATCATTAACGTTGTTTGATGTGTTTTTCATCTTCTTGTCCACTTATATTAGGGTAAGTAGTGTTTAGGGAAGGTGGAACTTGGTAATGATGGTGGTGGTCTCTCGAGGATTCAAACCCTGGCCCTCTAGAAACGCCCGCGATCGATTTGTAAGATCGACGAATCCTCGATCGAAGCGGTACTTCCATTTCTACGTCATTTGCTACTGTAATCGAACTCGAAGGATGGTGCACTGATATTTCCTTCGGGATGTTCATGTTTGTGATATTCTTACTGTACTGGATCGATATTTCAAATTTTTATCTTATCTAGATCGCATACATTGAGGGTTGTCTTGAATCTTAAAATATCACATAATTTAAGAATTATAGAACGACGTATCATTAAAATTTTGCTCTGTTTTTCATATTAATAGGTTTAAAGGTTTAAATTTTTATTTATGTTTAAATAAAACGAAATAAATAAACTCTTGTCAGATTCACAAATGTGATTCTAATTTTTTCAATATCTGAATGCCTCGCCGTACTATATTCAGTGCCTTTACGAAGGCAGGGGTTAAATTTGATTAAAATCCAGTGTCGCGGTTGTTTATGGACTATTCATGATGATCGAGGAAATACTAATAGCTTAAATGTATACGAACTGAACGTGACGGGAGGCCTTTTAATTTTGACGTTATTATGGTTTAAAAATCACTCTTGACTTCAGATGACGCTCATTTGCAACCTTGGTTTCAAGAATTTACTTTCTATAAAACAATATTCTTTGCTCTACAAACTCGCATTTCAAACTTTTCTTTGCTTGTTTCGATTATCTCGAACAAATCATGCTCACGAAAAATGTTAGTGATGAAATTTGAAACCGCGAAACATTAGTGGTGATTCGAGTTTCATTGAATATCAATTCAGGCATTTCGTCGAACAATTTTCACTCTGATGTCGCATTTGGAAATTTTGGAAAAAAGAATCTAATCATTTCCGAGGGATTTGTCGCTCTTTCTTCTAATCAGATCTTTCTGAAAACTATCCCAAAATAACTCATTCAATTAACGAGGTGCGGTTAATTGATCGGTTGTGGAAAAATTGAATGAGCCAGAGGGCGCCTCGAGATTCCCATATCCTATGTTCAAATAAAGAGCGCGGAAAATTATGATGAACATGAAATCTTAAGGAAAAAAATCTTCGAATTGTATCAACATGGCGAGGGATCGGAGTTTGAAATTTAAGTCCACACAAAAGAAACGTGTAAAAAGAATTCGAAGGCAAACAAAACCCTCCTTCTACTACTTCCATCGAAAGGTTTGAGGAAGAGAAGAAGTCTTTTAGCCTTTAAATGTATTTGCCCTCTAATGCCCCGCTTTCAACCCAAAGGATGTTTTCGAGAAAATAATGACTGGCTTAGGGGGAGAAAGGGAGAGAGAGAGAGAGATGATAGGGTGAAGAAGGGAGTTTTGTCATTCTTCCTCCTTCCATTCTATTTTCCATGAGATATGGAAAAAGACCTCAAGAGCGATCCTCAATCAGTGGAGAAGAAAATGGGAGGATGAAAAAAATAAGTCAGTTTTCCGGATTTCTGTTTCTTTATTTGGATTCAACTCAGCCCGGATACTCAACCTAAGGTTCACTCGCATAAACATAATTTTTAAAGACAAAAACTGAATTTGTGGTATTGCTCCTATTATTCGATCTTAACCATCCTTATGAAACAAAATAACGAGTCATGCGTTAATCGGGCGATTTTCCCTCGGAAGATTTAGGAATTGAATTTTCGATTTTTATTTCCGCTAAAATGGCGGTCTCGCGGAGCCAGTGCCGTAACTAGGGCGGAGCAAGCGGGGCATCTGCCCCGGGCGCAACTAAGCAAGGGGCGCAAAAAATCCAAATAGTAACTAAATAAACTAGAGAAAATAATTACTTGAAGGGAGAGAGGGCGCATATTTAATAGTAGTAGTAGCAGTAGTACCACTTTTTCTTGTTTACCGTTAAAAGCCTAAAACACAAAACGAAAATCGGAAATCCTATAAAAAATGCGTATAACAAGAAATCTTATTCCGTTCAGTTCTAGTAACAAATCATTTTCTCGTATGAATGTCTTGAAAATTAAAGTGAAAATTTTACATTTTGTTTCCAAGAAAGAGGGAGTCCTGATTAGTTCTTTTGATCAGTTTTGTCTGCTTCACTTAATTCTAATTAACAAATTGGATATACGTACGGCGGTAAAGCGCCTGGTGGAACGCATTAACGTACAGGCGGGCAGACAGACTAACCAAATAGGAGTTTTTTAAAAAAAGAAATGTGCCAAAAATGAAGTAATTATTATCCGTTTCAAATATCTTTGCGACTGACATTTCGTACTTACTCGGGACCGCTCATGTGTTTCCGCTGCTAAGAGGTGGGGAGACTTCTTCTGGAGAGAGAACTCAAACTCGGCGTTGCCATATCTACTACACTGGAATGTACCTTTCGGTGGGCTGGCGAGGCAAAGGGCAACACAGTACAGAGAGACTCGAAGTTGACACGACGGAGACCTGAGAGAGAATGAAGTTGAGCACAGTGACATTCCTATTGGTTCTCACAAGGTCACGTTTTGGGATGCTTTCTCTTCTCTTTCTCATTCGCAAATATATTTGAAATGGGGTATAATTGGTTGGAGTAGCAGAGCTGGAAAGTTCCGGTACGGTTCCGAGCGTTCCGGTTCCGACCTTAAAATTTCCAACTCGTTCCTTTCCGGGTTCGGTTCAGAGTTATCAAAAGAAGGAACGGTTGGAATCCGGCTCCGGAACCGTTCCTAGTTCTAAAGAAATGTGGTTTTTATTAACAAATTTACATGAATTACAACTTTTTTCAATTACATCATAAAATGATGGTAATCTTTTTAAAGAAATTTTCCTTTTCACTTTCTCCATACTTAGTGTATGTGAAAGTATTGTATTCGGGAAAATTATCGAATTCGAGATTTCAACAAAAATACACGTTTTTGAGGTTCCCTTAGTATGTTTCACTATTTCTTCCATTATGTCTGTGTGTGTGTAAATAAAAATGGAATTAACCATTGATAATTCTTCATTATTGCTATATACCCGCAAATAAGAACAAGCCTTTAACACATTTAAAAAATAGAATATAAACTGACCTTCAACTAACGACAAGTAGTAATCGTCAAAAACTAAGTAGCATTAAATCACGAATATCACCGTTTCCACTGTTAAGGGAAGACTGAAAATCTCTTTAAAATTTATCTGAATAAGGTGTGGGGGAGGGGTTGAAATCGGTTGCACATTGCCCTCTGGTGGAGGAATTCACTTCGGGAAAACCTTTTTGGCGGAATAAAGACAATATCTCTCTGGAAGAAGCACACTCCAGGGCGAGGGTTGTTCGGAAAAGATAAGAAGAATTCACTGCTTACTTTTTCGTCCCACATTCATAGAATTTCTTCTGGCCATTCAAGTGTACAATAGATTTTATCTTACTAGAGGCAAAACGATGGCTTCTGGGGTGAAATGGATGGGGAAGAACCAATGTCCTCAAGGGTAGCGAGGGTTGTGGGTGTAGGAAACCTTTACCTCAGCGATTAGCGGCGCGGTTGCTCGGTCTGAAACAAGGGCGAGTAATGAAAAAATATTTTCAATGTCAAGATTGACTGTGCGTTATTTCGACTCGATTGGGAGTGTATCATAAGGATTTAACCAAACCTTCCATTTTTCCTACAATTATAACATTTACTAGTTTATTAGTTACACCATGCATTATTTATAGCCACGGATGCCTGCAGATAGTTTGCCACCTAGGGGTCTAGATACACACAGAAATGCGTTCCATTCTAATGTCGGAGATAATAATTATCTTGAATCTTTTTAAACTCTAAAGGATCCGAAAGATAGTATAAAATTAAGAAGAATCGCGACTGTTATTTTTTTATTGAAGGGTGTTTCAAAGGTTCGAGTGAGGAGATGCAGGAGGACATGTGGAGCGGTTGGTTCTTCTCAATTGAGACCTTTGTTTTGATGCGAGCTTCTTTGTAGAGAATGGGAGAGAGGCTTCATCTATCTCATATGACCTAAGTTTCTTTTTTCTTTACTCGCAGAAATGGAGAATTAGCCGCCGCATTGGGAGAGGGATTGTCCACAACAGAGTAGTAATTTATGGGGAGCTTTTTGAAAAGAGTGGACTTATCGAATCCGCGCTGCGAAAGTTTAACTTTATCCTTGAAACAAAATTCATTTTTTCTTATAGTACATAATGTATGCATATTCTTTAGCCTGATTCTATTTGCTACGTAGCTTAACGGGCAGCGCATTTTATCTTTATAGGTGTTTTGACCATAACTGTTAGGCCCGTTTAACACGGCGCGATTGTTGTCGCGCGACTAGCCCTCGCGCGGCTACGGTCGGTGCGCGATCGTGGTCGCGCGGCTAACAAATCAGCTGACAAGTGAACTTTCTCTGGGATGGATGTCGAGGAAATTGCATTACTTTGGATGTGGAGGAAACGTCGTAGGAGTAGACGAAGGACAATGTGGATACATCCTATTTTAAGTGAACGTTCAAGAAAAGGACAATTTTATAATAAATTGGTAATCTCTTCCCAACACTGCCTTTTCTTTTCCATTTTTCCGTAATCGTCACATTCCATATTCCATAGACTCTCCACTTCTGAAATAAACATTTCAATGTCGATTTCACCCATCATATCGAAGAGCATAAACAAGCACAAGAAAGACTGCAAGGAGATCAAAACGCCTGGTCGCGCTCGTGTGAAGCCCGCCATAAGGACTAGTGTACACTGCGGTTGGCAGCTGTACACTGTACAGCTGAACACTGTACAGCTGCCAACCGCGCTGCAACAGCGCTGCAAGCTGGCCACGTCGCTTGGTCGCGTCGTGTGAAATGGGCAATACACTCCAGTGTACTTCCTGGCCGCGCGAGTGCTAGTCGCGCGACAACAATCGCGCCGTGTGAAACGGGCCTGGAAAAGAGAGTTTGGAAATGGATTCACTCTCACATCGAGAGAACACGATCTAAATCCATCGAGATCGAAAGCACACAATGGGTGTACCCTATCTTTTCTTTCTCCGCCTCTTTTTTACCGACTTTCATCCCCTCCCTCCCACTCGCCCTCCTTCTTCCGATATGCACTTCCTTCACTCGCGACCCACTTCAACCTTTCCTCTCAAACTCCTCACAGTTACTATAGAATGGGGGAAACTTAAATTGAGTTCTAATGTTACTGGAAGAAATTACTTTTTAAAATTAGAATCAAAATAATAGTCATTTAACTTGAATTGCTTGAAAAATATTTGAAATGATAAAAATTTGTTTTTGCAATGATTCCTTCGACGAAATCTCGTCCTTTCCGAGTGATCAGACGGTTGACGGTCAAACAAACTTTTCTGATTAAAATATCCATCTAGGCGTACCAATACTAGGTAATTAAAAGACTTAAAGATATAAAGTCACAAATATCCCATTTTTATTCCGTACTAATTTCCCAACCGCCATGCGCCATCTACCAAGCCTAAGATCTCTTTCAGTCTCTCTCTCTCTCTCTTTTACCCTCTCTGAACACCCGAAAGGGGAAAGTCAACACGTGGACTGTGTATGTATGCGCGCCTACTAGTTTGTTCGGGGAAGAGGTTTGCGAGTTTGGTTGGCGCAGTAGAAACGGCGGTAGCGAAGGGAATTTTACTCCATTTTTCGCAGCGGTGAAATGGAAGGCAGCTTACGAGAGAACGCGTAGTCTAACGATGAGGTGGCCTGAATAAGTCGTGCGCTTCTCTCTGCTAACGTTCCCTCGCTTTTTCCTAGCACATGTGCCCCAGTAGAAAGGCTGAAAGAGGAGTCCTAAACATTTCCAGCCCTGCATACTGAACCGGAAGATCTCGCGAAATCGTCGGAGGATACAGTAGCCCCCGTCGACAGCGCCTCACGCGGTGAAGGGTCGTAGTACCGATGTCGTCGAGGTCGAATGTTTGAGGTAATTATCTTTTAATTTTTGGTTCATTTCAAATGGACCCCGGAAAGTTAGCTTATTTGATTTGAACATATTCTGTGCGATCAATGAGAAAGAAAATGCGTTCGTAAAACTTTAGATGCAAGTGTGTTTGCGGTTCCTTTTGTTAGGGAAAAGTTGACTGGTTATTTGAATCCTATGAAAATCGGATTTTCTTAGATCTAATTTGTTTTGTGCTTTCCATGGACATTCGGATCACTATTTCGCCCTCTCTGAACTCTTTCATATTTTCGAAGGAAATCTTTTCGGCAACGTTACCCACATTTCATGAGTTGCTGAGATCATATAGTTAATAAAATCTGATTTCGAGAGACATTTTTAATTACAAAGTTTTTATAAATTCACGATCAAAAATTTCTTATTAGCCTAGTTTGATGCTAATGTCAGTTGTACGTGGTCGAAAATGATACGGAATTCAGCCTTCAAACGCAGTGAAAGAGTTACCGAGGTTTATTTAACGATGTTTAATCTAACTCGTGGAACAAAGGTATTCAAAAAGGCGACAATCTGCGAAAAAGCAATGGGTATAAATTCAAAGTAATTTTGATAGCACAAACTAAAATGAACTGACGAATCTGATGCGTTTGACATTTTCGCTGAGAATGACTTATTTTATGTAGCCCTTATCGATTCATTAGCGACATTTTCAAAATATTTGCTATCTTGAAGCGAACACATCGATCACTTCCAAGGGATTATTTGTGTATGTACTTTAGTCGATAAGTCAAACAAGAGTGCTTATCACGCAAAGATGCTATAAGTTGTAGAAATCTCGAGTAAATACGTTTTCATTATTTCATAAATACGTATTATTTAAACGAGGAACTTCGATTGCATCAAATATGGCTATAAATTCGCCTTTCCCTTATTTACCTCATTTACCTGCAGTCATTACCCAATATCACTCGCATTCCGCAAACTTTTCTTTTGAAAATTGCGCAACGAGGCTGTCTCTTTCGTCGTCAACACTTAATTGCAGCGGCCATCGTCTGAATTCAGAGATATCACGAAATTCGCGTCGTCTGCGTTCGAATCGATGTCAGACGAGAGGCACCGTCTCAAGGACATCGGGGAGCGCGTAGCAGGAAGAAATTTCTCGGTTTTGAAAACACGTTGAGAGAGATAAGTGGGTAAAATATGGGAGGAGGGAAGGGAGCGGCGAGGAGAGTGGAAGTGAGGACTGTAACGCACTTTTCGGATGATATTTGCATTCCCCTGGAAATCAATCTAATGCATCCCGACCGCCCTCTTTCACCCCTATCACTTAATTTCCTCGGCTCCATCCCACTAGAACCGCACGGCCCTTTAATCACGCCTCTACGGATCCAATCTCCGACACGCGACCGAACGGCGAACGCCGCGAGCGCCTTCCCTGAGCGACCACGTGACCTGGGATAAAGCCCCTCTCCTCCCCCAGTCCATTTGCCCCCCGTGAGCCGCTCTTATTAGGACCCCGGGGGACGTGTTTGCGTGGTCGAAACATCTTTCAGGAAGACCACCCACCCCCATTGCTAACGGCGGCACGTGTAACTTCTCCTCGCCGCCCGTGTGATCGATTCCCTGCGCCACGGCTTGTACTTCCGCCAAGGAGTCTTCCTCATCTCGCCATTAATGCCAAAGAGAGGTCGTTTTATCTCGTCTCTGAAATTGATAGATCGATAGATTCCCATTCATAGACCTCAAGTTTTTTCTTCTGTATATGGATTCTATTTTATTAAAGGCGTAGTTGAGGGCGCTTTATTCTGTAAATTAAAAAAATAAATCGCAACTATGTCATGCTATCAAGGAAGTGCAGATTTCAAGAAACACAATAGCAAAATGAATCGAATCTCTGTCTGAAGATATACAAAATCAGCTGTTACGAAATCCTGAATCGTGTAACTATTTCAATTTCCAGTTAGAATTGTCTACAGATGTTAGCGACGCAGCACAATTTCTCTTATTTGTCCGAATTCCATTCAAAAAGGTAAATACGAAAGAAGGAATATTAAAAGTGACTCCCATGTCAGGAAAGACGCGAAGGGAAGACATTTACATAAAATCAAAAGACTGTATTGAAGAAATGAATGAGCCACTCAATGCTGGATTAACTGGGGCGCAGTGGTTCAGTTGCGCCAGGGCTCCGCGAACCCCGTTCAGCTTCTGCGGAACACAGTTTGGGAATCCCTGCCCTATTCTGTATCCTTCTAAAGAAGTGTACTCTGGTGGTTTTCTATCGGTCACATTGTGGCAAGAGTTTGTAACCAGAAATCAATGTTTTTATTTAGAAACAGTTCTTGACTGAGGACAGGTAAAAATACCGCTTAGCTATTATGGAATATTTTTTGTGACACATCTTTGTGAAAAGTATCGTTTTCTGGCGTGGCAATTATCAAGATCAAATAGATGAAATATTTGCGGATAGACCTGTTAATGTTGTTCCGGGGATAAAGAAGATCATTTCTGCTAAAAAAAAGTCGTTAAGAACTGCTAATAGAATTTGATTTTCGTCCGGCAGGGTGATGATACTCGATGCCCTCTTCAGAACGGCATGAAGGTAGCTCACGTACCATATTTCAGCTAGTAAGTGGTAGTTCTCAGTGGTTTACTGAACCGTTTTATTTCCAAAGGACTCCCCTTAATCATATAATGCATTTGTTCAACGACAACGTGCTGTGTAAAAAAATGAAAACTAGACGAAAATATTACGTAAGTCATTGAAGACATACTCTTCGCTGGAAGACATGTTATACAGATTAGGCGTCGCTTGGTTTCTGAGGCGAATACTGTTATGATCTGGCGACGCTTAGAACGCCCCAGCTAGTCTCGGTTCGGCCTCTGGCCTGAACGTACCCTTACAAAGGATAATAAGGGTGCGTGAAACGGCTATCGGAAAGGAATAAGACGATTCGAATCTACTGATTTCTTTTTCTCTACGTCCGTATTTTATATTGAAAATTCACCAATGAAATATTTTTGTAGATCTCGATTTTCGGCATAAAAAATTTCGAATTATAACTGAGAGCCATTCGCCTCGAAAAATTTCCACCGCAAATAGAATGAAAATTCGAGAAAATCTGGTAAATATGATTCGTAAAAACTAGTGCGCGTGAAAATCATTTTTCTGCAGTCGCTGACACATTGAAAAAGTTTCCGAGCGTGCCCGAGAGACTTACCGCTTTGATCTGTGAATCGGCCGTGTTTTTTTTTCCAGAACGCATTAGGCTTTCAAAATGCCATCGCCACCTCCCACCCGCAGTTATGGGAAATTGGAGGGAGGGAGAGAGAAAGAGAGAGAGGGAGGGAGAGGGAGTGGGAGAGAGAGAGAGAGAGATGGGAAAGGATGGAGCGGGGGGAGGTAAACGGGAAGAGCGAACCCATAAGGGACACGGCCATCCGGAAAAGTGAGTTGCTCGTGGTTTTGGTCCGGGGCTTTTTCACGAATTAAATGCATCTCTCTCTCTCTCGCACGCCCTCCCCTCTTCCCTCCCTCCCTCCCTATCGCACGCCCTTCCCTCTTCCCTCCCTCTCTACCGCACGCCCTCCCCTCTTCCCTCCCTCTCTACCGCACGCCCTCCCCTCTTCCCTCCCTCTCTACCGCACGCCCTCCCCTCTTCCCTCCCTCCCTCCCTATCGCACGCCCTTCCCTCTTCCCTCCCTCTCTACCGCACGCCCTCCCCTCTTCCCTCCCTCTCTACCGCACGCCCTCCCCTTTCTCTCGGAGAGTTTTGATGGGTTCGATGCATCGAGAGCGACCACCGGTCCGTGAAACGGGCGTGTGTGCCCTCCCTCCGCCCCGCGCATCCCCCACGCCCCCACTCGGAAGGGGGCGATGTCCACCCTCTCCTTGCGTAAACAGAAATAACTCGCGCACGGCGGGGGCGCTCTCTGTCGCTAGCGAGCCCTTCATTTTTCGAATTCGGCATTGTTAGGAGGGTGAGGAGTGGTGATTGGAACGAGGAAAGCGGAGGAGGTAGAGATTTGCCGCGATGTAATGGTAATGGGTCCGCGGACACGCGATTGGCGGTCGATGACGCGGTCGCCGAACACGGCTAGATCTAGGCGATACTCTATTTGGCGGCCATCATTGACTCTACGGAGCAACGGAAGGTTTTGCGTTTCCATTTTCATTTTTGCAGTAACTTTAGAAGCTTTCTCGGAAGATATATTCCCAAAATATAACGGTATAAATATATTAATGCGTTTGATTAGAACATGTGTTCAGATTTTCAAGTTATTTAGTCGTATAAAAATGATTAGAGAAGATTATCAAAACACATTTCGATCTTAAATACGCTCATCTCGGGAGTTATTATTACTTTCTATGCTAGGGGTTCCTAACCTGGGGTGCCAGTACCCCCAAGGGGTACGTGAAGCCCAACCACGGGGCACGTGAGATATTCGATAAAATATATTTTTCACGTGTGAAGTTCTTTATTTGTGTCTTTTCCTGTATGTGTACACAGTAACATTTAACTCCTATTTAAAAAATTGAGGACTTCGTGAAGCCTTACTCTGACATGAGCCGAAAAAGCTTATGAACCACTGTTCTATGCGTCCAATATTTTGAAATCTTATTTTTAAAACTAATAATGCCAGCAATCGCATAAAAAACCCTCAAAAATTAAGAAATTGGTTCCGTTCAGTTAAACTGCGCATAACATCTCGTTAATAGGAAATTAAGATTCTCGATGTTCTCGCAGAATGAAAAAGAGAAATACTAATATTTGCCCAAACTCGAGAGATCGCGTCGTGTTTTCATTTTCCGCGATTTTCGGCTTCGGTTACAAAGGCAATGTCAATAATTCCTATCCGCTCTCTTTGTCGGCGTGTGTATTCCTTATTAGAAAAAAGATTCCAATGAACATTTTTAATTAATGAACTTCATTATTCCTTAAGAGGTTTACTTAGCGTGTCATCCATTCCGCGGCAAGCCTTTGATCGCTGTGCCAATAATTTCCTTTTTCCTTTGCCTTTTGCGATATTTTTCTTACATGCGCACTCCATTTTATTTCCTTTTCCGAATAAAAAAGGAAATTCACGTTTATTTGTGGATGTGATACTTAAAGATGATTTCACAAATCCATTAAACTCCCTAAAAGTGTCGTGGAAATATGAATTGTCCTAATTTTACTTAATGGAGCTTTTAAAGAAAACTTATTAAAATGCTCTTGATATGAATCAGAGAGTGTTTTAATTAGATTGTTTGACGTTTGCTATATACATATTCATCTTCAGATTTGATGCAGTTAATATTATATTTTATGCATTCCTTCGAATCAGTATATCGTCAATTTGTTTTATTAGGTATTTATGGTAACCATAAAACTTTCAGATTAACCAGATTAGATATAAAGTAGATGTCCTTTTTGATAGTTCGCTGATCATTGTGTCGAATAAGAATAGGTGAATCATAAATCCTTATTGAAATACAATTTCGCTTTTTGCTGTCTCGTATTACCATAGGGAGATAAATATTGATTAGCAGTGTGGTTCATACTAAAACAGCAAAAGTGAATAATTCTTTATGAGTTTAATCTTCCAATATATAAAGAATGGCGCCTGCCTATTCGCTATGCAGTCGGACACTGCCAGAAACAGCGCTAACAAAATTTTCATGGGATCCACTTTTACCCAGAAGAAGGTCAATGGCTATGTTTGCATCCGATTCCAAAGTCCTAAGTTTAATTTCAGGAGATTTTCGTTTTCCTATCAGACTAGCATGGGAATGAGTGCGGCGTATTTTCCCTTGCATTTAAAATTACATATTTTCATTGCAGAAACTCGAGAATTGAACCAATACACTCCTTAAAGATTAAACATTTATTTTTATACCGCCGATATTCTAATGGTTATCAAATCGATATGCAAATTTTTATTGAACGCCAAGTTTTGGCTTTTTGAGCTGAAAATCTTTGGCACTCAAGACAGCCACCGAATACTCCAAAATTTGATAAAGTTTTATTAGTCTTTTCGAGCTGATGGGTGAAGAATCATTACTTTTTCTCCGAAATACTAAAGTATTTGTCCAGGTAAAGTTTTTCCTTTGTTTACGGGGTTAGCGTGTGAAGCAGCCTTGGGACGTTCTCCAATTTTTATCTAAGAATACATTTTTACTGGAAACTAATAAAGAATTTTCCCTCATATCTCGTAAAATATTAGTTATATTGAAAAGGTCTTCAAATAAAATTCGTAGAACTCTTCCAACAAAATACACATGTAACATTTTTATCATAGGAGTAGCCATTATCAATAAAACCCAAAAAGAATATTGTAATTCGCTTTGAACTTAAAAAAATTATTCGTGGTTACTAAATTCTTGTCAACATCAACAATCGTCGCAGTAAGTGAAGTAATTGAAGTATTTGCAATAATTAGGAAAATATGTATAATATCATTACGTGTGAATGCAGCATTTAGTAAGCGGAAGGACATAGAAAAGATCGTAAACGTAGATATTACAGCTAAATAAATAAATAAATAATTTTCTGTCATTAGATTGATTACAACTGATTGAAAACTAAATCGGTAAATATAAATTTGGCATTTTTCTGGCATTTTTCTGGCATTATTTCTGGTATATCGCTTTACAGTATTTAGTCACTCTACTAAAATTACGTAAATACGTTTATTAACCATTTCACTGCTATGCCCAGGTATATCCGGTTTGAAATTTCCGAGTGTTTATTTTACCATATGTCTGTTTGATACGTTGGTCTTGCTTTACTGTGATGTAATAGATGATTTTTTTTGGAGGGTAACCTACCTCCCCCCCCCTGGTTATTCTAGCTAATTATGTCATTGAGAAAATGACGCTATCAAAACCAAGGACTTCTCATAGTCGTAATCTTTCCGATAAAGATATCACTATTATGATTACTAATTATGAATCTGATGAAGATAATGAGCTTGTACGTAGTTGCTATCATAATAGTAGCGATAGTGATAATGAAGATTAAAGTAGTGTGTATATACTCAGATGCATGCAAAGCACAGTAAAACTGGAAAATAGAAGCAGAAAAGATTACATTTACCATATCCCTATTGCTGTTGAAGACTGGAAACTTAACTGTGGACCAAATGATCATTTTTCTTAAAAGTTTTAAAACTCAGCAGCGAAAGGGTTAATGGACAAACTTTGAGTAAGGAAGAAATTTATAGTAGACAGACACAATCGGATCGTGGTTTTTCATTGTTTTATGGTGCGAGTTCGTTCATAGTATAATGTTTAGTTTCAAATACCCCGTCGCACGAAACGCACATATTTGTACACTGTACACTTTCCTAAATTTGTATTTTCTTTACTTCATAAGGAGTTAAGCCTAGTAAAATACATACATCGTAGGATGGTTAGTATATATGGCAAAAATGGGGATCACAAAGGAGAGATTATGAATTAGTAGAAAAGTTTGAAAATGGAGTACATAACAAGAAGATGCTGCACGGACTGGTTGGGATAAT
The DNA here is from genome assembly GCA_036926305.1 of Uropetala carovei. Classification (NCBI taxonomy): domain Eukaryota; kingdom Metazoa; phylum Arthropoda; class Insecta; order Odonata; family Petaluridae; genus Uropetala; species Uropetala carovei. Next base: position 3,211,253 of record JAXCHB010000004.1, read on the forward strand.
CGCATAGACACGCCTGACAACATTTCCGATATTGAAGGGTTGGAGAAAACCGCCGCTTTAAGCTTAAATAATTGAGCAAAGGCTTAATTTGAGTATCATCACATTGCCCATAACGAACTGGGATTAGGCGTGTGCAAGATGGTTCCATCGTCACCTTACAGACGAGATGAAACAACGAGTCGATGCATTTTGAGTCGAAATGAAGATGAAAGGAATCATTTTAAGGGCAGTATAATTACAGGAGATGCGTCTTGGGTGCGTTACTTACGTCCTGAAAGTACACAGGACATCATCGCCATTATAAAGGCACTCTCCACGCACCACTGTCCAGGAGATGACTGCATTAGCAAAATTACCATCAAGCAGCATGCCGTCTCAGCTGTGGAATACTTTGCCACGCTGTACAACGGCTCCCAGAAGATCGAGCACTTTCCTGAGAAGGTGAAGATCGTCGGTATCACGAAGGGCAACAAGCCCGCGAATGCCGTCGAAGACTATCGCCCGATCTCCCTCCTCAACACATTTGGGAAGATCTTCGCCTCCTTGTCCCATCACTCCAGAGACATCTTGCTGCCAACAATGTCATACCTAGTGTGCAGTTTGGCCTTCGCCAAAAGCATTCTGCAACCCACCAGCTGGAGAGGGTTGCCACTTTTATCACTGACGGGTTTAATGTCCGAAATAGGATAACAGATGCTTTTTTAGACATCAGCAAGGCATTTGGCAGAGTCTGAAATGCAGCACTGTTTGTCAAGATGCTGTGGGCCGGCATGCCACGGTCACTATTTACCTTGAAGACAGAAAGTTGTGGATCTGCTGGCAGGAGGAGCACTCAGGCCTGTATTCTATCCAAGCAAGTTTACCTCAGGGATCTGTGCTTGGCCCAGTGCTATTTAACTTGTACACCCACGGCTTTCCTGTAAAAAGTTGCCCGCAAGTCATCGTGGAGCTTTATACGGACGACGCAGCGATCCTGGATAAAATCGTCCAGCAAACATCAGGCAATCAAATACTTACAAAAGGCACTGGCTAAGATACAACAATGGTGATTTAAGTGGAGGATTGCAGTCAACCCCTGCAAGACTGTTGCTGTCGTGTTTCGGATACGACCCAGACACCAGCCATCAGTAAACAGGACAGGAATTTACTCCACCGCCCAAGAGGCAAAGACGGGACTGACCGTCGACCCAATAAACAAGTTGCAAAACACCTGAAAATCTTCAAACCAAGACAGGCTTATAGCCATCCAGGCCCGGAAGTCACCTAATGGCGACTTCCATACCCTCGATACTGCTCTTTGCGCTGCTTTGGGTAGCGCTCGATTTTCCAGGAACGCATCCTAACAACTATATAACTGTAATGATAATTTTAGCCATAAAAAGTGAAATGTACTCTTTAGGAGTTAGAAACTAAAACATGAAACACGTTTGACGCTCCAATCATTCACGAAGAACCGCAGTACTCGACCGTGACTGAATCTTAAAGTTTAATGCCCACGGCGTAATAAATAGGATTTCGTCAGAGTAGCATTCAGGAGACGATAAAGAGATGTTGGAAATGAATCTCCAGAGCTGGAGAGGGATAGAAAAAGGGAGCGAGCGGCCGGCGGAGGGAATTGGAGGGCGGGGGTGGTGAAAGAGGGAGCCCGAGGGTAGGTGCGTGGATTGGGTACGTTCAGCGAAGGATTTATTGGGTGTGGAGAAGCAAAGATTCCTGCCCCCCACCCTGACCCATCTTTCCCCCTCCAGTCCCTGCTCACTCGACAGAATATAAGCCCTCCCCTTCGCAGGGGAGCGTGGCCAAAAACCAACCCTCTTTCCCTTCGCACCCCCTACGGCGGTTTTACACCGCTTTCTGGGGCTGGTTAAGGGCCCCAGCGTGCGTGTGTGAGAGAGAAAGAGAGCGTGTATGTGTGAGGGGGATGGAATGAATAGTTGCGGGGTGGCTGGCCGCCCCTCGGGTATGATGCTGTGATTTGCTGGCTGGAGGCGCGGATGGTGGTCGAGTCTTTGGGGATGGGGTCGGGTGCAGAGTGGGAGAGGGCAGGGAGCGGAGGGGAAGGAGGGCGAATGGGAGAGGGTGCAAGCGAGTGTCCTCTGCGGTGCCAGAGAAGCTCTGCAAGCGCCAATGTCTTCACTCAGAGGAATGCGATAACGTTTGACTGCAGAAAGAAAATCACACTTCTCCAATAATTATCGAAGGAAATCATTCAAATACGGGGTTCTGTTGCTGAAGTTAATTGTTGCATTGCTAGTCGTTGTGTAAAGAGGGCCGCAGTCCGAAGCTGCAATTGCAACTTGCACGATGTTGGGTAAGATGAGAGGTAGAGCGGAGATAAATTAATAAGAGGCCACAATCTGCCAAATGCGAATAGCAGCCATCCAGCATGATAGGAGCATGAAGGACGCACCTCGCTCCCTCGGGCATTATATTGACGACAGAAAAGTACAGACATATATGTGCATGCGGTAAAACTCGCTCCAGCAAGCAGCTAACAAAATGACGTCTTCATCTGACGGTAACAGTCTGGAATTTTAGGCTAGTGACAAATGTATGTTGTCAATCAAAATTTATTTAACTTACATGTACCATATATCAAACGCCAGTAACGTGCAAGGTGCAATTGCTACTTCAGAGAGGGGCCCGCTTAACTTTGAGGAAAATTTTCAAAAGCAGTTTATTATAGATCATAAAGAAAATATGAAATTGATCCTTAGTGTTACGACCAAATTTAAAGCTACGATATTACTGTCTTCCTGGTCGGCGATGACTCCGCGGAAGCCGCATTTACGCGGGATGATTCCATAAGAATAAAGAGCTCGTCGAACGAGCGTTTGGCAATCGAATGATGAAGCACGCGTGTCGTTATTCAGGTCGATCGGTGAAAATGAGAATAGCAAAAATCTCAATACAGCTCCCACGTAAATAAATAATCATCGGAGGAAAATTAGCACAAATTAAGAACGGAACGACTAATTTTATTAGGACAGCAGATAATGCACAGGAACTCTGCGATTTTGTTGACAAACTTGTAATTTCAAAAGATCGAAGATGGGCCAAAATCGAGACAAATTTAGAGTTTTACGTTCTTGTTCAACTTCGTTCATCAAGGGAATCGATCGACTCGAAGAGAACAACGAAGAACATCGTTCGACAGAGCATTGCAATCGCTCCTCTGAGCGTGTCGGGTCGCACGCCGAGGAAAGCCCATAGGGAGAAAGGAGAGAAGTGCGAGTTCTTCCCGCCACTCGACGAATGAATGACAAAGGGAGACGCAGAGAGCAGGGTGCAGAGAGGAGAATGAAGGAGGGAAGGTGAAAATGGGAGGGTGCAGAGAGGAGGGTTCAAATGGGAGGGTGCGATTGGGAGGGGGGGTGCAGAGGGGAGGGTGAAGGAGGGGGAGGGTACCGAGGACATAGGGGTGGATGAGAGGGCTGGAAGGAGAGGGTGGGAGGCGGAGTAGTGTAGCAGGTATTTGCAGCCTCCGTCTCTCTCGCAAGCACGGGGACGCCCCCTCCGCCCCCGCAAAAGCCATCGCCGCGGCACAGGAGACGGAAGAGGGAAAACGGGGGGCACTCTGCCACGGCTCCTTCCCCCCCCCCTCTCTCTCTCTCTCTCCGGGGGCCGACTGTATGAATTAATTAAAGGGCGGGGGTTAAAATAGACTCCGTGGCGTCTGGAGGGGAGGAGGAGGAGTGGGCGAGGATGGATAGGCGTGGTGGGGGAAAGGGAGTGGTGGGTGACGCGAGACGCTTAGGACGCACGGGTGTCTGCTCTGGACTCAAAATGAATGGCCATAATTCTGTTATCTCTATCAGCACTGTTACGACCTTTTATACCGACAATAAGGGAAAAAAAGATCGCTGTAACATTTTATGAGGTTACGTACGGATTCTAATGACGTCAGATGACGATCGACACAAATAGAAGATATATTAGAAACAGTAAAATAATTCGTGATCGGCGTTGAGAGTACGTTGATACATATAACCTTTGGAAAATTATGAAAAATGTAGCTCTTTATCTCTCATTAGAATTTCGATTGAATCGATTTGCTTCGATTGTTTTCTCGTAAATCGAACTTATGAATCTTTTTTCCCGTAGTGGTAAGAAGTCGAAAACGATCTGTGTGAAACTTCTTCTGTTTGTCGTGACGTGTCATAAAGTTTTACGAGACATAAGCTTCGAAAGACAAAAAAGTCTTCGAAGAAAAGCAATGCCGGCGACTGCAAGAAGGCACTGGAACATGTAACATTCAAAGCTTATCTTCTAAGTCGGTGAAGTTGGTTTTCGCATAAATTTCGAAAAGTCTTAAAACCTGTATATGTATCTGCAATGTCTTCCTTATAAACTAATCGGCGAGTATGTCTATAGTGCGAGGCTACATTTGACAAATATTTATGCGACTAGAATAAACCTTTGCAGTCTTCCACAACAATTAAATCGACGCAAAAGGTCTCGCTTCAAGTCTAGCAACGTATTCTCCTCGTAGTGAATAAGAGACGTGAAGTTAATAGTGAAATTGATGTTGTCACGTATGGTGGGACATCGAAAATATTTCTTGCGAACCACCTACTAACTTAGATCTATTCAAAGAAAGTATATAAGTAACGTTGAGGAGATTATTCTGGGAAGCGCCTTCAAAGCACTTAGTTTCCACAACAACAATTTTCACGTGACTTTATTTTTTTGTATTTATAACTTCAGGCAGCGAAAAGTGCATATCTATTAATAAAGCTGCGATTTCATTAAGATAACATGTGCATAAAACTTTGAAAGAATAACTTTTTAATGTTAAGTATGATATTTCCATAATCACTGAAAGAGAACGTTTTCAGTCAAATCTTAATCGCGTTTTTTTTATCGACTTATGAAAATTTGAGCAAGTTTGGAGATTCACCATAATGGGTTGCGTTAAACGAGGTAATGCCAAATATAAATCTGTCCGGAGCCATGGCATAATGGAATTTTAGTGCAAGTAAATATGCGGTAAAGCTGAAGTTATACAAATAATTCATTAAGGTTCTTCATATTTGCGACACAATATTACTTATGTTGGAAGTGTATTTACAAAGCATACTGATTGATGGTATAATTTAAAAATTTCTTAGCGAAACATGTTACATTTATGGAGACATGGTTTTGGCATGCACAAAGAGTTATATGAATTTTCGTGTTATAAACGAACATCATGTTGTTCGGGACATAATTTGAGAAATTAACTCATTAGGCACAATAATTTTTGTTAATTTTGTACTCATTTTAACTATAGAGGGAAATGTGCCTTTAACAATGTTATTAACTCTTTTAAAAATTTAGATAAATATGTAAAAGCTAATTTAATTCCGTAATTAAGATTTTTCCTTTTGGCGCAGCTCAAAACATTTGCTCTTCGGAATGGATCTAATAAAGAGTTTACTATCGAAATTCTATTAGCGCTATTCTTGTCGGCGTAGCAGGTCTTTTGCTGTACTCCCCTCCCTCCCTCACAATTTCCAACCGAATGCATTCTCTGTACCCCTAAAGCTCCCTTATCCCTCCCTCCCTCCCTCCCTCCCTCCCTACTTCCACCCTACTCCCTCCCTTCTCCCTCCTCCTTGCCTCCCTCCTTCGAAGGCACACAATGAACTCAATCAGAGGCCTAAGTCCTGTGTATTGTCCTTTCATCGCTAGCAGCGAAAAAAATCCCCCTAATATTCCGACCCCGGATGCGGCAAGGTCGCTACCCTAAACCCACCAGCACTCGCCCATGCAGTTCTCCTTCCTTTCCTAACATTTCTGTGTCATATATATGTATGTACACACACACACACACACACACACATATATACATACATACACACACATAAGCGCTCGTGCGTTAGGAGATTGCGAATCTTCCCAGCATCACAGCCCCAACACGCTTTCCATATCTCACAAAGGACTCGTCAATGGGTCCCCCGTTTTACCAATGGATACACTGGCGGCGAATCACTAAGTAGAAACGGCATGCAGACGTTTTGTGCCGCTTCTCTCGCTCTGAGGATGTGTAAACAGTAGAGGAGTGTCCCAGGGTCAATTTAGAGGCGTGGTAGGGGGGGAGGAGGGGGGGGGGGGAGCAGGGAGTCTTCATTTTCACGGGGGCGGGTGAGTTCATCAATCGTAAGGGATAAATATGGGAAGGGAGCGTTACGCTTTGATTGGCGGATTCTTCTCTAAGCTCCTCTTCTGCTGTGTCTGTGGGAACGCCCGTGATTTGTTCCGGCGTTATGGTTAAAGTGACCAGACGTACTGATTTAATCAGTACAGTACTGATTTTAGAGATTGTGTACTGATTTCAAATATGTACTGAATTTTATACTGAATTATAAAGTTGTACTGATTGTAAAAGAAGAAAAAATCTATAATTATTTAGTTCATTTACTGTGGGATTGACGGTTGAGGTGGCTCGGGTGCGATGTTGCCAGGAGGTGTAAAGAGGACTTGCAGCAACGCTGTGTAGTTCCCCCTAGCAAACATTACCTCCCCTCCACCTATGATTGATTGTGAGGGAGGGGAGTTTTTCAGTCTTTCCTTCCAAACCCCCACCCCTTCTCTACAACTATAAGTCTCAATTCCAAAGTAATGTCGTCCAGACAATAATACTTATGGTTGTTTGTGTCGTGTGAGTAGTATAATATTTTAATGTTGTTTAGTAAAGTAACATTATTCTCAGAATAGATTATTAATATTATTATTTAATTATATTTAAAGACCCTGCCATAAATAGAAGAAAAAACAAATTTTCTGATCGACTTCAGCAAGAGTATCCAATATATATAACAATAATGTTATATACCTATGTATACTGTATAAAATTTCAATATATATGAAGTATTATATTGAAATGTAGTTTTCTTTCATGAATATAAGAAATATTAAAAAATGTACTGATTTTCCATCTAGAAAATCTGGTAGTTTTCTTTCATGAATATAAAAAATAAAAAATGTACTGATTTGACATCTAGAAAATCTGGTCACTTTAGTTATGGTAAATGTTTGACGTGCACGTTTTGAGGGGATGTTTAGTTTCCGACGCTTTACTGACCGTTTCTCGAATAATCTACCTACTTAAAAAACTATGCGGCGAAGGATAAAAAGAGGGGAAGTGTATTTTTGCAGAGACGAATGACTGATTACGGAAAGAATATACCTATCGTTAAAAAAACAGCAACTCAAGCTATCGATGTTCGACATGTCATTTTATTTTGCCGGAAAATCTTTAAACTGAGACCGCCTTTGTGTGATTTGTGCAACATTTAAATTCAGGTACTTAAAAATGAGATTTAAAAAATATGAATTCCACAAATATTGTTACTTTTCGTCGCTGGGTACGATTGGTATAAGTTTATAATATTGATAATCGAATATCCTTGTTAGAAAAAGAGTCCTGGTGGGCAAATTTTCTCAAATGTCAGCCTTTAATGCACTTCGGATGAAATCTTACCTTTTGCAGCATTTCACTATTCGGGCGAAAGGAAACCACGAGAGAAAATCGGTACTTTGGTGATTCCTTTTAAAGCGACGAACACTGCATGAAATGCTGTTTCAAATCATGAAAGAAAACGTCAAAAACCCTGTTAACAGCTTGCTTATTTGTCTTAATGTCGTCGACATATCAATCTCCTAAAAAACATCGTGTCGAGTTTTTTTAAACGAATTAATAAGCGTAAGTAGTCTAAATCATCTCACGAGCCTCTGTCCTGTGAATTATGTTTTCAATTTGATGCAGCCATTGTTACTCATAAGAGAACGGTCCTCCGTCCATTCATTCCATCCTAACAGTCCCATCGACGCGAAGACCTTACGTTCGAGGACTCTCCAGATGCTCCTCCGACGCTCCATCAATCGGTTTGATGATGCGTCGAAATCCATCGCCGTGGGTTCGTGGGAAACCTCGTCCTTCTGAGAGGCACCAGATGGCGAGAAGATCGATCGCCCTAGAAGGCGAGCGTTGTGGGAACGAACGCATCGATCGAAATCCTCTCTCGCACGCTCTCTCCGCCAGCGATTGTTTCGCGAGGATACTCGTGCGGTTTGGTATCGCCCTCGGTCGCGTGCATCAGATGCTAATCTGCTCATCGCCACCTGTCGCGCAGTTATTTGGACTCGAGCGCCCGATTCCCACGGAACTCTAGCGATTTCACATTTCTCAAACCACTCGTCGAAATCTCCGCTGTGTGAAGTGGTGGACGTACGCTCCTTGAGATCTCCTTTCTACTACGTTGTGCCCTTCGTCGCTTTCACGGCGTTTCCCTGGCGATTCTAAAAGACCGCTATCGTGGTCTCTACGCTGACGTCAGATATAGCCTCGTAATTAATGCACTGTCTGTTCGCATCCGTCGAAGGCTAACAAGAAATGCGTATCAAATATGAGAAGGAAACGAATGACTGTGAATCCTTTTTTATGGTATTATTTAAAGGAGTGGGAAACCTGCGGCCCGCAATCAGTTTCATTTCTTATTTAAATACCATGTTATACACACAAATTTATGCATTCAAATTTTTATATCTGAAAACCTTATTTAGACTCGATTTTCACTTTTATGTTAATACTAGCTAAATTTCCCTGCGTTTCTCGAGGCTATGTTTTAAATCGACATGACTGCAAATGAAGGCAGTTATTATGAATCAATTTATTTCTATGTTTGTAAATTTAATATGGGATTTTTTTTCATATTTTAGTTTATGAAAATCTAATTGTAAGTTGTAGAAAATATTTTCACGATTCTTAGTTAAAATTAATATTAAATGCGGTTGATTCATTTGGCAATGCTTGATAGTAGACGATGTTCTTAGTTTTTCTTTCTGATGCTAGTAGGTACATATATATTTAGTCGAATTCCAACTCTCGATGTTGCAACGTCCAGATGTCCAATGGTTTAGTATCCGTTCCCATTTAAAAGCACTGAACTCGTTGTCATGGTATTTAACATTTCCCGTTGTTACAATCCTATAAATATATCTTTTTTCATGATTAAAAACTAACTTTTATGCTAAATCGGCTTAGATTCGAATTCTCTCTTTAAAAAATATAGTTAATTCTTTCAGTTTAATACATGTTTTTGCCCCAAGTTCTTATCTTCCTTTTAAATAATTTAAATTTGCAAAAGAATAAAAGCATGCCCGTCAAGCAGTCGCTTTTTACGTGTTTTCTTATGTTAATCCCCTATATTGGCAGTATTCACTTATCCCGGTTGATCAAACCTTCATCATTCACCAAGTTATTCTATAAGTAAGAACCGTACCAAATTTGGTTGTTCTAGATCTTATAGTTTGGGCGTGCATAATGAGAAGCACAAACTTTCGTGACTATACAGGGTGTATTTAAATTCCACCAACAAACATCACCTCATCCTCATCACCGAGATACAGGTCGATGAATGTACCGTTGCCCCTGTATGGTTTGCAACCATCCCCGCACCTCTGTTCCTGTTGTAGTTGCGTAGCTGAGCCTGCTATGCGCGGTTCGACGTGGCTGGTCTGGCCGCATTGAACTGCACTCCTTGATTCCTCGATCAGTAGCCGGAAGTTAATAGGTTCAATTACTTATATAAGACTCAGAGAGGGGCAGGACGTCCTAATGTACAAATAACATGGTAAGGTAAATAACGTTTTCTTCAGTGGTAGGAATGAAGTTTCAAAACGTGACTTAAGATCACTTACGTAATTAATGGAGAACCCTTAGTGTGGTGCAAACGGACAAGGCTGAGAAATTTAATCGTGCAAAGGTAACAATGATATGATGATGATCAGGCATTTCAGCATTAACATGGAAACTACAGCAGCTGTTCAAAGTGAGGACCACCCTTCATTGCACAGCCCGCAGCGACGCACTCGCTAGTAAATACCAGATGTCTGTCGTATGCTGTCACATGCTGCCTTGTTCCTGGGCAGAGGATCATCTCCTTTCGCTACTGGAGCATCGTAGCCGAGACACCTGAGATTTCCCCAGACGAAAAAGTCAAGCGGATTTAGGTCTGGTGAGCGAGCAGGCCAGGAAACAGGACCACCGCGCCCAATCGACCGCGCAGGAAAAACATGCATCCATGCTGAAATGTGCTGGGGCCCCGTCGTGCATGAACCACATCCTTCGGCGAACGTCTAGGGGCACATCCTCCAGCAATTCTGTCTGTGACTACTCCAAAAAATCTCTGTAGACCGGTCCTGTCAAGCGTGCAGGAAGTACGTAGGGGCCTATTAAAAAATCATGAACAATACCACTTCAGACATAGATGGAAAATCTTTGCTGAAGGCCTTGTTCGACTGTCGCATGCGGGTTTTCTTCGGCCCAAACATGGCTGTTGATAATACTTTCTCGAGTGAAGGACGCCTCATCTGTGTATAGCACGATTCTGGGGAACCGGGGCTCTGCAGCACAGCGCTGGAGGAACCACTGAGTAAACCCCTGTCGCATGGGATAGGCTTCTGGGCCCATTGCCTGCATTTTTTGCAGATGATACGGGTGTAGCTTCTACTCATGCACGACCTGCCAAACGGCAGTGTGAGATGCATGCATGGCGTGCCAACTCGGCGTATGCTGGTTGACGGCTCGTTAGCAACCATATCCAAGATTGCCTCCTCAAAGCGCGGAGTGCGGACAACCCTCCTCCGTCCTCAGTCATACCTGTTGGCCTTTAACGAGCCAATCTCTCTTAGCCGCCGGCGTGCTGTGGTGCGGAAGTCGCCGATTAAGAAAGCGTTCCTGATACAGCCGCTGAGCCTTCCTGCCATTTCTGTCTGCTGTACCGTACGCAGGAGCACATCTGTCATTTCTTCCCACGTATACGCCTCCATTTCTGAAGTCACTCATGCATTAATGAAAACAAACTCACAACAGAGACGTTGTGTCGCGTGCCAGGCTAACAAGCTACTGATCGAGGAATCCAGGAGTGTAGTTCAATGCGGCCAGACCAGTCATGTCGGACTGTGCGTAGTACATAGTCCCAAATACGCAACTACAAGCAGCGACAAAGGCGCGGGGATGGTTGCACACTCTACAGGGGCAACGGTGCATTCTTGGTGATGAGGCGACGCAGACAGCTCGGTCTCATTTTTCGGAGAATACCTCGAACCCACCTACAAGCTCTAGAAGTTTGTCGGTGGAATTTAAATATAGTCTGTTATATTAAATGATTTTTTGGCAATCCACTTATTCCCGTCGTTCTTAGTGTTTCCCACATTACATTTCCCTATTTCATTTATTCCTTATTTATTCCAGTCACATTTTTCAAACAAAATAGATATGTCAACTGTCCAGAGCCACATTTTTATATAGCTTATCATCCTACATATGTACAAAATGTGAAATTCAAAACAGGGCATCGAACCGTAATTTTTTTCGTTCCGGTTCACTCAAAAAACAAAATTTCGGTTAGGTTCCGTTTTCGCTCCGGCAAGCGTCAGTGAACCGGTTCAAACCGGTTTTTTTCGCTCCGACCTTAAAACATTTTTAGGAAACTTTCAAGAATTGATTTATTAATTAAGTAATTTTCCTATTAAATCAAATACCTCTTCACTATAAAAATAGTGATATTTAAAAAACAATCAAAACACGAAAATAATTTATTTAGATGTGAATATTTAGTATATATCTTATTTATTTAAGATTATATTTTGAATTGAATATTTACAAACCATACATGCGCCGCAAATGATTTCAACATATTAGGAAAGTATAAAGTAAATTATAAATGAGCACGTTTTCTGCGATAGAGTATTCTAAACATATTATCTTATGCAAAGCATTCATCTCATTTTCTAATTTACTGTGCTTAGTCCTTAGTACTAAATTTTATCAAAATCCGCTGAATAGCTACGAAAAAAATTGCGTCCAGATAGAAGGACGGACAGACCTAAGCTAATATGCGCTAAAGCTGGAATGCCTAATAATGAATTATTAATATTTTTATTTACAAATCGTGCGGTAAAATAAGAGATCACGTTATCTCAATAGTGCCAGTAAGTTGATTAACATATTACGTTATTTTCATTAACAATTTGTAGATCACGTCCACTGCTCGTATTATAGTAAAAACTGTAAATGCACGGCTTAATTTTTTCATTCAGAGATTACTTAAATGGATGAAAAATCTATAAAATATTTATGAGGAAGAAGCCCGCAGAAATTGAGGGTCCGAGAATTCAGAAAGGCTGAGAAATGTTTATTAACATGATACAAATTTACGATGACTGAATATTTTTAATCACTTAGGTAGTGTGAGAATGTTAAACTTCATTATTTCGTGAAATTGAAATGATAAGTACCGTTTCGAAAAATTATTACTAAGCGAAAGCATGTGATTTTCACCCGGCAGCAAATAAAAAACATCTACGTACATCTACATATTACCCTGCAATCAAACATGCAAACAAAAAGAAAATAATACTTATTCGGCCTGTCGTGAACTTTCTTCCGGCGGAGTCTCTAATGTGGGTTTCTGCAGTCGGCAAAATATTTCACTAAAAATAACAAATTCGCATTCATATTTAATTTCTCTTCAGTTTTAAGGAACCAATACGAATGTGTTTGCTCATTTTAAGATGCACTCTATAAAATAAATATCAATTTACTAACCTGTAACAAAGGATAACCGAAGTAAGAATATCTCAAAACCACGACTGCGGAACGATTCTTCCTGGATAAGTTTTAGAGAATGACTACCAGAATACAAGGGTTCAGTGGATATGGAGAGGGAGTGAAAGTATATGGGGACAATAACCTCCAACTTTAAGGAAAATCCAAGTTAAGAATCGGGAAATATTTTTGCCGGGAACACACACTACGGGGTATGCTCGGGGGGAGGGTAGCAAGACAATTAGAGGCTGTCTTCAAAGTACCGCCCAAGTTCCTTTCCAGTAGCCTCGTTTAATAGGTAATCTCAGCAGGATGTATTGTAGACCCTCTCTCTCTATGTATTGAGATGCACATGGAAAATCCCACTATTGAGCCAACAGATATTATCACAAAGACACATCCTTCCCAAGGCTGAGGAGAAATTGTTTGTTCTCAAGAAAAACCCAACCCTTTCTTATTCGGTTTCTAAACGTGAGGCTTTCAGAAAGACACAAACTAAAGCAAAACCCTTTCTTTCGCTCCCACTTTTTATGCGAACCGAAAAATATGGAACGAAATAAATGACGGTTTCGGTTCGGGTTCAGGAAAATATATTTTTTCGGTTCGGGTTCGGTTTCACTCCAGGAAAAATAACGGTTTTTTTCGGTTTCGGTTTTCGGTTCGGTTCCGGTTCGATGCCCTGATTCAAAAACATTAATATTCACTTTACAAACTATCATTGTTTACTTTGCAATTTATAATTCATAATACAATTATGAAAGATTCTTAGCACCAAATTTTTAAAACATTTAAATTATAAATTAGCGTCCTTCACGGGTTTTAATATTAATATGCTTTTAAAGTTGTTGGTACATTATGAACTTCATTTTAATAACACATCAAACTATGCTTCACACTTTCCTATTGCATGTATTGTATATTGCTTCCTAAATGGATATCTGCACAGGTCTTTCTTATCAATGATTTGTTTGCAAAACTCTTCACAATCACCGACCATTTCACGTGAAATCAGCACCTCGTTTGTGCCTGGCCAATTTAAACCTTTCGTTATCAGTTTAGTCTACTTTTTTACTTCCTCGTTACAAAAGTAACACTCGCAGATGATGTGGTACTCCACACTTGCATTCTTCTCTATCCAACTGTGTTAAGGAGGCTAATCTATGTCCTGTAACAAACTCTACTAAATCAAGGCCCATTTACATCTTTAGAATAACGTTAGTTATATTTTGATTTGTTATTCTCTCCTTTTCACTCCCGTTCTATCTATGGAACCTATTTAACTCCATATTATAGTTAAACGCTTCTCTCGGAAAGTTGACCGAGTTCTTGTGGTTGCAGGGTTTGCCATTCATATTGTATGTAGACCTTTTTTCCTTAGCAAACGATTGGCACAGCGTTTATTTTTAGGTCAACACTCCAGCGATGACCGCTGTGGCACCACAAAGACTTACGTGTCCGTATCATTCTAATCAATAATGTTCTCTGCACAATTATTAATTCTGTTTTGCCACGAACATTTATGTCATTGCACCACACACACGATCCGAACGCCAGGACCGCTTTCGCTAAGCTTTTGTACGGCAATGATAATGTTTTCTGATTTAGCTTCCAGTTTTTCCGTACGACCCGAGCGATTCCTTACAGCGCTTGATTATTTATTTGGCATCGGAAACAACTCTATCTTGAGTTTGTGCACACAGGCACTTAAAAACGTTAATAATTTTCATACTCTTACTATACACTTTCACAATTGGAAAACTTGTCCAGAGTTCCCTTTAGTAACATCATGACGTCGTGATTGATCACTGAACATTCTGTTAGCTCTAATTTCTAATTACATGTATAATGATTACCTTGTCGGATGAAACTCTAATCCGACTCAACGAGGTATTTACAACTGTAAGTACGGAACGAGGAACTCGCAACCATAAATGTTTTCCGTTATTTAGAAAATATTGCATATCTTTGATGCATAACCGAAGTCAAACAAAGTCTTTACTGTCTTAAATATGCATTGAAAAAATGAAAGGATGAAAAACCTTAAATATAAATGGTTCAAATTCATCCCCCAAATACTGACATTTGTAATTAAAACCTGCCGCAAAGTGTGCATAGTATTAGTCAGAGAAAAATAAACCTTACTCGATGTTGTGATTAGTCTATTGTAGATCAGAGGTGTGCAACCTTTTTACGTGACAGGCCACATTTGTAGATGTGAGTGCTTTGGCGCGAGTGACTCAACGAACCGAATAAGAATTTACATCGGAACTTACAAAAGAGATCATGCGTGATTTTACAAATAAATACCAAGCATTAAACATTTTTTGGCGTTAAAACGTTACCAAGTCAGGTTTCATTGCAACAATTTTAATAAAAAAATACAAAATAGTCTGTTAAGTATCACATCATATCTTCGTCAAAGCTTCGCGTTAGATCCGTCCGTAAGCGTGTTTGTTCTCGACTTCAACCGCACGGACTTCCATGAAATTTGGTATTTAGGAATTCTAGGCAAAGGCAATAAAAATGATATAAATAAATAAACATAATCCAATCAGGGGTGCCACCCTTATTAGAGACAGAAAAGGAACTTCCCGTATATCTATAACAAGGGTGGCCAAACCGCGGATCGCGAGCCGCATGCGGCTCTTTTAAATTTCCATTCAACGTTTTTCGTCGCAGAATAGTGTGTGGTAGTGCGACTTAAGGTACATTTTGGGGATACCTAAGGGACGTGCAATACATCTAAATTGCTTCAGATACAGGTTATGTACTATTTGTAAAGTTATGAGCACAGCATGTGTCTTGCGGCTCTCAAACTTTCGGAGACTATCGTATGCGGCTCCGAGAGTAATTGCCGCCCCGGATCTATAACATCAAACAAGAAAGTCGTAATTCATTTTGAACTTCGAAAATTTCTTGCACGGCTATTTAATCGTAGTAAACGAAAAAATCTCCGTATCTAATGTGGTTAGTAAGATTTGTTATAATTACGAAAATAGGTTGAATTTTCCTTCGTGTCCATGCAGCATTTAGTAAGCGGAAGGTAATGAATTATCTACGACGAAGAAATGAACCTAAACGTAAAGATTACAACTACTTAACTCGAGTGAAATGTGTTTTAAATAATTAGCGATTGCTTGATTAATTACAACCGATTAGAAAAATAATCGTAAATTTTCATATTTTCTTAGCGTCGTATTTCTTTCCTTGTTTGGAAGTCTTCGCTGTCTGAATCTTCGGATAAACGGTCTTCTACTGCATTTTAAAATTATTTTCAAAATTAAAACTATCCAGTAAAAAGAGGACAAAATTATTAGAAAATTTTACTAACATTCAATTCTCAAACGATATTTTTTGAAAGTTGAAAATTCGTAAGCATAAAATCAACTACTGAAATAAAATTAATGAATGAAGTTGGAACTTTTTGGAATTTCTTGTAACGATAGATTAAAAACAGCGTTTTCATTTTTATTTTAAAATTAAAAGTTAAATTTATGCTGATTGGAGATAATCCTTATCGTAATTGGTCTATATTCAAAACTTCTCCGTCGTTATCAAAAAACATTTCTCTTTCAGAGAGCAAGCGAAAGCGAAACCTTCAATAACAAAGACTTCCCGAATAACAAGAACAACAACAGAAATCGAAGGGTTTTCCAAGATACGCACGCGCCTTCGAAAACCTACGACGCGGAGATTAAGCGTGAAATTCAAAATCTCTCTCTCAGAGAATGGAAAGAGAGGTTTCGGAGGGTTAGCGGACAAACTCCTACACAGTGCGCGAATTCGCCCTCGCTAAGCCCTTTGTAATTCGCGGCTTAAAGCCATGGAAGTGCGCACTTGAGAGAGAGAGAGGTTGAAAGGAGGGAGGGTGAAAGGCGATGGGAAGAAGGGTTGTATTATCGAGTCTCATCACCACTCGAAACAAGTTCTATCCCCATCCGCTCTGCTTCCTCACTCCGCCCACTGCTTTCCTCTCCTCGCCGCCCCCTCCTCCTCCACCCTCCAGCCCTCTCCCCCCTTCCACCCCACCCCTCCCTCGCCTACCACATGCAGAGATCTCAGCCTCATCTTTATGGAAATGAGGAACACGCGTGCTGCAAAGCTCTCTTTCCTCGATCAACAAGCGCGCCACGTTTTGTGAAAACAGTTGCCGGCGCTCCTACTATTGCCGAGGGATTTTTTTGTTTCCGAGGGCTCATGACGGCCTTTCTTTTAATTTCTGAGGCACGCATGAACGAAATCGTATTTTGCGTGTGCGTGCGTTAGATCGCCGTAATTGAAATATAAGGATTGGCGTGCTATCTAGGTTTTTCAGTTATCGGTTTATCAAAAATTAGGGTCAATTGATTTTTGTTATTCCGATACGTTCGCGTGAAGTATATGCATTCAGGCAAGTAGCAAAGATCCAATTCCTTCGATCGTTTCAAACTTCTGTTCCTATAACGATTATCTTAAAGCCTATTTAAATGTATTTCTATTAAAATAGTGCTAATAAAATGTTATCGCGGCAAGATGTACGAACCAATTTTACGTGGAAAATTCAGCGTTGTAGGTATCTTCCTCTTTCCCTCGTATCCATTGTGTATCTCACTCTTCACGACATAGGTACTCTCTTACATCTCGTTGAATGCTAAGAGATAGGCCGAGGGGAAATACCTACCGCTACTTTTCGATGCTTATTTTTGTGAACGTTGAAAAGCATTTATTTACACGCCAGTACAGATGGAAGTCACGATTTTAAATTATTTTAATATCTAGATAGAATTGAATATTAGTAACGTAGTACAATAATATATTTTAACAGCTATATGTCGAGCTAGGACAAGATATTTAGCGCCCTAGGCAAGGTTTCAAAATTACACCAACCTCCTAATGAAAGTATACAGTTTTGCCTCTTAAAAATAATTTATTTACAATGAAGAAGTAATAAAAATATATTTGATAATATGAAACGTATAACTTCAAATTGCCATTGTGCCCTTGGCGGGTGAGTCGTTCTCCTAGCTCTTGTCCCGGCTTTGGCTATGAGCCACATTCTCTGTGTTCGATTTACATTTAGCATAGAAAAAATATAAATCTATTCTTTACCAACGCCTGAAAATGTTTTCGGTATGTACGATAAAAAACTTCGATGCTCATTATGACGGTAACTATATTTTCCCAGCCCAGAGATATTTTTTAATAAAGTGCCAGATTTCTTATAATGAGTAACTTTCATTACTACGGGTGAAAAAAAATTGAGAATGTAAAATTTTACAATTTTCCTTATGTGTGTTTGTGAAAATAAATCAGTAATTCTAATGCAATTCTTTCTCCCTGTGATCCGTTGGAAGATACAAAGTGTGACAGACATTTATTATATACTTTGAGGCTTTTGTTGAACGATAACTGCAAATTCCAAAAAGAACTATAGGATAGGATGGTAAATAATCATAGAGGTTGTTTTTGCTGTAATTAATTGTTTCATAGATTACAAATACGTGTTTGCTGCATGTTTTATGTAAAACCCAATATTAACGTATAGAATAAGTGTTGATAATGTGAAATACCATAAGTTACATTTCCATCCTTTCACTCTTCTTAAATAACATTTACTTTTAAAATATGCCAGGAAGACTATTTTGTTAATTTTCAACTTGAAAGTTTAGCTCATATAATCGCCCTGTTGTATAAAGTAGCGAGAAACAAACTTTACATGTTTTAATTAATAATTTAT
The DNA here is from genome assembly GCA_036926305.1 of Uropetala carovei. Lineage (NCBI taxonomy): Eukaryota > Metazoa > Arthropoda > Insecta > Odonata > Petaluridae > Uropetala > Uropetala carovei. Next base: position 3,229,564 of record JAXCHB010000004.1, read on the forward strand.
CATTTAAAATGTTGAGAATCACTGATCTAGTATTCCACCAGTGACAGGGTAAAAAGTAGACCAAATGACACGGGCTCGAGTGTTTCCGAATATAGGAAAAATAAAGATTTTTTGAGGTGCTTCTCTTTTTTACTCTGAATTTTTCCTGAATGACTTTCTAAATAATCATTATTTTTGGAGAGAGTAATTAACTTGGTAGGTTCTACAGTGGGTTTCATGTATTTGTCGAGGGGGAAGAGCGATGATCATCGATAATATTATGCCCTTGCACTCCTAGTTACGCCACTGTATTCCACGTTACCCGCATCTTGCCATTCAAATTCAACCTATTCTCCACCGTTGGCCTGTTATCGGAAATTGTTCTACTTTCATTCACAGAAGTATGAAAGCATTAAACTAAAAATTTATAAATAAATACAGTGGTTTAGAAATAATCGCAACAACTGTGAATACCTTAAGAAAGTTTAGTTTTCCAAATTCTAATAAAAATCAACATAGAGCAAAGTGACAGCAATATAATTCACTGGAAACTGACTCACTGCTTATTTTCTAGCTGGTAGGAAGCAATTGATTGGTTTCCAATAAGATCTCAGCGCGAGTGCTTCATATACATTTTTCAACATTATCCCAACTTACTCTGTTAATAAATCCAACCATGCCAATTTTGGTGCGTAGGTATATCACATTTAGGTTGATTAACGAAGATTTGTAAAAAGATGGAGTTACCTTAAGTCGTAAACACCGTCGTTTAGTAATTTCTTTTGAAAGTTTATTTTAAATAATTAGAGGACTTGTTGATTTCGTCTCTGCTGTCGCATTTACTTGAAATAATCCATGTATCTAGATAAAGCAAATCCTCTTCCTGTTTATTCACAATCTTCTTCAACAACTCCATCACTTCTTTGTTCATCTCTCCTTAAAGAGCCAAAAAAACTGTCTATATACAAAAGGAGATACATTACATTTGATGAGTTAAAAACTTGATTTTCTCGATATTTTATTGGAAACCAAAAGGAGTTGTGTAATTTATGGATGTTACCTGCAGTGATGGTCCCTTTTAGTCACATCTAGCCATCTTACGAGTCTAAATTGTCATATTTCTTGCTGAAAATGCTAAACGCCTTCTTGACGATATTTCTCAATCTGACGTTCTTGCATGCTTTCATAAAACCCTGCTGTAGCAAATTTTGTTACTTGGATGAAATTAACTTCTTTCGATGAAGATCTTATAGAAGAAATGCCGTCGCTTAATATAATAATTTTCTTTAGTTCTGATACGCTTTAAAGCAAAGACAAAATGGCAGTTCTGAGATAATGAATTTCAATGCGTTCGCTGGCAGCTCCGATACGTTTTCTTTACCACTCCGAAATTGAGAAATCCATCGATTTCGATGGTTTCACAAAAAAGTGTGACAGAGATTCGAAACAAGTTGTTGAATGTTCGAATAACTCCGCCGTCAAGGGTTGCTACTTCGGCGGTGAAAACTGCATTTTCAATTAGTTGTTTTCAGCCGGTGTATCTGACCCCGGGCGCACTCCAACCAAAGGTAGAGCGGTTCGACGCTTGCAGTTTGTCCGTTTTCTTGTTTTAGTATCGAAGCCGATTTTTGAAAACCAGAGCTCTTATACTGCGTATCACGAAAATATTACCTGCGAAATAGCTTTACTCTTTTTTTTTCGGTGATCATCCTTTTCTCTATTTGTATTGACACACTGAGTCGCAATGGAGCCCTCTTTCGGGAAAAATTTCACCTCGACGCCCCAAAGACGTGGAGGGAAAAAATTCCATCTTCATCCATGTTGAAAATATTCTCAGAGAGTGTGAAGACTATATTTGGCAATCGTCACGCGTAATGCTGCTTTTTTCAATACTGCAATTCCTCTTTACCTTCGTTTCTTTCTTAGTGTCGTTATTGATTTTCAATATTTCTTAAATTTTCGCTTTACGAAAGATAAATACAGAAGACCGCGACCTGAACACGACGACGACGGACAACCGCCTTAAGCTACGTCAAAAATGACTGCAGAAAGGTTCTGTGAATGCGAGTGTTCATCAAACGAAGTTTAATGTATATTTTTCCGCAAATGGCCAAAATGATGCGAATAAAACGACGGACACAATCGTCGACATGCCCTTTTAGTAGAAGATCCGATGTAATCCGTAAACGTGAGCGTCGTTTCCTTTGCGATGCGCTCATATGAAAGGAAGCTGACGTGATGAACACGAAACGAAACCACACAAACGATAAACCCATTCTGGTTGCGAATTCGTATTCAGTTTTGAATCCTAATTTCTAGCTCTATTAATAGTGGAAATTGTGATACTTTCTTATACTAAAGATTATCGTAACTGCCACATTGGATAGAGACGATAGTATCGCTAAAATGTTGCGTATTCACATTTCTTCGCTCTTAAATTTTCATAGTTATTAAAAATAGTTTTCCTTAATGTTATTAGAGCAAATTTTTAAACAAGGTAAATCCATCAGTTGTGAAACAGTTTTTTGGTAAAACAATAGGATGTTTCACGTGCTTTTTTGCCCTCTCTTTTTCCATTTCTCATATCACAAGACGAGGAACCGATCTGTCCAATGACGTCACCGCATTCTAGTCCAGCAGTGACCGTTGGAGTCTCTTCCGCAGCCACTCCCTCTATCCATCGTTTTTCCTCTTCTATACCCTTCTCTCTGCCCCCACCCCCTCTCTGCCCCCTTTCCACTCTCTGCCCCCACCCCCTCTCTACCCCTTTTTCCCTCTATGCCCCCTTTCCACTCCCTGCCCCCACCCCATCGCAGCCTCCACCCCCTCCCTGCCCCGCCCGCCCGTCCGTCCGCATGTGTCAACCTTGTCGCAACGAGCCCCTTCAGGTGACAACCAGAACCGCAAATACACGAGACGCGACCTCTCCTATAACCTCACCAACCAATTAGCACTGTTAAGCGACAAACCAAACTTACGTGCGACCATCTCCAACGACTGCATCTCGAAGATTACTAAAATAACATACGCGTTACGACGGAAATGACGATCGCGAGTTTTTTTCTATTCATCCGACACTTTTCGAAATTCAGCCATATTAATTGCTCAACCTGTTAACGCTTAACCGGTACGCTGATAAATTTCGAGTTCGTTATGGCGGCATCATCTTTGACCTCGTGCGTTCATCTTCTAAATTTAGCCGCGAAATATTATTTCTGTATGCCGATGTTTTTTTCCTCGCAGGTAAGGTTCAGAATTAGGAATAACCTCAGAAGTCACCAATAACGTTTTAAAGTACAGTCGAACCGCGATTTAACGCCCTCCTATACAAGGCCACCCCACACAGCGCCAACGAATCCTTGGGAGCAGAACTTTCGCATTATGATTAAATAGAGAACTTCTCGGTAAAGCGCCGCCCCCGCTAGCCTCCATGCGCCACATCTGTGATCGAACAAATAGACAGTTTTGCGTAAAAAGTGAGTTCGTTTTAACGCTACTCAGGCAAAGCTTTAAATGAAGCCCGAACCAATCGCTTTTCGTTATGTGGACTTATTTACAATATTGATGAGACCGCTCTCTTTTATAGAATGCAACCAGACAACACAATCTCAGGTGTGTCTGTGAAAGGATGTAAAAAAGCAAAAGACAGAGTAACTCTTGCATTCCGTACAAATGCTGATGGGAGTGACAAAGGAAATTCAGACAAAATTAGAAAAATATTTTCCTCACAAGTGAGTTTGAATTATATAACTTCATTGTATCATCCTGTGCTACATTGCTCTATTTTTCAATACAATTTAAATACAGTAATCCGAGTAAGAGTAAATTCCAATTAATACTATTAACCTTTATCCAGTGTGCGTATCCTAACAATCACCAAATACGTGTCTATATGCATTTTATTTATTTTATATCAGTGCTGTTTAACAATTTACTCTCTTTATTTTTAGACAATCGAATCATATAATTCTTTGATATTTTTCCTATAAAAGGATTTTTATTTGAAAATTTCCTAGTACAGGAGTTCCCCCTTCGCTTGTTAGTTAGTCGACCTAAAGTCCTGCTGTGATTGGAACCCGAACCTTTCTCTAGGTTGCTCCACTTTACATCGTCCACCACTGTGAATGTAAGCTTAGGAGTTGTAGTAACAGAGGCTAATTGGACGTAAGGAGTCCTATAATCGCATGTTACTCCTTCGGACGACTAATCTAATTTTTCGTATATGTACTTTAATCTCACTAAGGCGTAAGCATAATGCCCTGCACTAATTAGGCAATACTAATAGGTATATAAAGAATATTGTAATTAATATTTGAAAATACATTGCTGTAATCTATATTACCTATTTATTTAATTAGAGAGCTTATGAAAAACGGAAAACCTATGAAAGGCGGAAAAATAGGGTTTCCTCCAACGTCTCCGGGTTTAAAACCAAATTCGACGGGCCATGACGGTCTCATTGCTGTTATTGAGAACCAACAAAATCTCCTTTTAATACCAGATTATATTTGTTTCGACAGCAGTGTTACTAGGCTGGACCTAAAGAATGAAAATGTTATCAGTAATAAATCCACAACCATCTAAAACACCATCATCATCAGCCATTTCCAATCAATTGATGAACGAAGGCTTCCGCCAGACTCATCCAGTTTTCCTCATCACGTGCTTCCAAGTTGGCATTAAGAACTTCAAAATCCTTCTGTCCAATCTGTTGTCATTTGGTCTTCTTTTCCATCTCGTGATATCCATTCGATGTCGTCCAACGCTGATCATTTCTCCAAGCAATACGACCTACCCACTACCACTTTAGCGATTTTACTCTCCTAATTACACCACAGACTTCTGTCTACTTTTTACCCAGTCGTTCCTTTTGTGGTCTCTTCGGGTGATCTCTAACATATATCTCTCCGTGCACCACTGCGCTTACTGTGGGCTATTGTGTCAGACATGGTACATGTTTCACATTTGTAGGTCAGAACTGGAGGAACATATTACTCATAAAACCTCCTTTTTGGACAGTCTGGTATTTGTTTGCTTTTCGTCGATATATATCTTCTCAGGATTTTAAAAAGAACAGTACGAGATATCTGTTTTATTAAGATTCATTTTAAGTCCATTTTATTGACTTGCTCGCTCCGGTTCCTCAGTTCTGCTGTGGAGGTTTTCTTTCCTCCCTGAAAACAAAGCGATGCCTAAAGAGGAGATATAACCAATGTGCTCTACCTCTTTTGAACTACGGATGTGAAACATAGTCACGGAATGCCAGAATAATCCATCGCCTACAAGCAACGAAGACGAGCATGGAGAGGCCTACCCCCTACCCCCTCTTCTACCGTCTCTCCTCTCCTCCCCCTCCTTTCCCTCTCCGCTTACCCCCCCCCTATCGTATCCATCTCCTCCTTACCTCACCCTCACTTTCTCCCCTCCTCCTCTCCTTCACCCCCTCTTCTCCCCTCCCCTCCCCTACCCCACCCTCAACTTCTCCACCTCCACTCGCATTATCGTCCCGTGGCCCTTGGAAATCGCTGTTCTCTACGCCTCGAAGTCGCTGGGCTCGAAGGTTCGCTCGGGATCCTCGATTTCGCACGTCTTCTGTTAATTCGCAACTCGAAAAACGATTACTTTGGGCCGTTCGCCGATTTTTAGCACCGTTGCGACGCGTCAACTCCAATATCCGCGTTCTCTTTAAACTGTTTGTCAACGACTGAAAATGAACGGAGAACGTTTTACTGATTTGTTACCTGTGAATTGTCGCGATTTCTTGTTTTCATCCCCCGTGGCAGTCCGCACGATAGGGACATACACGCGTGAAATCCAACTTATGAGATAGGATAAAGCGCAATAACATTCAAACGTTGCGCGTGAATGATTCCATAATATCATATCGAATATCATCTAATTTAAACCCTTTGTCTTATGTCGGTGCGATTCTAAATAACCCAGTTGCCATCAAATTATCCGATTAACTAATGTGTTCGGGAAAATTGTGAACATTTCTCGAATATGATGAAAATCGTCGCAAATTCAATTAGCCATCTGATGGATCCGTCGCTTTATCTTCCTTCGCCGAAGATCTCGTTAAGGATCGTGTCGCCGCTTGTTTACAACATTAGAAAAAGAGGATCTCGTGGAAGATGATCGATCGCAAGGCGCATTCCCACTCGAGATTATCTCGTCCCAATATATAATATCAGAAACACTTAAATAAGAGTTTTTCCGATAACGGAAGAGAGAGAAATCTGCCGCTGTGATGGTAATCTCTCGAGAGGCTGGCCTCTGCAGACCGCGTGTCTGAAAGCGTCTTATCTCAGCTTGTTAAGAGGAGGAATTAAAAATCTAGAGAAACCTTTGTTTATCTGAGGAATAATCTTCGTGCTCCGCAACCGGTGTGCCGCGGCTATATACATTGCTTGCCGAGGAACGATTGGAGTGTTATGAAAGAACGTAACTATTGCTCTCAAACTATGACCGTAAAATAAAATTTTAAATGAAAATTGATACTTTATTGTGAAATTGTAAAACGGTTTCTGTTGCGTGAAGCTGCAACATAGTTACATCTTTAGTTACAATATCATGTTCCAAACTCTTGCATTACACAGAATTAAGGAGTCCCTGAGTTTCAATATAATTACGTACTACATGGGCGGTTAGGCAAGAACCCTCTTCTCCACTGTTTTATAAGTAATTAATGGTGATATTACGAAATTGAAACAGTAAGGCTTTCTGCAGGTATTTTTCTATTTTTTCCATAAATTACAGCGAGTACCTTTGCAAGCTTTAATTTACGCTATAGATAATTACGACGGAATCATCCCAACCGATTATAAAAGCAGTTTAGTTTCATCTTGTAAATTATGTTTAAATTATTTACCAAATGCTGAGTAGATAATATTCTCGGCACCAATTTGAAATAGTTAAAAAAAAGTCACAATTTCTGTCTTCATCGAACTATTTTTTTGCAAATCGCAAAGGGAATTCGTCTGAATCACGTGACTCGTTTAGAGTGAAATTTACAGACTGTATAGTGTAAAAAAATAATAGTTGTATGTATTATGTTGATGCGAGTATGAAAAGTGATTAGTGTTAATGTTTAAAATATTTTATATTGGTTTTGAAGTTAAGGTTTAAGCTTGACATTGGCAAATTCTTGATTGGATAAAACTCATCAACAGTTACTTCTGAAAATATGAATCTAAATTTTGAAGAGATGAAGAATAATACATGACACATTGTTCCCGTGATTGGAAAGGCACCGTCAACAAAATAAGACTGACTCATTTGCAGAGAAATACTATAAACGAATAATGAATTTAAACGCTACATCAAATTAACCAGCTTAGAGCAGTGGGTTCGTGATACTTTCTCTTCATCTGCGGAAACATCAATAAAGAAGTTTTCTCCAAATGTGCAAAAATGAGTTCTTGGTGTAAAGGGAGGTACCTAAAGATATCAGACACGACGAACCGAGAAAGATAGAGTCAATGAGATGGATTCAAAATAACTTCGGAATCGACTGCTCCTCTCTGGACCAATGCTTCGCAGAAAACTATTTTATTTCTGGGATCACTTATGATCGACCGTAGAATCAAATTGCACGAAATTGTGCGGAACATTGTTACAAAAAAAATCTGATGTGGCCAACACAACTTTCTCCATATTTGGGGTAAAGCTATTTAAATTACCATGAATAGCATTATAAGGCAAAATTATTATTTCGTATCGTAAGAGAATACAGTCGTCCTTATTGCCGTAAATTAGGTATATTTTGAATGTTTACAGAATTCACCGCTACGTGGTGGTGGCGCTATATACTGGTAATTAAGAAAAAGCGAAGTATCTCGGAAATGGATGGTTCTACGAAAATTTGTTTCAAACAAAACTTGGAAGAAATATTATTCTCTACAACTTTGGTCCTTACGAAGATTACCAATAACGACGTTAGGGAGATATTTCACGGAAACCGAAAAAACCGATTGTTTATAAATAATTCCAAAACAATAACTGCTATGGAAAATTCTTTCAAATGAAAGTTGTAAGAAATTACATTCTCTATAACATTTGTATAGAATTGTATATACAATAATGCTGTATTAACGGAGAAATATCGCAAAAACCGAATCGGGTTTCGAATAAACCTCGACTTCCGGTTACCCTTTATTGTCCAAAAACTAATCAGTTCTTTGTGCTCATGCTAAAGTGTTATATATGAAGTTTGGTAACGATATGGCAAGTACCTTTTGAGTTAGAGCGCACACAATCACATACACACGCACACACACATACAGGCATCATTCCGAAAATAGTCTAAACGTGTTCTAGGGACCTCAAAACGTGTATTTCCGTTGAAATCTCGAAGTCGATTTTTTTCGTGATGACAGTACTCCCCCATTACTACATATGGAGAAAGTAATAATCATCTTTCCCCACGGACGAACCAAATAACAGACAAAAGATGACAGATTGAAATTATTGACATATTTCAGGTGGAATAAAAAAATCAACAAACTATTTCTGATTCTCCAATCGAAAAAATGTTTTTTCAAATTCAAATAACTGAATCATTGTATAATTTTCGGCCATAAATTATCGTTTTTTACAAAGAATTTTGTGGTCGTAAATAATAAAACAGCGGTTGTTCTCCCATCGGAACACAACTGTAATTCCTATATTGCGCCAGACTTATCTTTTATGGTATCGCCAACTCAAAAACTGCATAGTTTAGAATCAGGAATTAAATTCTAATGAATTTATAAAAAAATTTCTGTTAGCTACGATCCCTGGACAGAAACTTATGCCGAAAAGTTGAAAGTAAGGCTATGTAACATATACGACTCTCGTCTGAACGAGAGGGTTGAGAGCAGTGTTACCAATCTAGCGAATTTGTAGCTAGATCTAGTGACTTTCAACTCAAACTAGCTACGAAAAATCAACCCTAGCGGTTTGTTACAAATCTGGCGAATCGAAAAAAGAATTTAGCTTTTTCTAGCTACTATTTAAAGCATCCTAGATAAGTCGAAGATATGGTACTGCAATAAACAACAAACAACTAGCAGTTGCAGATATCCCTGTGCGTTTACACTGTCAACAAATATCGCCGCGATTTACTGTCACGTGAGTTCTCGACTCTCTGCTTCGCACAATTTCTCGCCCGTGTATTTACATTAGCTGTCGTTCTTTCAGAAACATGCCTTCAAGAAGATAGATGGAAATTCCGTCATTGCATAGGCGCCCTAGACGGTAAAGACATATTTATCCAAGCGCCCGATAAAAGCGGAAGGCACTTTTTAATTACAAAGACACGCATAGTATTTTGCAGGAACTTTTGATGAGGAACATAATGCATTACATGAAGAAACTATTTTCTTCATTTCAAGCTAAGCGAAGTTATTTTGAAACACTTTATGGTCTTCGCTAAATGAAAATCACCAATCATTTACACGCTATGTAAAATATTTCTGATAGACAATGGCTGATACAAGGGGAGACGAGGGACGTTATCACCCACCTCCTTGGTTGTTCCTATTGCCCCCATTGAGTGCCTTCTTAAAACTATTTCCTTCTTAGGGGAAAAGACAGAAATATTCAGAGAGAGATAAAGATGTTTCGAATAAAGGGTCGTAAACAGGAACGGATTCAAGAGGGGAGAGAGGCGATTCAAAGGATTGCATGTTCAACTTTTATGTTTTCATAATTAAATTGTGCACCAGGCACTTTAAGATTATATCCGACCCAAACTGCTTGCGCCAAGGTTGCTTCTTAGAACTGCCAAAAGCGCTGACGGTATTTCAGCTATGGCACCGCATTATAAGAGAAGCAAGGTACGAATGGTTTGTAATGTTTATCAATATTTTAGAATTTAAACAAGATATTATGACACATAAAACAATTAATTATACATAACTTTTAATTTGATAATAGCTTATCTTTTACATAACAAAAACGTAGAGTAATTTTTGTTCAAAATCATAACGCACAGTTTAAAGTTTACACGGTTGTGATAAGATAATTTTATGCACAACTTTAATTTAAAACAATCTATTGGAAATTTTTCATTATCTATGCATAAAAAATTTATAGTAAAAAATTTACAGTAAAAAAATTTATAGTAAAAATTTACAGTAAAAAATGTAGCAAAAAATTTATAGCAAAAAAAATTATAGTAAAAATTTGTGTCGTTAGAAAATTATAGTAAAATATTCATAGTAAAAAAATTTATAATAAAAAAATTTACAGTAAAAAATTAAATTAAATTCACAGAAACAGTGAATAACAATTTAAAAGACCAGATTAAGCAGCAAGAAGCGATTTGAAACGCGTTAGAGCTGAGAGAATATTCCACTTTCAAAACAAAACTAGTTGTGCCTTCGCAATACTTTTTTATGCAATTTTAATTTCAAACCAATCCCACCTTACCTTCGCTTCGCAATAAGAGATTAACATGACCGCACCGCACACATTACTTTTTCCGAAAGTATAATTTATCAGGTCAAAAGAACTGCCAATTTTCCATTGCTTAACTCAAATTACGTTGCCTGGAAGTCACCAATGTAACCCAATATCTAAGCCAACCAAGCCGACGACGCGCGAACACCATCCCCATGTAGCGAGCATAAATATAATTTCACGCTTAATTGACATTTTCGAGAATAAAACAAATCACGTAGCTTTAAAATAAGTCGAATAAACGCAATTGCTTGAACCATAAGGCGAGATATGCACGTAAAAATATTTCTAGCTACTCTCGCGACACAACTAGTCAATTTCGCGAAGAAGAGATAATAAAACTCACCACGGAAGCCTTCCCTCGGCGCACTTCAATAACCAGTAAAGGCATTTGAAAATAATTTCCATTCACGTGACACGTCATATAAAAAGTCCTAATGTAGGCGTAAGGTGCCATAACCTAGTTCGTAATAGTTTTGTTATATTCTTTCGGAACTGGATTGCGTTATTTTGCGTGATTAATTTGTTATCACATTCCAAAATTATTTATAAATAATCCATTGATTACTCACAATTACATTTCGAAGCCTTCTTCTGACCGGAGGCGAGTGGAAATACATACAGGAGCAATTTCTTCCGAATCTCTGCAGCGCGAGCAACTGAACCGCCATGTTGGTTTCTTCCCAGTTTCACCTTGAAAAGGTCGAACACAACTTCGACGAAAACGCACAGTTTAGCTACTCGATCTTATTTCGATAGCCTCACACTTATATCAACAGTAATAAAAGTACAAATTGAATGCATCTAAAATGAATAAATCACACAATCGACGGCCTTTTTACTCTCACGAAATATGGATATGCACGTCCAACAACAATCAATATTTAAAGACTACTGCCCATCTACTCCACACTAATTTTTTCAACCAATCACAGACCAATATCTTTAAAAAATATATATCCAACCACTTGGATCAGCCAATCATAAACCATCGAATATTTCCGCTAAATCCAAGTCGGGCGCCAAGTCGGAAACCTGAGATCTATTTCGTTAATCTGATCCTCTGGAACATCGCTGGTTCGGAGAAATTTTCTCGGTAAGCGAAACGCTACAAAAGGCAGTTGGGGTTAACCAGATCGAGTTTCGCATTCGGCAGTATAGCTCCGTGTTACAACAAAAAGGGGGGGGGGAGAACAACGTTAATGGTGATTGGTCGATGCTGACAAAACGAAGCTACTCGTCTTAAAATCTGCGGTCACGAGAAGGACAGTCGTCTTCAACTCTCGAAACCGTCAGGATTTATCGGACTTGTTCCCAGTCATTTTGCAGCCCGAGAAAACATCCTGCCGTTAGCGCAATCGTCTCTTTCTAATCGAAAAGTTTCGTTTTTCTGTGATTTATTCGTTGCTATTTGTTGATAGTGAGTGAAAGTGAAGAGTGAGGTGCTACGATAATTTGGTGTGTCAAAGATGGCGGAAAAGAGAAGTCTACGTGATGTCGTTCTTTCTGCCTTACGGATTGGAGGAGATGGATTGAGTTTCAACTCCGAGCGGACCCCTCGATGTTCCTGCTACGAAATGGCATCGAAATATCAAAGTGAGTAATTATTTATGGAAGTGGTTAATTATTTATGTGAGTAATAATTCATTTATTCGAAAGGCAACGCCGAATTTGCTAGTTTTCAACGATTTTGATTCAGCAGACGATTAGTGCGAGTAAATTACTTGCTAAAAGTATTAAAGTTATAATTGAACGCAATATTTTTAAAAATATTGTTCGTAACTATGAAGTAGTCGTGAACGTGTAATTAAGCTGTAACATTTAATGTTCTTCTTTAGTAGCTCGCGTCGCCATCTTGATTAGATATACTACGTCTTTTTACGTGAATAAAAATTTGTGACTTTTTACTTTCTCCATACGTAGTATAGGGAAAGTATTGTGATCACGAAAAAAATCGACTTCGAGATTTCAACGTAAATACACGTTTTGAGGTCCCTAGAACACGTTTAGACTATTTTCGGAATGATGTGTGTGTGGATGTATGTGATTGTGGGCGCTCTAACTCAAAAAGTACTTATCATATTAATACTAAATTTCATATATAACACTTTCCGTCAAATATCTCCTTAAAAACGTCGTTATTGGTGATCTTCGTGAGGACCAAAGTTGTAGAGAATAATATTTCTTCCGGGTTTTGTTTGAAACAAATTTTCGTAGAACCATCCATTTCCGAGATATTTTGCTTTTCTTAATTACCTGTATACAGCGCCACCACCATGTAGCGGTGAATTCTGTAAACATAAATATTCAAAATATAATTTACGGCAATAAGGATTCTTTTACGATACGAAATGATAATTTTGCCTTATAATGCTATTCATAATAATTTAAATATCTATACACCAAATATGGAGAAAGTCATGTGTTGGCCACATCAGATTTTTTTAACCTTGATCTTCTTCAACTCCTGCACGTAGGGGCTCCTTAAATTACGCAGTTTTCTGCTGATTTCTGCGCCTGTCGTATGTAATTGTGAGGCAATTGAATTAAATGCCTCATGCTTTTATTTTCTCCATACGGAGTAATGGGAAAGTATTGTGATCACGAAAAAAAATCGACTTCGAGATTTCAACGGAAATACACGTTTTGAGGTGCCTAGATCACGTTTAGACTATTTTCGGAACGATGCCTGTATGTGTGTGTGCGCGTGTGCGTGTTTTTGTGGTTCTGGGCGCTCTAACTCAAGAAGTATTTGCCATATCGTTACCAAATTCGAAATATAACACTTTGCTATGAGCACAAAGAACTCATTAGTTTTGGACAATACCGGTTAAGCGGAAGTCGAAGTTTATTCGAAACCCGCTTCGGTTTTGGCGAAATATCTCCGTTAAAACTACATTATTGTATACATTGACCACTACAAAAAATGTAGAAAATATACTTTTCTACATCTTTTATTTCAAATAATTTTCCGTAGCAGTTATTGTTTAGGAATTATTTATAAATAATCGGTTTTTTCGGTTTCCGTCAAATATCTCCTTAAAAACGTCGTAATTGGTCATCTTCGTGAGGACCAAAGTTGTAGAGAATAACATTTTTTACAACTTTTGTTTGAAACAAATTTTCGTAGAACCATCCATTTCGGACATATTTTGCTTCATTCGTAAATTTTCGGTATACAGCGTCACCACCATGTAGCGGTGAATTCTGTAAACATTCAAAATGTACCTAATTTACGGCAATAAGGACGACTGTATTCTTTTAAGATACGAAATGATAATATTGCCTTATAATGCTATTCATGATAATTTAAATATGTATACCCCAAAAGTGGAGAAAGTCATGTGTTGGCCACATCAGATTTTTTAAATATATTTCTATATTCTGGTGACCGCATGTCTCATAATATAATGTCCTGTTTGTACAGCATTATCAAAAACTTCGTTTCTTCGGTTCTTTGCTGCCATGGTTCAGTGAACTCACGGATCCACTCGCAAAGATATCGAAACTTTTTCGAATTAATGTGTGAACTGTCGCAATAAGTTTAACTTTTGTTTACAATAGTACGTTGTGGTGTATGGCGAGAACTCACCTTATCTCGCGGCAGTGTTTTCATTACGGACTCCGCTGTCTGACAGTAACTCGCGGGATTTTTCACTTGTCTAATCTGACCTAATTAACCACAGCTAAAATGCCCAAGGTGATTGAGTAAATGAGGGATGATCGCCACAATACATGGATACTCTTAATGATTAAGAGTACAAAGTAATTATTACTTTGTACAGTGAAATGCACAGTACTGTTTGCATGTTTTCTTTAAACAATTTTTTGTCGGTGTTGGGAGAAAAGTTTTTCAATTAGCCAAGTTATTGGTTCAGGGGAAGGTATCCTTTGGGTCTGTGTAATAGTTGATGCATATGTTCAGCACCCAATTACAATACTCTAATAGTTTAGAAACATCATATGGTTAGCTTCCTTACACAGCCATGAATATTACAGGTAATTAAATAGTCTGGCTACTTTCTAGCTACCAAAAAGATGAAATCTAGCTCCCAAGTGCTAAAAAAAAGTGACACACTGGTTGACAGCGATGCCTCGATATCTCAGATATTCTCCGGTACTGATAGTGAAAGGAAATGTAACATTTGCAAGGAAACTTGGCAGTAAAAACCTTTTCAGAGGCAGATGTTTTTTTTAATGTTCCTTCGAACCCAATTGAATGTTTCGATCGGCCGCGAGATGCAGTCGCCGAGATAAATTTAGGCATACCTACATCGAGAGAGAGATAGTCCGTTCGATCGCGTTTTTCTTTCAATCCCCGAGACAACGGTGTCTCTGCGACACAGTTTGCCATCGCCCCCTAGGGTGCCCCTCGCCCAAACACGCGGAGATCGTGGGAACTAAATATTTGGAAAGGCTTTCCAGTGCCGCGTTGGTAACTCCTCTCCCCTTTCCTCTCTCTCCCCCCTCAACCCTTATCGATAGATTAATATTTGCTGCTCGCGCGCGAGGTGTTGTATTAGACGGATGTCAAGTGAACCCGTAAACCGAATCCCTTCCGATTGTCTTTGAACTGCATGTAAATGCTTTGTCGCTATTTGCTGTGGGGAAACCGACACTTGAGGGCTGAATTATGTCGGCCCATGTTGACGTGCCATTAGCTGATATTTTGGATTCTTTGTTTTGTTCGATTAAGAACGTCCTTTTTTCATTCGAACGAAGCACGTTGTCTTTCTGCAGGAACGACGAACCTTATTTCTTCAAATGTTTTTATTTTTGCTTTCTTATCTCGATTTCGTGGCGCATCTCTCGCCATAGAGTAATGTTTGACGAACAAACCTATTTAAATAGGATAGCACTTCCAAATCCAAACTCTACCATTTTTGTGTGTTTTACGCTGATTTTCGGCAGAAGTTAGTTCAACTCTAACGTCCCCTTAATTCCTTGCTGCAGGTAATACATTTCAAAAATTTTTTAAACAATTATGGAAAGGTAGAATGTATTCTTTTGGCTTTAGTGGCGAATTTTTTCCACAGATTGTGTTTAGGATTCAGAAAGATTGATTTGATAAAGGAAAAAAAATGAAATTTGAGGAGAATTGAAGTATTTAAAAAAAAAAACTTTAATGAATTTATATCACAATTGTATGAATCTAGGCGACTAAATGTATTATCGATTATCTACTGTTTTTCTTGTGCCACACTCTGGATGGGTTAATCGTTCGTCGCTCTCAACGGAGCAGCAGGATTTCCTCCTGTCATTCCGTCGCTTTCTCCCTTCGTCTCTTTCCCTCTCTGCTTTCCTTCCTACCTCTTTCTGCTTCGCCCTCCTTCCGATCTTCGCTGTTCTTGCACACATCTCTCTCTCTCTCCTTCCTCCCCGATTCCTCCCTTCCGATTCTCAATCCCTCTTTCTCTTTGACCGACCTAAGGTGGTCGGTCGCCTTCTCCCTCTCAATACATCGTCCTCTTCTCCCCGCAAGTATAAATTGTCTTGTCTCCTTCGTACCTTGCTACCGATTAGAAATTATTCTCTCGTTATCTTTCCTGCTTCCTTCCCCTCTTCCCTTTATTCATTCGCCTCCTCAGGTCTCCCTCGGACAAGTTTGCGTCCGACCAATCCCTTCTCTCTCAGGCCGAACCATCCTCTCCAGCTCCCACTAACATGCTCGGTCAACTCTCCAAAAGGCCACAGGTCGCTACTAATGTCATTCCCAAATGTTTGCCGAGGAAGAGGCGAAGGAAGGAAGGAGGAGTGGGGCGCACGAGGGCGGTGCACATCCAGATCGGACCAAGGGAGCGGGTCGGGGGTTGGGAGGAGGGGGTGGGGGCGACAATGTGTCGGAGGTGGCGTCGCTAGGAGGGTTTGCCAAGGAGATGGCTGAGGAAAGGACGAGTGCCTCGGAACAGGTTTCGTTCTCACCTCTTTCGATATCGAACACCTCTTCCTCTTCGACAGACCCTCAATCACGGTCCACTAAAACTGTTTCTCCTGTGCTGCCTACCACGTCTCCGTCTCTTCTTCTATTATAAACAGAGGGAAGTGGACGTATTATTGAACCTTCGTATTCTGCTAACGTATAAGTGCTCTTTTTCGGCGATGTTGTAATTTAAGTGCTAAGTCGTTGGATCGAGGCAATAATTCGATCGTAAGGAACGATGTTTTGATTACTGCACCACGTGTTCGTTTGTCATTTCGATATTACCGCCTTAATGGTGACGTTCTCGTCTAAAATGATTTCCGTATACTTATTATAGATTTATTTAGTTAAATTTTGGGATCTATTCTGTTATAGCACCACCACAACTGACGAAATATTTATTGTTGAGAGGCTCATGGGATCGCTATGTAAATATTTATTTTGCGAGATTATGTATAGTTGGAATTTTTAATTACAAGTCACCGAGGATATTGGCGAGCCTTTGTCTCGCTTTCTTTTTAGATTATAATGTCTTTTATAGCCGTCTCCGAGCGTTATCTCGCCCTTCGCCTCTCTGGGACGAAACTATCCCTCCCCATTGTCCGGTGATCGGGTGGGTAAATGTCGCTACAGGCAGATCAGATAACTTTTTGAGATAACCTTTTCACGCAAATCGAAAGCTTGCAAACCCATGACTGATCTGCCTGTAGCGACATTTACCCACCCGATCACCGGACAATGGGGAGGGATAGTTTCGTTCCTGAGAGACGAAGGGCGCGATAGCGCCCGGAGACGGCTATACCCGATATATAAGGCATTATAATCTAAAAATAAAGCGAACCGAAGGCTCGCCAATACCCTCGGTCGCAATATGAAGCTCTGCACCGAAACCCCCGTATACTTCGGCCCGTTTTGTTTTCATTGTTATTGTAGGGTTAATAGATTTCAAGAAAGTGGTGGTGCAATAACAGAAAAGGTCCAAATTTTGTAATCGAAAGCTGTTATTTTATGCCGTAGAGCTCTTGTTTTTTTCTGAAGCTGTCTATACGCCTTGCAGCACTCAGCCCGTTCCACGCTCTACCAGCTCTCTAGCCCTGCATATCAGTGTTGCAGTTGCACGAAGATTGGTTTAATCTAGTCCTTTTTTAGACGCGTTTCGCTTCCAGCGTGAGTGCCTATAATCGTTGGTCTGTCCGTCCGTCCGTCCGCATGTTCGTTCTCGGCTTCTACCCAAGGGATTTTCATGAAATTTGATATTAAGGGCTTACGATCAAAGATAATAAGAAAATCGTAAAAATTAATCAGGTACACCAATCAGGGGTACCACTTAACTGGTGACAAAAAATTAACTTTCCGTCATATCTCGTAAAGTATAGTCATATCAAAATATTTTTCAAATACACGTAGAGCTAGTAATTTCCTTTCTTATACATTTTTATCGTAGGAGTAGCCGTTATCGATAAAATCAAACAAGAATGTCTTAATTAGAATTGAACTTTGAAAATTTCTTCATTGTTGCTAACATAAACAATCTCACAAACAAACGTTTAATTTTCTTACGTGTGCATGTAATATTATTAAATAGGAAGAAAATGGATTATTTATGATGAAGAAAAGAACTTTAAAACGCAATTTCCCTTACGTACAGGTGTATAATTTCTTTCTAATACTCCACTGCACGAAACGCGCCCATATGTGATACGTTGTACACTTTCCTAACTTGTTCTTCTTAAGTCTGATAAAACCAAGTGACGGCTACCTTATCTGGACTCTGTAAATAATATTGCTCTTAAATATAACACTCAATTATTTAAAAATGTTTTATAGTACAGATTGATGTGTTCACTCAGCTGAATGTGTGCATTTTACGACTAGAAACATTTGAGGTACTGGTCGGTTATCCCCCTGCAAATTACATTGGTTCCATTTGCGGCGCAACAGTCAAGAGGATATAACATTGAAAGGATATATTGACGACCCTTCGGCTCGCTTTGTTTTAATGGGTAGTCGTCTCCGGGCGCTACCGCGCCCTTCGCCTCGGCTGGAACCAAACTATCCCTCCCCGTTGTCCGGTGATCGGGTTTGTAAATGTCGCGACAGGCCCATCAGTCATGGGTTAGCGAGCTTTAGGGTAAAAGTATTACATAGCGATCCCATGAAAAATATATTATACTAGCATAAGTGCCCGTTGAATTTCAACGGGTTTAATAAATCTAAATTTTCGTCAATGCAACATGTAAAAATCGCAAGAATAAAATTGTGCACTGTTTTAACCATCGAATATTTCTATATTATAAGTCTATTTTAATTAATTAACTAAAATCTCACAGAAATTCCTTGTGAATAAAATAGTACATACCTCTCTTTCTACTAAAAATAACCATTGGTATTAGTTTTAAATTGATTATAACATTAGGATTTCAATTTCATTAAATAAGCAGAATTCCGATTCCAAAAAATTTGTTCAATCTTCAATTGCCTCTGATAATACTTTAAATAGATTTTGGAAAATAATGTACCTCAGTATCGTTTATCGTCTGCTCAGCACTCTTGCCTTCTCATTTTCCGAAACAACCACTTTCACCAGTTTTAAATGGATTTCAAACTTAGTTAGAAGAGAACTTGATTCAATTCAGTTAAAATACCCACATAACAAACTTCTTATTCCAAAGAAAATCCTTTTATAATATGCAATGTTAACCTAGAATTCGTTCATTCTGAAAAGTGAATAAAAGTACCATGTACATATATTTCTTTAAACTAAAATAACCACTCTTAACAGATTTTAATGGAATAAAGCATTGGCATTTCAATTTCATGAAATAAGCAGAACTCCGATAACAAAAAAATGTGTTCAATCTTCAATTGCCTCTGATAATAGTTTACATAGATTTTGGAATAAAACGTACCTTAATATCGTTTAGCGTCCGCTCATCACTCTGGACTTCTCAGTTTCCGAAACAACAACTTTCAATAGTTTTCAATTGATTTTTGCTTTGAAATATACTTGAGTCAATTCAGTACAACTTCCACTTTACATACTGTAAATTCCAAAGTAACTCCTTTTATAATAGGCATGCTAGCCTAAAATTAATTCATTCTGTAAAGTGAATAAATAAAGTTCTTTCTTTAAACTATAATAGCCACTGTTATTAAATTTAAACGGATTATAAGCCTTAGAACTTACTCTTTATTAAATAAGCCCCAAAATTCCTTTAATAAAAACAAATCAATTCATTAAAAGATCCACTGTTGTTTCTTCGAAGATTGCCTGTTAACAGTTTTAAAGGTCCTTTTAATTTTAATTGAATTTTAATTTATATTCGTTTCCAAACTTCGGCCATTGTTACGAAATTAATTCGAGAAATAACAATATAAATTTGTAATCACGTATGGTTTACAAAGAATTTAATTTAAGAATGCTTTTTATTTCCAATTTTTCTAAAATGACACTGTTGATACTTAAAATTTTTTATATTTACATTAATATACTTATTTTCCACAAAACACACCAATCTCTCCCATTCCTTCCTCTCTCTCTCTCTCGTATTGAAGCATTCAAGGCACGTTTATTTCCAGAAGGATGTATACAATAATAGTAATTTGAGGTGTAACAATGATAATGGTCGACATAGCAACATCACAGTAAAATGGCGAGATTTCCACAAAATATGCAAATTAAACGTTTAACATGGAATATTTCGAACTGTGGGCGAAAAAAGACGAACGGAATAACAAACTTTATAAATTTTCCTTCAAAATGGTTCAAATCCGAAGGTCGTCTGTTAATTTCTTCTAATTTTAATTTCCAAATGAATAAAAGCCTGCACGTCGAAAAATCGCGTTTTACATGTTAAGTAATGGGAAATGGAAATGCTTCTCTTGGAGACGAACCAAGGAATTGTTTCGCGATTTAAAATTGTCATTCTCTGAATAGGTGTTAATCAAGCATCCCTACCAAATTTCGAGTTTCTATCATTATTATTTCTCTAGTTATTAGCGTTTGCATAGTGTGACCAACCAACCGACGACGACTATTATTATATTAAATTATTGTTGATGTGGAATGTAATTTGCGGGGGGATAACCGACCAGTACCAACATTTAATAGCTTCCATGTACCTTTGTAATCATAAAGTTTTAAATGTATAGTTGATTAAAAAGAGCAAACAACATCTTCGATAAAATTAACTTCTAAAATTCTAAAATTTAAAAAAGTAATGCTGAGTAAATACTGAAAGTATAATTTTCAACTTTTTCAACTAGTAAGCGTTTATATGTAACTCACTATGCGCCTTCAAAACAGTCTTGATTCTGCCCAACCCAGAGAGCAAACTGTATTTCGCAGTGGGTATAACACGATGGACCACATCCAAGTCATGAGAGAGGTAATCAGTCAGACTATCTAGTACGAATTACCTCTATGTATGTGCTTCATCGACTACGAGAAAGCATTCGACTCTGTCCGAACTTCGTCGGTGTCACGTGCACTAAAGAAACGAGTAGAAGAAACGTACATAACCTTGATCAAGAATATCTACGAAAATGCGAAATCTGTCCAACTACATGAAGACACGAGTGCTTTTAAGACCGAAAAGGGAGTGAGACAAGGAGACACTATGTCCCCTAAGTTATTTACAGCAGCTCTAGAGGAAGTATTCAAAACGCTAGACTGGGAAGAAAAAGGCGTAAGTCCCCGTTTACACGTTCCCGTTTTCGTGCCTGAAAACAGGCGCCTGGATGACTTGTCTGCCTGCGGTAGCGTACGTAGTGAGATGGATTCAGAAAGTAAAGCTGCCCTCTTGACTGATTCTGCACGTCACCTGTGTCACGTGGCAGTCCTCGGCAAATCCACGTGTTTTGGGCAGGCCTGGAATCGGGAGTCGCACCCGTTTCATGCCTGACGCCTTTCTTCGGGGAATTTGCTTGTGCGCATGCGCAGAAGGTCAGGCGCCTGTTTTCAGGCACGAAAACGGGGTCTTAGTCCCCGTTTACACGTATATGGAGAAAGTAAATATTAGAAATGGTAAAAGTATTTTTAAAGGCATTTGCTTTATCCCATTTACCATGAAATTTACAAGAAAATATAACTTCAATGAATCATCTATATTGAATTTTTACTTTCTTCATATACGTAGTATAAAGTATTTTTTTTTACTAGCATTCACTTCAGACTAACTTTAGAGCGACACGAGAATATTTCTCCTGCGACAACCAGAGCTGGCTCCGAAACGCTCTGTTGGTGGCATCTCGTATGAAAGCGCTGATGCCTTTACATGTGTCTCGACTGGTCGTGCCACCAAGTTGAAGTGGGCCACCACAAAGGTAGTCACGACTCATCCTACTGGGCGCGCGACCAAGGTGGTGGCGACACCACCGTGTGAAAAGGTGCATTTAAAGCAATGTTCCTTGTGGCCGCGCCACCATGGTTGCCGCGGCCATGGTGGCCCTGTGTGAAAAAGTCCTCAAGGTAAATGGAGAACATCTGAGTCACCTGCGCTTTGCAGATGACATCATACTGTTCGCAGGAAGTCCAGAGGAGCTCCGTAGAAGAAATGAAGAGCCTGAGCAAGCAAGCCGAGAAGTTGATCTTAAGATAAATCGTAATAAAGCAAAGGTTATGTACACCTCCTTCACAAACACTGAGAAGATACATATCTAGGGAGCAGAACTCGGAGAAGTAACCTGCTATGTTTACTTGGGTAAACTTATCACTACTGATGGTTCGCCTCGTGTGGAAATCAACCGGAGAGAGACGGCGTGGAGTGCTTTTGGGAAGAATACAAACATCTTTAAATCAAATATTCCAGTCTTCATAAAAAGGAGATTGTATGGCCAATGTGTTCGGCCTGTTCTTACATATGGATGTGAAACATGGACCACGAACGCCAGATTGATGCAGCGCCTGCAAACAACACAGAGGAGCGTGGAGAGATGCATGTTAGGGATCACCCGAAGAGATCGCAAGAGGAACGACCGGGTAAGAAAGAAGACGTGATTAGAAGAGTGAAGGCGCTAAAATGGCAGTGGACGGGGTCATATTGCTATAAAAATGACCAGCGTTGGACGTCCAGTGTCATCTAATGGATCCCAAGAAACATAAAGAGACCGAAAAGAAAACCGAAAGACAGGTGGGACAGAGAGCTTGTTAAGTTCTTGGGGCAAACTTGGATGAGGGAGGCAGTTGACAGGGAAAACTGAAAAGTCTGGGGGAGGCCTTCATCCGTCAGTGGACTGAAAAAGACTGATGATGATATAACTCCATACATCGTTCCCAGCAAACAGACTGACAGACTTTCTTTATAAAGATGAAGTTATGCTTTAATGTGATCCTTGAGATGAGACGAAACATTATTAAGTTAGATAAACTTTGTATTGATGGATTTTAGGTGCGATCAAGCAATAGATCTTTGTCGGTGCATTGCTTGTCATGAAAAAGCACGAAATAGAACTTGACGTGCTCAAAATTAAAATTATGGCGAAATGAGTGGAGCGTAACAATAGGATCGCGTGGGTGGCCAAATTCCCGGGGGCCCTCGATTTATGTATTTGTAGGTACAGGGGGCCATAGATAATATTTAGGCACGGACTCTTCCTCTCCTATTTATTCCACTGAATAGCCTCTATTCGATGTTCATGCTTTCTTCAAATGCTGTTTTGATGAGTTGTGAGAAGACACGACGTTCAGGTAATTTTAATCGTGAGGAGCACGTGATCGTCATTCCAATCACTAATGAATTCGGTTTTGCATCATTCGTCCATCTTACGCTCTCTCTCTCTCTCTCTCTCTCTGTGAATATTTATGCTTTTTTAATTATTTCATTGGAATCGACAGATGGGATTAGAGTCATGAACGAGTTGAGTTTGCTCAGCTTTTCCTGAATTTAAGTAAATATTTCGCGAAAACATAAATCGCCCGCCGAAATAGACGCGCAGCAATTCCATCAAAATTAAACAAACGAAAGTTTTTTTTATGGAGAGGTATATCGTGTCGCCGAAACAAATATTATGAAATTATGAAATATTAAGGCGATTATGTTTCGTTGAACTGCGCCGTCACGATTTAAATGATGCTCTCCTCGGCTCTCATCGAAGCGACGAAGCCAAACGTGACGAGAATGTTTCCTCAAAAAAGAAGGCCTTTCCAAAGATACGGACATGCACGCGCACGCTACAGCGATTTCCACTCGCTCCTCTCGCCATCAATTCGAAAACTTTCCACTCAATCGTCTGACACACATTACGCGTCTCCCTCAGTCCCTTCCATCACTCCCCTCTTTCCCCACTCCCCCTTATATCACTATCCCCCCTTTCCTCCACCCTCCCACCACTCCCCTCTTTCTCCACCCCCTCACATCACCCCCCCCCTCCCGTCTCCCCTCTTTTTCTCCACTCCCCCCTCCCATCACTCTCCCCTCTTCCGTCACCTCCATCCCATCTCTTCTCCTCCTCCCCGTTTAACCTCCCCCCTCCTCCACTCCATCTCCCTCCCTCTCACGTACTCCAAGCAACGCGCCCCTCTTCTGAACGTGGCAGACCACGACAATAGGAGAAGCTAAAGCCGTTTCCATACTCCTCTTCAACATCTTATATTCTCGGCAACAATGGATTCCTAGGGCGCGACCGACAATGGCATCCCAGACGTGACAATGGTCGAGTGCCTAGGAGCTTTTCGCAACCATGACAGTTCGGTTTGGTACGTGTGCTATTATTTCGAGGCGGAGTGAGAAGAGCTCTCGATTGGTGCGTGTCGCAGGAGAGCGATGCCTGCCGATGGCACGACACACGGGAACGACCTCCCGTTTTTTCTCGGGAATCGTGTTCGGTAGGCCAGCGAGGAAGGCCGTAGTGTCTCTCTGTCGATGAAGTGACTTTGGGAGGGCGTCACGGGGTAATGGCAGCTTCAAAGAGGATTTTCGGTGGATAAGAGATTTTCCGTGAGCGGCCGTTGCCTAGCAGACTGGCCGAGTCTTCTGTTTCGTATCGATGCCTTTCGAACTATCGGGAATCGCAGAATTTCGACGACATCTATCTATTAGAATTCGCCGTGTAATTGCGCGTGATACTCATCTTTTCGCCCCCCCGTTTGCGGAAGACGCTGATTTTTCCTTCTCATGTTGAGGATGCCGCGCAGATATTTAACGTAGAGAATGCCTTGGCACGCGTGCCAATTTGAGACCTTATTATCATTACTGTAAATAATACAATATTAAACATTTTGGGTGTTTTCATAATATTTTACCTATGATAAAAAGCACGTTTGTGGTTCCTTATAGTCTCATGAGATAATATCGATATGCAATTTCTCTTTTGTGTGTGACAAACTTGAAGTTCATAATCTTCAATTCCTGATGTTTCGCCCATATTAATGTTATTCTACTGAAGCTATAATTTTCCGGAATTAATGTTACTATTTTAGTTTTAAGATCGACGAAAAACTTAATTGGCTGAGATGCAAGTTTCGACAATGCCTAGAATATGATACGTGCAGCGCAGTGTAAGTGGGAACAGTCACTAGGCAACAACCAACAATAGAGGTAGGTGGTTGGAGCGAAGGGCACGAGGCGTGCACTCCGAGAGACGTATTTATTTCGGTGGAATTTGTTGAGAGAGCGAGAGAGAAGGGAGAGAGAGATAGAGGGAGAGAGAGAGAGGGAGAGAGAGAGAGGATAAGAACCACGTCCGATGCGGTAAAAGCGGAGAGAGAGAGAGAGAAAGAGGGAGAGGAGGGGGGGAGGGGAAGACTGAAGGAGAGGACGAGTGTCGGATGTTTTCCGAGAGCTCTCTTTCTCTCTTCTCGACAGCAGTCCTCTTACGCGAGTTGTATGTCTATTGATGCTCCTACACAGAGTGAGAGAGAGACGTATTGTGGGCGCTCCAATCTCTCCTCGGATGAATTAGACGAAACATATGAATCGCTTCATCCGAGTAGCGATAAGAGTTGTCCCGACAGAGAGGCGTGTTCCGTGTCGATTCATCAAACGAGGCGAGTCTTTTTAATCCGAACCTTACCGGAGAAATGTTGAACACTTAAGAAAGTTTAAGATATCGAAGGCTACAACTTTATTTCTCCACTAATTGGAGAGGTTAGAACAGTGGTTCTCAACCCTTTTTTGGTTCGCGTCATCCTATGTTCAGTTCATTCAGTTATGCGTCACCGCGTTTGCAGTTCCATTATCTTCAAGTCACCTTTGAAGATAAATTGTACTTTCCCTAAAGATAGAATTATGGCATTTAAATAAGCACGGGTGTTTATTCTCCTAGTTTTATTTATGTTTTATAAGCCAGAATTTGATACACTGTGAATTTATGAAATATTCGCGTCACCCCTCAATAACCATCGCGTCACCCTGGGGTGTCATGTCACCCCGTTTGAGAATCACTGGGTTAGAACATACTATTCCTCCTAATCTAATGGCAGATAATAACATTGCCGTGATTAGAGGGAATTCGTTGCTTTAGCGAAGGATAGCCCAACCTACGGGCCACATGCGGCTTATTTAACAATTTTATGCAGCTCACCGCCAGTATTTCATAGTTTTCAAACAATTTTTTTAATTTTTATACTAAATATCAATTTTCTTATATAGCAACAACTGTATTTATTTACCGGTGAATTCGTCATTACTTCTCAATTAAAATGATTCCTTTTTTTAAATTTGTCGTCAAAGGTATTTCTAACATCGAATTCCATCGTGAGATTTCGAGAGGGTTTTATGCGGCCCGCGAAACTATGATGAAAAATAGAACGGTAAAATTCAACACAAATTCATATTTTTAACATTCAAATTATGATCACAAAACACTTAATATGGAAATGTTAAACCTAAAAAACCTTATTTGGACTTGATTTTCACTTATATACCTCATAATCTAGGTAATTTTCGATATACATATGATTAAGCCGGACGAAGCATTGGCAACTTCTAATGTGGCCCGGCAAGCAGAAAAGGTTGCCCAACCCTTCTCTAGCATTTAAAAAATCCTACTGATTTGGTAACACTTTACGGTGTATATCTTAAATAAATAAACTAGGGAAACATCTCCTAACTCTATTGCTCGTGAGAGTATGTTCGAAATTCTATGTGTTGATTTCTTGTCTTTGGAGATATAGAGGTGTAACTGCATTGTGATAGTTTGTCACTAAAGACAAGGGTATAATTGGTAAGTTGAAAGAGAAAATACGAAGGTCGCTTTTTTCAAAACTTAAGGTATAATGCAAGCATTAAAACGGTGAAACTGATGTTTATCATAACTCCATAAATAGCAAAGAAAATGTATTGCTTGTCGAAGTTGAACATTTCATTATACCATCAGTTATGAAGTTTTTTTTAAGGAATGGAAGGATTATTTATAATAAATATATTTTGCTATAACTTGGCAGATCTATGTTAAGTAATTGTATATTATAAATACATTTCTATTATTCATCTTTATATCCCAAGTCAGTGTGAGAATTTTACTTCAATAACTGGCTGGTTAGCCATTGCAATTTATTATTTTACATTTCAAGAATATTTTATAACGAAAAAGGATCCATTTTGAAAAGAAAAATGATTACTGAATACTGGAATTTTGTAAATTCCTAAGCCATTCCCTTTATGTAGATTTTACATTGATTTAATGAAAACGCCAGTACAGCCACTCCCCGAGTTACGTAAGGAATGCGTTCCGGCACCCGTTCCGTAACTCGAAATTTGCATACATCGAAAATTACTACGGATAGTATACAGTACAGCATTGGGCGCTTAGGCTCCATAACACAATTTGACAAAGATTTTTGCTTGTATTTCTGAACCATTACATTACTTTGCTGATTTACTATACGAAAACTGTTATAACTTCAATCTATCATCCATAATAATTTTTTACTGGCATTTACTCATATTCTATTATAACACTCACACAGGGGCGGGTCCAGAAACTTATCAAGAGGGGAGGGGGGGGGGGACGATCGCCCCTCCACCTATCGAATCCGCCCCTGCCGACGGCCCTATATTTTGAAAATCCCTACCCCTATCAGAATCTTCCTTTCCCTTGCTATACAGACCTAATCTGCGGCGTATGATCGAGGAATTCTGCGCGAATGAATTTAAAAAAGCACCCAGTGGAGTGCAATGGGGTTATCCAATTGGGGGAGGCGGTCGCCCCCCCCTCCCCTGCCCCCCTCCCACCCCCGTTGATCCGCAACTGCACTCACAGCGTAGTCTCAATTTGCCTCTTCATCGCTCTATTACAAAAGCAAACACGGTCTTTTTACGAGTTGGTCTGCTTAAAGTATTGCGTGTTTGTGGTCAACACCACCATACCGAGAGCATGTGAGATGTACAAAAGCGACAGGCCATTTTCATATCTCTTCACAATATCCATTTTTTCTTCTAAAGTTATGGTACGTCGCTTCTTAGCAGCGCTAGCACTTTTACTCTCACTGTGACGCTTATCAGCCATGATTGTCTCTCCGACGACTTAAATCTGGTCCATCGTATTATACCTAGTGCAAAATCCGGCTTCTTCTCTCGGTTGGGCGGAATTAGAATGGTTTTGAAGGCACATGGTGAGTATTTTAGTGAATATTTTGTAGACTGTTTGGAGTAGGCTGGTCGGTCTGTCATTATTCAAATCTTTTTTGGAACCTTTCTTGTGCAAAATGGTGATGCCGCGATGTTGCGCGTTTCTGGTATCTTCTTCTAACTCCGACACGATGCAAAAATCTTGACGAGGATGTTGTCCGAATATAGTTACCCGTTGCCTTGAATACTTTTTCTGTGATGACATCAACTCCAGATACTTTTCTATCCTTTATACTTCTGATTGCGTGTCTCACCTTTTCTGGAAGTATATCCGGAATCTCTTCGGTGTGCGAATTTCTTTCTTTATATAGTTCCTCAATGTGTAGAGGCTGATAGATTTAACAAAGTCTACAAGCCGGTTTCCTCTTCCGTTTCTGTCTCCATAAACCCATTTTCCAAGTAAAACAAACTTACTAAAAGTCCGTTTCCCTGTAATACATAAGATATCCACTATACAATTCCAGAAATCCTTCTATTTTTCTTATTACCTCACTAAGCTTTGGCCCATAAAAGATCACGCCGGCCCAGAGCGGGTTGGTAAATTTCCCTTTCGCTACGATCGCAGATATTGCAGACTTCACAGCTTGGTTGAATCTGCCGGTGCTTGATGACACGGTTGTGCTTCGTTCCGCCGATTCAGAGGCAGTGAGGCGATACAGTTGGATGTGCCTATTAAATAAACTCCGCACTATATTGCCCATTCCTAAATTCCTCGGATCTTCCGCGTAGGTTCGATTTTTCTTCGAAAAATACCAGTAAAATTTCATTTCTTGGAGAAGGAAAAAGTGTGTGGCTTTTGCTCGCAATCGTAGGATACGATGAACTTCGCAATCAATATTATCAATAGCTGCGAAAACGTTCGACCTTTTGCCTGTCACTGTGAGTTATGAGAATATTATCAGAAAGACAATGAATTACAGCTTTAAGTGTTATTGTACTTGGAAACATTGTGGGGAGATATGCAAAACGATTAAACGAAATTAGGACAAAAAACTAAACCGAAATCTTAGTTCTTTGAAGTAAAACAATCGAGGAAAATGCTATGTGGATTGTCCATTTGTACGGAGCGATCGCGTATGAAAATGATATGAAATATTTGGGAAACAATAAATTTAGAGAATAATGATGAAATTTTAATGGATGCCATAAAATGAGAACATCTTAATAAGAATAGAATAAAAAGTAATGAAAATGCAATTTATAACAAAAAGGAAGGCGAACTAGATAGGGAATTTCTTGAGGAGAAATTCCTTGTTTAAAGATGTGATTGAAGGAAAAATTGAGAGCAAAATCCGAGGAAGGAAATGGCTTCGGATATTAAAGCACTTGAATGAGAGAGAGAGAGAGAGGTCGCAGACATTCTCCTTTCCAAGAGTTTTCTTTTTAATCCAAAGTCTTCCACAGCATCTCTCTTCTCCCTTTAAATGGAGAAGTCTCTCGACGATGCTTCATATTAGAATAGGAAGGTCTTGGGATTTCCGTTGTGAGTGTTGAAGTGATGGCGAATGTTAACTGTAGCTGGAAACCTAAATAACTCGGCGAGGAAATTTTATTCTTAAATTAACTTTAATATCATTAGAAATGATAACTCCAAAGGAAATAAATTGACTCACTAATGAAATAAAATCGAGTAAGCCCAGAGGTAATTCGAAGAAAATTTACTAACCAGTTGAACGTTAAGGAGCGCTCGAAGTAATTTTAAACAGTGAAGTCGATCGCCACGTAAGTGGGAAATGATAAGTAGCTCCCAAGCTTGTAAAGTCTGAGCACATCTGTCTTATAGAATAAAAGAGACAACTCGACAAATTTGGCTGCATTCTCCGCAATCGCATTAAAAAGTCATAGAGTGAACGCTGGTCACCACTGTTAATATCAGAATAAGCCCTTAAATATCAAAGTCTAAAAAAACTAAGTGTTACTTTTCTTTGATTACTCCAATAGGAATTCTGTTAGTGAATATTCTGAAATTTATTTTCAACAATAATACGAGGTCGAGAATTCTCTAGTGTATCCTTTTAATTCACTATATATGACATTTCCACTCATTTGTATACACTCATCCTTCAATTTCACTAAACAAATATATGATTATTAGCAAAGTGTAACATCGCCATTGAAGGATTTGAGCTATCTCTGCAGGGTAGCAGACTAAACCTTAGGTTTAAGGCTAATGAAGAAGATCGGAAGTTTTAGCAGAGGATGTTGCAGGATTAGTTGAAACTATGTAGATAGATAGATAGACACGATCGCGAATATAAAATACATGAGTTCGATTGTAGGAAAGAACGTTTTCGAGGCTTGTTTATTCCGAAGGCAATATGAGATCACAATACGAGAATCAAACTCGCGAAAGAAAATTTTTTATGTAGACTTCGGTGTAGTACACCCCCTGTCATCCGCCCCTTCGGTGGTGTGCAGAGTAAAATGTGAATATATTTTTTCAATTTAATTTTATTTCAGGGAGCTACCTCGAATTGTACTTTATTATAACCACAGCTAATTATATTAGCTGTGGACAACCAGAATCTGAAAAGGAACCATCGACCAGTGCGTTATGTAATGTGTGCGTGAACAAACACACACACACACAAGCGCAAACGTGTATACTACGTTGTCTTCTCTGTGAGTCTCTCTCTACTACATCCACAGTAGCTCTCATATCGGTAAATGTCCACTGTGTTTTTCGCAACACCTACTTGCCACCCATATCATATATGTACCATCATAGCCTGTCCGTGATTATTCCTGATTAAACCTGGTTCTCCTATTTTCCGTATTCTTCTTCATATATTGAAAGCTCTCTTTTCCTTTCAAATCGTCTATCAGCTGAAACCTTTTCCTATCTCTTTATCTTTTTCCTTCCAGTTTACCTTCTAACATCTGCTTAACCTCCTCAGGTAATTATTATCGAAAAACCATAGCATCAAGCCCATAAAGAGAAATATATGCTTACGGATTAGTTACAAACTAAGCATATTGAAGTACTGTACTTAGTCACTGTAATACTGTTCGAAGCGGAGAGCCACATTAACGTCTGAAGAGCCGCACTCCGTTTCTGAGTCGTCGGTTGGCCACTGCCGTAATTAAGGAATCGACGCAGGATAGAATGTGACTAAATTGTAACGTGAAGAGCTCGAGACAATGGACAAATGCAACCCTTTGTATTCCTATAGGAAAACCTCTCTCTTTGCACGGTTTCGCTTTACACGGCCTTTTCCAGGAACGCGTTTATAACATGGAATTTTTCTAAAATTGCTATAGCTTGTCGAGAAATAAAACTCCTAGGTTACATAAATACGACAATCAACCCCCTATATAATTTGCTTAGCTATGCGTCATGTGTCGAGTGTAATGCTCAGAGCACCAACGGCGGCATAAGATTCAGGGGCATTATGGTAAATCCTATCCGACTCATACTTGAAGAATTTATTTGGCCTTACCCATTTTAAATTTGTAGTTGCTCACCGTCTACATTGAAGTCATGGATTCTATTCTAGGAGCGTTATTTTCTCCGTTTGATTAACACGTGGATGACTGTAGCACGTTAATCATTTGCATATTAAAATTGTACAACTTTTGTATGTCCATTAGTATTTTTACTTTCAGGGACATTAAGTTATACGGATTTTATATTTATTCTTTGCTTTTTAATGCATATAAATGTTGGTTTCTTTAATTTTAATTTTATTTTAACGTAATATATAATTCACGCATACCCGTCATATTTGACGCAATTACGCTATTTTAAATAATAATTATATAGTGTCGAATCGCTGTCGATGGATGTCCGTTGCCTTCCAACAGGCGGCCGAATGACAAATTTTCCGATCGATTCAAATTTCACCTATCTTTAAAAAATCTTTTACAACTACGACAAAATAAACATTCAAAATAACTTATTCATGGAAAATGTTGTCTATCGAGACTTCGGTCAAATAGACCGATAAAACTATACCATTGACTTAAAATAACAGCTATAGATTAAAAAGGTAGCAATGTGTAAGCTTATAATTCAACTTTCGGCGATGTCGCGTTCATTCGCTTCAGAATATATGTATTTGTACTTCATTGCGATTCGAATTTTCGTCGAGCACATCTCTAGGATTCAGAGAACGAGATGTCATTGGAGATCGCGGAATCTAGGAGAAGCGAGAGAAAGCGCCTCGACTACCGCGAAGCAAAGTGGGAGCGGCCCAAGAAGGGTGGCGGTGGGAGGAATAGGGGGAGTGTGGGGGTGTAGTAAGGGGGGGGGGGGGTGGAGGAAGTGGCAGAAAGCCGGCGATGGGAGGAGGGAGGGAGGGAGGGAGGCGGGCGCTATCTCTGCCGTTCCCTCCTACGTACAATATTCGCTCCGTTTTCCGCTCCACAGAGCGTAACAGCGCCGGTTTGATGAAGTTCCCTCTTTCCTTGCCTTCTCTCCTTCCCTCCCAGAGACTCATTCTCCGCCTCTCCTTCCACGGCGCATCCCCCCCCCTCCCCCCATATCCTCCACCTCCTCTTTAACCCCTCTTTCCGCATCCTCTTTCTCTCCTCTCTTACCGCCATTCCCTTTTGTTCTCTTCCTCGGCCCCTCTCTTTTCATCTCGTCCTACCGCTCTCCATATTTCTAACGCTGAATGGGCTTCCGATCTTTGTGGAACCTCTATTATTGCGCTTGTTTCTGTGATTTCCACGCGACTTCAAGTCGCTGTTTAATCCCTGTGTGTCTTGCCCTCTAAAAATGTCGTCCGCTTGATTCTTCTCGTAATTCGTGCAGTAATCGCGTTAGTTGATGGAATTATCGGGTCTTGTTAAATTTTCCATTCGCATATATCTTAGGTTTACTTTGGTTTCTTAGGTTGTTGTGGTTTATAAGGAATGGAAATTTATCAAAATTTGACGACGTGGACTGCAGGTTAGCTATTTGTACCCACGTCGTGCATAATTTAGCACTGTTTAAAATCAAATTCCTCCTACTTAATGAAATCGGTACATTTTTTGGTAAATTTTTCTAAAAACGGAGTTCCGCGAGGTGACGTATGGAAAAGATTATAGTTTTATGTAAACCGAGATAATGAAATCATCTTTTAAATTTACAACCAGAAAAGGCGTTTCAGTTAAACTTAACGTCTTCTAATATTATTTTAAGTAAGTTAGATCTAAGGAGAGGCAGTTATTTTATCTAACGACTACTTGACATTTTAGCAATAACTACGACAATTGTTTATTATCCCATCGATTTACTTTCATCACGTTGAGCATTAAAAAAATGGTATTTCCAATTAATATCTTATCCCTTTTCTTCTTTGAAAAATGATTGTATATATAACCTAACAATTGTAATGATTCTTAGAAACTCTATTAAATAGAACCTTCGGCGTCGATCAAAATGTCATCTGCAATTTGGAATTTTTCCAATATTAATAATAATTCGCTTGCATTAATATGTGCTTCCTGCAGCTCAGCCATGGCTAATGAAGAAACTCGAAGACGTAGTTTGGATAGTTTTAGTTAGTTCATATTGCATTTGGGCGCTTTTATTGTGAACATTTCTGCCCAAGTGTCTATCGATTCGACATTAATGGCATGTCAAATATCGACATCAGGAAGTTTCGGATGTTAGCCATAACACGTACTCTGCCAGTTCATTTTTTCAATTTGTGCTGTGATTTGTTTTGTTTCCTTAATGGCAATGGTAAAGTAAGTTTAAATTAATTAAGTAAAACGATTTTGACAGAAATCATAACTTTATAAAGGGAAATTCATTTTAATCTGCTTCCTTATCTAAAAATTTCTTATATTTGAGCTGTGAAAATCGGAATATATGTGACCATCTATATATTTTTTATTTATATCGAATGAAATCGAAGTTCTGAACATAGCGTTAGTAAACATCTTCATTCGTCAACAGATGGCAGGAAATATCGGTTAGACGCGGCAGTAATATGCTGAGATATCGTGGTAATTATATTTTACGAATAGAATTTCAAATGTGCAAAGTGTAAATGAGTTTTATATCATGAAGATCGAGCCTTAAAGTATCATTTTGAACTAAAAAATGTCTATATTTTGCGAATACAATACAAAAGGATTACTCGATCATTTTTATTGCACATCCTTGTTTATTTTGTAACATTTTATTCGAAACGGAGAAAAAAACTTTCGTTCAATAGTCAATGAATTATTGCTATGCCCGTTATAGATCGTTATAATGATCCACTAAACCAACTTTAAAGTAACATTTAAAAAAAATTTCTTCCTCAGCTCCTTCAAAGCACTCTTCCATTACCCTCAATCCAAACGCATTATATCTCCCTTATCCATGTCTTTTTTTAAAAAATATTATCCCTTCTTTTTCTTTCGTTCTCCTCCATCTTCCTCTCCTCCCTATTTCTCCTTTCTTTACTGTCTCGCTATTTTCCTTACCAAGACGCTAAACTCCCAACTTTTACCCTTAAAATCCTCCCATCTTCTCCTCCACTCCCTCCCTGACCCTCTATATATCCCGTTAACCTTCCCGCATTAGCCCCCTCTTCCTCCCCCCCCCCCAATCCCGTCTCCGGCGCCTCCCCCACTTACATGTGCCCTTTCTTCTCGAATTCCTATCATAATCTTTCTTCTCTTTCTGGCTCTCGACTCGGAAGAAGCGCCATATCGCCCCTATCTTCCTTCTCTCTCTCTCTCTCTCGCTCGTTCGCTCTCATCACGGCGTCTCTCCCTCTCTGGCGGCTCCAACTTCCTAACCACTCCCCCTCCCCTCCAACCTCCCTCTTCTCTCCTTTTCTTAAACTCCTTCCCCGGCCACCTCCTCAAAAGACTCATCTTTGGGAAACTTCCATCTCATGGGCCTCTCTTCTGCGAGACTTTTATGCGAGCTCCGTCTCCTCCCCCTCCCTCTCCCCCCTCTTCCTTCCCACGACGCCCCTTTCATCCACTCCCCAATCCTCCATCTTGACTCACCCGCACGCCGCGCACCAGCGTGGCGCTTCCATCAAAAGACCCGTCTTCCGACGTATCCGCCCCCCCCCTCCCCCCTCCACCCCTTTCCCCTTCCCCATGCAGCTCCATTCCCTGTCTCCCTCTCGATCTCTCTTTTAGCGTCTCTTCCTCGCCTCCTTCTATCTCTCTCCTTCCCTTTAAGCTATTTCCGATTGTTCGAGTGCTTTGTCAAACGTCCAGCATACGCAAACCAATAAAAGTCATTCTGATCTTGAGTCTAGTTCCATTCGTTATTACAATGTTCGGAAAAATAGGTCGTTGAAACCAATTTACGTGTCTATTACAGAGGCGTAGCCAAGGGGGAAGGGGGTTTATGGAGTTCAACCTCCCCCCCATGAGAAAATCGAAAATTATTTATTATTACTTTTTGCCTGTTTTTATTACAACTATTACATCCAGTGAAAAAATTGAACTTATTAGTAAAAATAATTAACGAAATAGTAACAAAGAATGCCGTGTAAATATGAGACAAAAACAGCGAGCTGATCATCTATACTTCAAAGTGAAACAAGTGCCGCACTTAAAGCGCGTACAACCTTAGGTGTGAAATTATTACGGAGCGCTGATTCTTGCTTTATTTTCGCTATTTATGGATTATTTTTGTCTACTGTACACATTTTTAAAGGTAAAGATGGGAGCATGACCGGCGCCAGGGGTGAGGCGACCGCCTCACGCGGCGTTTAGCTTGGGGCGGCATTTTCAGCCGCATATTGAGACAAAAATCAACCGCCATTGCGGATTTGCGAAAAAGAAAAGGGTGATCATACATTGTCGTTCACCACTTCAACGTCAACTAAGCGTACATGATTTTGCACTCATTGTCAGAGCAGTAAAAAAATAACATGAATTTTTTAAACATCTCTCCGTGACGTTTAGAGCTAGCCCTTGGACTCGGGATGTTTAGGTTAGAGTTTCCTTTCCTTTCTCTGTATCTTTCGTTGGCATCTGTTTCATGTTCCGCTTAATTAAATTCTTAGCATCTAGCATGCCTTTCTTCGCTTGCTGCATCTTAGTTCCCAGTCACAATTACGGGATCACCGGACTCGGTCGTGTTAGAAGATAACTCTCCAAAAAGTACAAGTCTGCAGGTATCGTCTAATGTAGGGCAGCCTGTCCGAGTGTAGTTTTTCAGTTACACTCAATTTCTGCAGAGGAGTCCTAAGTGCATCCTTACCACTGTTTCAGCCGGTAACACTGACATCTTCTTCCTGGATCATCTTTACATCTATGTACGTAATCGCTAATCAATAAAATGGCAGCATTTTTATCAGAAAATTGGTATATATGATATCGTACAGTGAGTCCCCGACTTACATGGGTCCGAGTTACACGCATCCGTAGATACACGGATACATGACGCGCTCGATTTTTAGTTCAACTGCCACTCAATAGATGGCGTTACTAATACAGTAATCCCTCGGTATACGAGCAATCGGTTTAGGAGTTTTCGCTTATACGAGATGCACAAATTAATACCCGATTTTTAATTTACGAGCCAATTTTCGCTTATACGATCTTCTTCCCCTCGCAAACCGATCGTTTTTCCCGGGACCTATTCTCGGCTTTCGTCGGTTCCCGAATCTTCTCGAATGCGCAGAACGTCACGGCATCCCAAATTTAATGATGTAACTATTGTTTATAAAATTTATAACATGGGATGTATTGGGAAATTAATTTTCGTTTTACGAGTTTTCGCCTTACGAGCAGTTTTCGAGGAACAAATTAAGGTCGTAAACCGAGGGATTACTGTACATACGTTGAAGCACAGCTGACAGCGTCGCTTTCGCCATTTAGATTTGTTATCCCGTGGGTGGAAGTTGTCTCTCGTTACTGTACTTCTCGTCATAAACAAACTATAAACCCTCATCACATAAGCACTACTTTTTTAGCTTTAACGATCCATTGAAACGAACGTATATGTCAAAAAATGTATTTAAGCGTTGTTGGACTTAAACGGTTTTCAACTTACACGGCGACCTTCGGAACGAATTAACCGTGTAAGTTGGGGACACTGTATTTTGTAGGAAACGGAGGAATTCTAAAATACTAATAATCATCGTAGAAACGCGGAATTTTAATCATAATATAAATTTTAAAATAGTAATTAATTTTCAAATCGAAAAAACTACCTAAGGTCCACCATTGGCCAAGATCGGTGCGTTCGCCGTATTCATATAGCTTACAGTATCGTGAACACTATTGAGTCTATTGATATGCAATCTTATTCAAAGAAACATGTGAACATTTCTAAACATTTCATCCGCTGGGTGTACCTCTCTAAAACAAATAGGGGAAAATTTACCACAGGTTAATTTTTTGACATTTCGACTGGAAATTTTCAAGAAAATGTTGCGTTTCTGATTTTTTTAAAGACAGCTCATTAATAATATAGAAGTTATAGTTACAAAATCATTATTCATAAACTTTACAGAAGTCATACACAAAAAATTGTTGCATTTTGTTCATTAGAACCGGAGATATGGCGACAGGAGAGGGTTTTCTATGCAACGCGAGAATCTTTCCCTCGCATCTCGGACTCACTCTCGGTCAAGAGAGAAACATCGTAAATTTCTTTGAGGGATTTCGTTGTAACTGACATAAGATACGTGTGGACGATGGCTCCTTCCTTTTGTGCCGAGATAAGATTCGTCTCAGAATTATATAGGGTTTTTAGGCAGACGAGTTCCACATTTCGCTACTTGCATGAAAATAAAAACGCAAAAATTAATGTACATTATATGCACTAAATTGTAGAATGGAGCTGAAAAGGTAAAGGCCAAAGGTTCCTCTATCGAAATATATCAAGATTTTTCGGAATTAAGAAAATTCATTGGGTCTAAAAAATATAAATGCTGTTACTGTGCAAAAGTGCGGCATAAAGTACACTCGCCTCAGGCGACAATTTTTGACGCAATGGCCCTGAATGGGAGTTATAAAGTTTAATGCATCTAGTAACATTATATAGAATTTTATATTTCATATTTTAATAACAGTATTTGTAGCAATGGATTTTTAAACTAAAAATTTTAATGTCTCGGATAAATGACAATGTGACTTATTGTTAGTATTTTCCAGAATCCTTAATATGAAAATTTACATAAATTAATTTTTATAGCTAAAGTTTATATTTATTACTGACGTTACATCAACTAAGCATACAAGATATTTTATATTTTAATCATACATTATACATTCAAAGGTAATTCGCTTGTTCGTTTTTAGAAATAATACATAAATGCTACTATAGAAATACTTGTGTTATAAAAAGGCGAATTTTGATGACTTGGCCATAGGCGCCAATATTCCTAGCTACGTCCTTGTTACTAACGTTATATACAATGCATTTATGATAGGAAATGAATGTACAGTAGTCCTTCGCCATTTGCGAGTGTTCCTGAAAACCCTCACGAATGGCAAATTCGCGAATGGTAATTGGGTATATGGAAAAAATAGGGTTTGGTTCTTAGAGTCCCTATTCCAGCATGTAACTTGCATTTTTGCCCTTCAAAATATAATAATACAATACGTACTGTGGAGTTCTGAATAAATGCCACATTTTATTAAAGAGCAAAGAACCAATCTACACACGCTTCGATGACGTTGGCGATATCCCGTTTATTAATTATAAATCCCACGAATTTCATTATATTTTAAGAAAATTTTTAATTTCGGTGAGGCAACACAATTTATTTATTTTTAACAAAAAAAATCTATATAGGGATTTATGGAACACGTATGTAAATCATTAAATACAGTAAAATGTTTTGCCTCCGGCGCGCCGCGGCCCCCCGTCCGGGACATAGCTTTGAACCTGACCCCCCTTTGGCAAATCCTGGCTACGCCACTGGTCTATTACGTGCAAAATTCGTTTTGTGTTTTTTTATAAGTACTTCGTTAAATTATCATAAACGATGTTGGATATAATTGCGAGACGATTTTAACAAAAATTTTTCCGTTGAACGATGGTCAGCGACACTTGTTTACAAACCACAGCTTTATACTGCGATACCAAATATTTGGATGCCATTTGGATGTGACTCGCACTGTCTTCTTTCGACTGTAGAAGAAATATACCTTCCTTCGCTAATATAAGTACACGACGTGACGTTTAAGAAATAAAATTTCTGGCAAATTGAATATTTTAGATAATTAGTCGCGTATAATCAGACAAATTACTTTCATTTCTAATTCCTCCGTTCTATTTGTCCCATTTTCGCATTTGTCTGTCCGACATTTCTCCCTTTCCATCTCCCTTTGCCTCTTCTCCTTCCATTTGCCTTAGTTTCGCCTCTCTCGTCACCCGTTGACGCAAGCCGTCATTCTAGACGACGCCCGCGCTCAAGTGGCACATCCCGGTCTTCTTTTGTTTTCCTCTTTCTCTAACACATCCACGGCTGCGTTTTCTTTTTATATTTTTACATTCTATTTCGCGAGATGGAGAGATAAGGAGAAGGAGAGAGATAGTGTGTGTGTGCGCGAGAGAGAGGGAGAGAGAGATAAGAGAGAGAGAGAGCAGTTCAGCTGAAGTTTTCCCTGGGATCAGGGCGCCGAGTGGTTTTTAGTGAATGCTCTGTTGGAAACTTTTGCTTCTTCCTTATCCAGAGGAGTTTGTTTCTCTCCTCTTCCCTCAAACGCTCTCCGGTGTTCTTACCGACTTCTTCCCCTCTCTCACCTCCCCTTTCTCTCTCTATCTTCCCCTCCCTCATCCCCTCTAACCCTCTTTCCCTCCCTCTACCCCTCTCCCACCTCCCCTTTCTCTCTCCCTCTTCCCCTCTACCCTCCCTTTCACTCCCTCTACCCTCCCTTTCACTCCCTCTACCCCTCTCCCATCTCCCCTTTCTCTCTCCCTCTCTCCCTCTTCCCCTCTACCGTCTCTTTCCCTCCCTCGTATCCCCTTTCCCGCTCTATCCCTTTATTTTAGTCATTCCTTCCTCTTATCTTCATTCTTCTATCTCATACGCATCGCTTTCTTCATATTTTCTCTTCTCATTCTATTTTCGCATTAACTCCGATTTTTCTCCTCGGAATTTCGATTACCGTGTTGGAAATAAAATTTCCCGCGAACACAGCGTAGTATTCGACTCAAGGCTCAATGCAAACAAATGGGTGCCGTAACTTAATTAATCCTAGATATTTGTAATTAATTATACCGCGTCTTTATCCATTAATCCCGTTTTAAGTTTTAAAGCAAATATAAGTCATGGATCTACAAAATGCCTTGATTTTAGGCCAAATATATTTTTTAAATTTTATGTCAAAATAATCGCAATCTAAAGAATGTTTTGACGCATTTGTTGACCGTTTTCAACTATCGGTACCTCATTCATCGAAGTGAACCCCGAACGTACTAATTTCGATTCTGTACGGACGGAAACATAATTACTCCGACCCAACAAAAATGTTAGACATTATCCAGAAGATATAATTTTATCATAGGTATTATTATAATAAGAATAATAGCGATAAATTGTATTTATAATTATTTTAAAAATATGATAAAGATTTCGTGTTTTCTCTCCGTTAGTGAAGAAGGATATTACCCGAAAAGATTCCTCTGTGCGTTTCTCCATTTGTGTCCTCCGACACACCCAGCCGCTTTCCAAAGGGTGCGTCCTAAGAGCTTCCTACGGCGCCCAGTTGCCGCCAATGCCTTATACATATACACATGATGCAGAATGATACTTTATCATTTCCTGTGTCTTCAATGTATTAGTGATAGAGGAAGGGAGAGAGTGGTATGGAGAGAGATTGAGGGGGAGAGAGATGGTTGGCAGCAGAGAGAGAAGGTTGTAAAGAGAGAAATAGAGACCCACCATTTTTGAGGGATTGTTACACTTTTTCGAAGAATTTTCCAGTTATACTTATGTACACTAAGTGACTGGAATTAGAAGATAAGGACCTTAATGGTATCCCTGGAAAAGGAATTATGAACTCAAGGTAGAAAGATACAGAACCAAGAGACGTAACTCAGGTATTAGAGGAATACATAAAGGAGCTATACAGCAAGTAGACAGGATCAGCTCAAGAAAAGGGCGGCGTTGACTAAGACGACTTAGTAATAGGAAAAACGATTCAAGAGCTGAAAAGAGGAAAAGCCAGAGAAGGTGATGGGATACCGACAGAGATGATTAAAGGAAGGTATAAAAGTGATAAGGAAATTATTGAATAAGATTAACAACTCGGAAGAGTGGCCTCAACAAAATAAACTAAAGGCAATTCAATGTAAAGAATGAAGAACGCTACGCCAACTGTCACACATCTCTAACATAAGATCATCACAAGAATTCTTAATACATATATGGCTAGAAAAAAAGGTCGAAGAAATGCAATGAGAAGATCAATTCGGCTTCATAGATAATATCGGTGTAGCGAGAATCATATCAGAAAGGACAATAGACAACAGCCATGATTACTGCGTGTGTTTTGTCGACTCGCAGAAGGCCTTTGTTAGAGTAAATTGGGTAAGGCTGATGAGGATATTAAAGGATATAGTTGTAGATTGGAGATTGATCAGGAATCATATTAATTAAGGGAAGGTCTATGTCAGTCACAACCCGAAGCGAAGCTTTCCCTCCACTTTCACTCAGTCACACTTGGGGAGAAGTGGAGGGGAAGGAGATGCGCTGCTCACTAGAATAGGGCTTCGAGCCTCAGTGCTCGGCGGCGGCAGCGCAGGACGGCGGGCGACGGGTCGGGTGCACGCGGATTGGGCAGCGGAGGGCCTTCTTACCATAATACTCCAACAGAGCTCCGATTTCGGAGCTGTACGAGCAGCTAGTCTACACATAAATCCAACTGCAAAGTTCAGAGAATACACGCAGAAAATTCCAATGTCGTACGAATGTCGGGGAAAAAAAGAAAACTTGAACTTATGTATTGATGGAAATCCATTAGAACAAGTTTCAGAATTATATTCTGA
Organism: Uropetala carovei; assembly: GCA_036926305.1. Lineage (NCBI taxonomy): Eukaryota > Metazoa > Arthropoda > Insecta > Odonata > Petaluridae > Uropetala > Uropetala carovei. The sequence goes on from JAXCHB010000004.1 coordinate 3,271,373, forward strand.
AATTTCATTCATCGGTACATTTTGATTCTCTCGCTATTATGTTTCCTCAATGGTTTTTTTTTTAACGTGACGCCAACAATACATTAGGCCGACCCAATAGATACAAACGCTGCGTGGGGTACTCTTAGTCTGTTGACCTCACTGGAGTGCACACGCGCACGCACACACACACACACACACACACAAATATATAGTATATATAAATTTTTACGCATAAAAAGGTTCGGTTACTCAATGGGCCGATCTCTCTCTCTCTTTCTTTCCTGATCTGTTGCACGTTATCGCATTGACCGCAATGTAGAGACAGGGAGAGAGATAGCGGCAATGCATTTTGCATGACGAGCCACGCTCAGCGCCGCCAGCGACGGGACGGACGCCGCCCACTTGTCTGCCCACGCACTTCCCCCTTTTTCTTCCATGCCAACTAAAAAAAAACAAATATATATATAAAATTAAGTGTCCGTCTGGCTGTCCTCCCCTGTACCTCGAAAGTCGTTTTTCTTAGAGATATGCGGTAAACTGCATTTTGTTTCTACAAACTAGGAGGTCCCTAGAAAAACATTTTCATTTTTATAAAGTCCAAAGTCCGAATCCAGGAGACAATTATATTTTCCCAAAAGTTTACACGGAATTTTGGTTTTTCAGAGTGCAAGGTTTTTTCATTCATTCATCGAAATACGTAAATATGGACCGATTTTATTCGTTTTTTCTTTATTCGACGGCTAAAACTCTATAGAGTCCATACTATCTTATTCCTGCGATGTTTACATGTTAAACGGTCGAAGTTTTCAGAAATACGCATACTTTTTTCAAATTTTGCGGATTTTTCGTACTCATGCCGGGCGTTGCCAAGGAGACTCTCATTTTTGCCTCCGATTCATTTAATGCCAATTAAACCTTCAAATAGACGAAAGGAAAGCGTTATTCGCTTCGAACTATTGTTAGAGCATCGAAATTAATGACGCATAACAACGTAAATATATAAGGATTATTATTCTGTTGACTGCGTATGGGAAGCCTTTCTAACGATTTAATCGAAGTAATTGAATCTTCATTTCATCGTTTGAATGCTGGAATCTTACCTTTTTGTAAGTAGAACCATCATATTACACATTTGTAATGCTTATTAACGCTAATAGGCTCACGCATAAATTAAATATTACATGAGAATAGGGGCGCACGTTTTTTAAAACACATTATATTGTTATCTTTTCTTCATTGATAATCGAAATAAACGGTTGCGTTGACGTCGCCTTTATAGTAGGTCCCGTAAGAAGTTAAAAGGAGTCGTTGATAGACACTTGAAGGAGAGCGACTGTTTGTGAGTTCGTCTACAAGAGTGCAGCGATAATCATTGGAACTAAGGTAAGGTAGATTGTAAAAATTTTCCCCTTTGAATATACCGCGATATTAAACTAGCATTGAGTGACTCTGTGACATTGTGGTCACGTATTTGCTGCAATATGTTGCTGTTAAATCGCAGAAATTTATAAAAATGCCAGTGAAAAGGAGAGCTATTAGCCCAGCTACAGCTGCCAGAGAAAGGAAGAGGAGCCAGAGATCAAAGGAAGAGTATTGTAGGAAAGAGGGAGAAAGAGATGCGGCCGCTCATAGGATTGCCCTTGAAGATGAGGAGCGGAGAGCACAAGAAAGACAAAGAAATAGAGAAACGCCAAATGAATAGGGAACAAAGAAAATCTAACATAGGGCTGAACTATTTAGATTATTTGCAAGCGTAGCTGCAACGGGATGCTAGTGTGTGTATGTATGTATATATATATATATATGTATGTATATACCGCCTTTCTCTCTCTACGTCTCTTCGTACCTCCCTTTGGACGCACCTCAACCACGTCGAAAAAGGTACACATACATACAGACATATGCACGCACTCACACACACACACATATAAACGGTAAAATCTCGGTATAGCAAGTAAGTATACATAAACTTCAGAAAAATATTCTAACTAGTACTCGTAGTATCCTTAAACGGTTAAAATAATCTTGAAGTGGGTCTGCTGAAATCTTTGTACCTATATCATTATAATACATTTAGTTTTAAAAGAAAATTAAATCGCATGGGTGTATAGGTTTTGAGCAAATCTTAATTTTTCATTTTAGCTTTGTAAGCAAAAGTTACCACACTCGTAATAAAAATAAATCTCTTCATAACATACATAGATGGGAGTTTTCCAACGCATACGAGGTTCGTGGAACACATTTCACTGCTTTCACACGTCTCATTTCCTCGTGTTCCAGTCACAAACGTCAGAATTGCAAATCGCGCTTCAGCTACTTTTTCCCCGCGAATATGTACACAAGTAAAACAACATGTCCGCTTGCATGAGTTTATTTTTCGGCAGATAACATTTTGAAAGTAAGAGCATTAATAATGCAGTACATAATGGGTAGCGTATTTTTACAGCATTACTAGCTATTAAAAATGTACATGCAAGAAAAACTCTACACTTCTGCATAAAAATGTTGAAGAAAGCTAAGAAACGCTCGTTATAGTAATGTTGCCCCAAAAAGCCTTATTTTTATGCGTTATTTTTCCGTGTGTGTAGATAACGTTAACAAATAGACGGTGTTTTCGCTCGCTATAATTAAGTTCTCGTATTATGCAGTACTCGTTTCATCGAGGTTACACTGTGTGTGCATGTACTATGTATATGTATGTGTGGAAGAGACCAAACGGGCTGCTGAGAGATGTGATGCCGGCTAGTCTGATTTAACATTTCCGCTTCAACTTGAGTGAATTGCATGTATTCATTAGGGCACTGGTGCCGCCTTCTCACTGATAGTTGCTTAGTTACTTGAGGTAATCACCACTGGATTCAGATCCAAATGCAGGATAGGAAGAGTAATTTTCTAATACTATTATATATCAGCATATATATATATCCATTTATAAAGACAAAGGAACTTATTTCTTGGGAAACACGTTTCTTTAGAATTTGTTTGAATTCTTACATTATACTGGGTATATTTTCCGTTGTTTCCGCACGTTTTCCTGGCTTATGTACATTTTCGCTTATATTTTCAACAGGAAATTGATTCGGATAATCCTGAGAAATATATTTTCCTATGTTTGAACGAATAAATTATAATAGTAGTAAATGCCAACTTTTCATTTATATAGCACGGTCTCTTCTCACTTCGTTTCTACTGAAACTTTTTAGTTATCTCGCATTTTTCCGTTCTTCCCTCGCATTCTCTTTCTTCCACGCCGAGATCGCTTCTCGCGCTACCCTTAACATTTTCATCCCACTTGTCTCCCTTTACAATTTTCTCGTTCAATCTTTAATCGTTCTTTCCATCTCTCCCTCTCCCTCTCCCTCCCTCTCTCTCTCTCACTTCCTTTTCTCAACCATATCCCTCTCTCTCTCTCCTTTTTCCTTTCCCTCACTCCACGCCTCCATTTTCTCTCTCTGCAAATACTCTGACGTTGATTGATGATGATGCTTCCCAGGATGGTGGGAATCGCCCCCTCCCCCTTTCCCTCGCCTGGCCAATGGCGCTCCTCCCCTACCACTTCCCTTGCCGCACTCCCACGCACTCCCTCTCCCCTATACGCTGCTCCTCCCTTTAATCCAAATACCTCTCCTTCCCTCGGCACGCCTTTCTTCCTCCCTACATCAGTCTCACCCGTCGGCTTCTCCGTGGCGCCCCCCTCCTTCCCCTATCACTCCCTCCCTCCCCCCCTCCCTTCCCCTCCCACCCTTTCTGCCTCTCCCGTTCGCTTCTTTTGTCGTCTATCGATTGACTTCTCGACCTCATGTCCATCGGAACTGCGCTTTTTTCAAGATTTTCTCTCGCATTCTTACTTTTGCTTCGTATTCTTATGAGAATTCCTTCGTTCGATTATTCCTTTGTTGTTGTGTAGCATATTTTCGACGCCCTGCCTTTTCCGATTCCCAGTTTCATATGAGATTTTTATTTAAATTCATAAGAACTGAAATTGTTGGAAGGGATTATAATTTAATACTTTTAAGTTCCAGTAATTCAAATACTCCTTACCCTTTCATTGAAAGAGCGCCTATAGAAAATATACTTCACGAAATTCTGGCTTACTCCTAGCCTTTTTTTCAAGCCGCTATCAGAATTTCTAAATAACTAGATATGTCCGTAATATTTTTGGATTTCACGGATTTACAAATGGATGCAGTGTTCGCTGGGAAGCTGCAGAAGAATTATGAGAAATGGCATTGAACAAAAACAGAGGCAAATATTCTCAGGGTAAAATGAGATTTCACGGAAAAAACTGAGAGGATTCGAAATGGCTATCGGTCTAATTGATACACATTCCGAACATCGTTTAGAAAATAAATTTAGCGAGAGTTTTGACCGCTCACAGTTCTTCGTCGCATATATTTCTTCACCATCCAATATTTGCGCATTTTACACGCATTCACCTCAATTACAGCTAACCATCTGCAACCAACGGGTAACACGTTTTTTAAGATAAACGAAGGTTGTATGATGCTAAACACGAAAATGGAAAAAGTAGGAGGAAATGCGGATAAAAAGAAAGCTAAAGAAATGCTCTGTCGTGTAAAAGGGTGCTTTGAAGTCACGGAGTTCATAGGGGACATAAAATATTATTGTTTCGGAACAAATTGTCAGTTTAGGAACGTAAAATACGATAGTGAACGTTGTGTGATGAGTTCCACGAAATCTACGCCTTTTGGATGTCGTTGCAGAGTTTTATTTTTAAGGTGAAGTGGGAAAATCGAAATTCAGTTGCTGCAATTATGGTGAAGCATCTTTATCGCCAGGCCTCTATACATATGAATTAAAGCTTTACTTGTTGCCTCTGATAAAAATGCCTAACGAATTCATGGTTACACTCATTATTGCATAAAGTTACTTTTTAGGCTGGTTTCCGAAGATAACATAGCCTTACGGGGTGGTCGTGTCAATGTGTGTGTCCGCCCACCAATAACAGCTTTTGCATCAGTCAGGAAACTCGGTATGAGGCTCGTGCCACCTGAGGCCCATATTTAATTTGGCGAAGATTGAAGTCCCGAGTTCGATTCCATAGGAAGTCTGAATACATCGTTCAGAGTTCCTTTATTTGGTACTTTAAAGTACTTATCTTAGAATTGTGATATCGGAGCGGGGTTTACACTGTTCTATGGAGGAAATAATTTACATTGTAATTTTTATCATGTAATTATGATAACAATAGCATTTTTGGCGTTTAAATAGAATTTTACTGGGGTGTTGCCATGAGGACGAATATTGCCGAACTCAGTCTTAGCATAGACGAGTACACAAATTGGTTGTTTTCCACTCGACTACACTCCAACCATGGTATCTAGTTCTGAGTGCATGAATAATACTTTGTGACGTGAAATTATGAAGCGAAAAGAAAGAAATTTGGTATTATTACAAATTAGTTAAGGCGAAAAACCATCTTGTGTCCAGCACATGACAGAGTAATGGATATGTTTGCTCTCGACAACAGCGTTCTCGAGAATACTTTTTGGCAATTATATCTACTTATGAGTAGTTATTAAACATTGAATAATCTTCACTGTGAAAAATACATCGAAAAAACAATAAGTAAACAAAATTATTAGCTGTTGCTATGGATAACAAAATTTCGATGCGCTATTATCGGTGTATGAAAAAAAACTCCAAGTGGTGGAGAGGAGAGATTGTGTATTAGGGTGAGGATTTGAATTTTTAAACGCGGAATGAAATGGGAGGGAAAATATCCACTCGTGGTTTCAGTTAAAAATGCAAATGATTTAAAAAAGAAGATTGACTTCAGGAAAGCGAGCATTTTCACTCGATTCACTCTCCGATCCTTTTGTTTTTCATTTACCAATTCAAGTTATTGTTTGTATTTCGTTTTGGTGGATTCCAGCGGAATTGAAGAGCACCAATATATAGCTTTTACGTACGTTGCAATATATAGAATTTTTTCGGCGAAAAAATCAATGCAGTTTCGAAATTATTTTGTAGGAGATTGTATTAGCAATATAAACAAAACATCTGTTGGGGTATCTGTCTACTAACGACGACTAATATATATCATTGGAGGCGAATTTTATTTTCATTTCCTGCGTACCAACTTCGAGTTAAATAAAATTGGAAATGATTTAAGTAATGTTAGAAACTGAGAAGATGGGAGATCAAAAAACCGTCTGATTTCGTATCCACATTGAGAAAAAATGTTGGCGTTAATTATCTTTCTTAAAATCTTATGCCATTTATTAGCTAGTTTTTTTATCATTGGACTCTTCCATTCTTCCTCTCTTTATCTGTTTCCATTCCATTTCTCCTTCTCTTTCTGTCCTTCAGGATTACTGAGGTCATTTTTTTTAAAGATCTCAAGTGGATCATCTGGTGGGTGACATTCAATTTCGAAGTTTTTACCAACAAGGCAAATACATAGTCGTGCTAAAGATTATAGAGAACAAAAATTTATTGCCTTCATTTAAAATTATACTTGACACTATATGGGCAATGCCGCTTCTGTAATTTGTCATTTCTTCAACTGTACGGAGTACATAATGGCGTCATCAAAGAATTTATTTTAAGTAGAAATAAAATGCAATACACATTAAATAATAACCGCGATAGTGCTTATAAAACAAATCTCTAATATATTTTCGTTGAACTACTTTTACTGCTACCTATTCGAATCTAAAAGTAATCAAAATGAGATAGCGTTAGAAATTAAAAACATCTCTATTGATAACTAATATAGAATTCACTCACAATCAGACGTTGATATGGACGTCCATTCGAATTACGATTTTATTGATGAAACGTATCGCCTTCGCATCCGTAAGAATTATATCTAGACTTAGGCTTAGAGTTGCACTATAAAACGTCTGTTAGGTGAGATAGCAGCGAATTTCGAAAAAGGAGAGCGCACCGAATTTCACCTCCATCGACCTCTCTTTCCTTATCCCTTAGCCCCCCCCCCCCCCCCCCCCCCTCTCTCTCTCATCACCAGCAGCACCGCACGAACCCCAGAAATAAGCCCCACATCTCCCCATCGCACTCGCACCCCCCGCCCCTCCCCTTCGCCCCCCCCATCACTCGCTAGGCCGAGAGCCTTCTGATCTCCAGCCCCACGGAGGGACCTCTCGCCTCCCTTTCCGATTCCCTCCTCTTTTTCCATTTCCCCTACTGGAGATCTCCCACCCGACGGCACCCTCCATATACCAGCTTCCCAAAACCATCCGCCTAGCTGGGACAATGAGAGAGAGGAAGAGGATGGGGGCAACTCAGCACCGACGCTGTTTACTCTTCTGCGTGGTAGGTTATACGTTTCCAGACCTTCCCCTTCTCGTCCCTTTATATATAACTCTCCTTTACTCATCCTCTGCTTCGCTCTTGTATCGCCGACTGGTAGTCTGGTCGCGTCTCTCCTGGCTAAGGGCCCGGGTTCCTCGCTTTTCCTTTGAATATATGCCTCGGATTCCTTCGGCCTTTTGCTCACTCTGATGCATCACTCATCTTGATTTCCGAAAGAAGATAACCAAGGGCTAAAAATGCGAAGAAACAAAAGGATTTTAACCGATCCTCATGAAATGTTATAGTCGAGTGGTCGTCTTAGTTTCTCTTTCTAAATGTTGAGAGTGGATTTAATCTCGAATAATCGATTTCTCCCTTTCTTTTTCTTCTTCTCCCTAAGAATAAAACGTCCTCTAGTTTTTGGTAACCAGCTGGCCAAAGCTGGTTGACGGAACATTTCGAGACGCGAGGTGACTATGCTTCCCGACAGTCTTTTGTCTTTTTTTTCTCGTCTTATCCGCACGCACGATATCCAAGCGTCCGTGAGAGGGTGTTTTAATCCGTGGAATTCGTCCTCGACGTCATCCGCCTCCCTCCCTCCTTCCCCTCCTCTCTCTCTCTGCTCCTCCACCCCTCTCCACCTTCCTCTCCTCCTCCTCTCTATCTCTCTTCCTACTCCTTTCTCCTTCCCCTCCCCTCTCTTCTCTCTGCCACCACTCTCTCATTCTCTCCTTCTCTGCCTCTCTCTCTCCTTCTCTGCCTCTCTCTCCACGCATATTCTCTCTCCGCCACTCCCTCTCTCGTCTCTATGACCATCTCTTTATTCCGCATTATCTCATATATCTGAATTTGTCCTCGTATAAAATGGACGGACCAGAAATATCTACGTATAGTCGACTCTTATTTAGGAACAGCCATTCGTAGCGATCTGTTGATATGTATTTGTGGTGCGGTCGATGCTTCCATCAAGAAATAAGCCTTCGTCTGAAGAATGGTCCGAATAAACCTCAGAAAAGAAACGTGTTACCTATCTTCGGTAAGGCTGCAGGTTGAATATGCCTACAGTATGTATACCTATAGGATCCACATATGCTAAATAATCGTGTTGAAAAAGTGCAGCGCATGGCAGCAAGATTCGTGAAAGTTATGATCCTACGTACGGCGTTACTACATTATTAAGTTAGTAAGTATACGTGGAAAAGATGACGGATGTATGTATACATGAATAAAGTATTAAATTAAACTTTCTCTTCCTCCCATCTTTCTTCGCGTTCTCCTCACACTCCCCACAAAATGTTTAAAGTTTTCTCTTATTATTATTGTTATGTTCGATGTTTTTTCTCCGAGTTATTGTTTGAACTTAATTTATTGATTGATTTCATGTATATTTGTAGATTTCGTAGGTTTATACACCCCCTTTCATATGAGGGTGTTTTCTGTAGCGTAACTATTTCATCATTTCTACGTTTATTTCCGCTTTTTACTTTCTCCGTACGAAGTAATAGGAAAGTATTGTGATCACGAAAAAATTGACTTCGAGATTTCAACGGAAATACACGTTTTGAGGTCCCTAGAACACGTTTAGACTATTTTCGGAATGATGTGTGTGTGTGATTGTGGGCGCTTTTACTCAAAAAGTACTTGCCATATCCTTACCAAACTTCAAATATAACACTTTAGCATGAGCACAAAGAACTGATTAGTTTTTAGACAATACCAGTTAACCGGGAGTCGAGGTTTATTCGAAAACCGATCCGGTTTTTGCGATTTTTCTCCGTTAAAACATCATTATTGTATATACAATTCTATACTAATGTTATACAGAATGTAATCTCCTACAACTTTTATTTGAAACAATTTTCCATAGCAGTTATTGTTTAGGAATTATTTATAAATAATCGGTTTTTTCGGTTTCCGTCAAATATCTCCTTAAAAACGTCGCTATTGGTAATCTCCGTGAGGACCAAAGTTGTAGAGAATAATATTTCTTCCAGGTTTTGTTTGAAACAAATTTTCGTAGAACCATCGATTTCAGAGATATTCAACTTTTTTTGTAATATCCAGTTTACAGCGCCAAAACCACGTAGCGGTGAATTCTGTAAACATTCAAAATATACCTAATTTACGGCAATAAGGACGACTGTATTCTTTTACGATACGAAATGATAATTTTGCCTCATAATGCTATTCATAATAATTTAAATATCTATACCCCAAATATGGAGAAAGTCGTGTTGGCCACATCAGATTTTTACTTTCTTCATATACGTAGTATAAAGTGTTTTCATAAAAAAAATCGACTTCGAGATTTCAACGGGAATATACGTTTTGAGGTCCCTAGAACACGTTTAGACTATTTTCGGAATGATGTCTGTGTGTGTATGTATGTGTATGTGATTGTGGGCGCGCTAACTCGAAAAGTACTTGTCATATAGTTACCAAATTTCATGTATAACACTTTGGTATGAGCACAAAGAGCTGATTAGTTTTTGGACAACACCGGTTAACCGGAGGTCGAGGTTTATTCGAAACCCGATTCAGTTTTTGCAATATTTCTCTGTTAAAGCATCATTATTGTTTATACAACTCAATACAAATATTATAGATAATGTAATTCCCTACAACTTTTATTTGAAACAATTTTCCATAGCAGTTATTGTTTAGCAATTCTTTATAAATCGGTTTTTTTCCGTTTCCGTCAAATATCTTAAAAACGTCGTTATTGGTAATCTTCGTGAGGACCAAAGTTGTAGAGAATAATATTTCTTTCAAGGTTTGTTTGAAACAAATTTTCGTAGAACTATCCATTTCGAAGATATATAACTTGTTCGTAAATTTTCAGTATACAGTGCCACCACCATGTAGCGGTGAATACTGTAAACGTATTCAAAATATACCTAATTTACGGCAGTAAGGACGACTGTATTCTTTTACGATAAGAAATAATAATTGTGCCTTATAATGCTATTCATAATAATTTAAATATCTATACCACAAATATGGAGAAAGTCATGTGTTGGTCACATCAGATTTTATTTCTTTCCTCTAGTTTTTTCTTTTCTTCTTTTATTGCGTTTCTTTTAGATAATTGCAGAAGATTTTCACAGGTCCACGCACATCCTTATTGTACGGGTGGGATCCACGACAAAAGCCCCACCCCCAAAAAGCTCCACCGACATAAGCCCCACCCAGTGCCGTATTTACGCACAGGCAACATAGGCAATTGCCTATGGCGCCAAATTGTGAAAGGCTCCAAAATATGACAGGCATCAATTTATGAAAGGTACCAAATATGAAAGACGCACAATATCGAAGTTTTCTTTATATAATAAACAAATTTTTAATTATATCTCCTCATTTAAGAATACAGTAGCTTAATGCCCGTCAATAACTAATTAAATTTAATGAGAAAAGGCGCGTCGACAAATAGTGCCTATGGGCGCCAAAAACCTAAATCCGGCCCTGGACCCACTCCTAAACATGAAAAAGCGACAATAGCCCCACCTGGCATTTTTTCGCCGATGTTTACCGCTATCAATTAAACGGGTTACATATTTAACTAACTTACATAGTATATAAACTATTGAACGGAAAATATTAACACCAGAAATAAAATTGAACGGGTAATGTTAAACGTTGGTTAAAGCACCTACACGGCAACTGGGAGACCTGGGTTCGAGTCCCGGTCAAGTTCAGAATTTTTCTCCTTCTCTATCTTGTCATTTGAGATTTTAAAATGTTTTTAGTCCTTTTGAAGTGCAATTTTTTCGTTTTTGGCCCGCGTACGATTTGTGTTTGAGGTCCCTGCAGTATAATCCTTACTTTTCCCACACAATTATATCTTTTTACAGTATTGCATTATTATTATTATAGTATTATTATTTCTAGTATATAATATTATATTTGTATCATTAAGAGGGGTTAGATGGAAGATGGGACTTCCTAGTTTCAATATCACCTCAAATAAAAACCATATCTAATAAGTATAATCTAAATGCATCTCTTTCTCTCTATATATCAACGTGTTATACATAAAATAATAGGTACTTACGTATTATCTCCAGGACCCTTCGCAGGACCTGGTACTTACGAATTATCCCCATGCCATACTTACGTACAATATTAACAGAAACTGATTGGCCTGTCTCGACATTTACAAACCCAATCACCGGACAATGGGGAGGGATACTCTGGTTCCGGGCGAGGCGAAGGGCGCGGTAGCGCCCGGAGACGTCCACCCATTAAAACAAAGCGAGCCGAAGGCTCGTCAATATATCGTTTCAATGATATATCCTCTCAAAAAAAATGGAGAGGATATTGGCGAGCCTTCGGCTCGCTTTGTTTTAATGGGTAGACGTCTCCGGGCGCTGCCGCGCCCTTCGCCTCGCCCGGAACCAAAGAATCCCTCCCCGTTGTCCGGTGATTGGGTTTGTAAATGTCAGTTTCTGTTAATGTTGTTTTGAAAATAAAATATCGTAAATCCAACAATACGTTATCTGTTAATATTTTTATGGCATTGGGATAATACGTAAGTAAGATAATACCAAAGTAAGGTCCTGGAGATAACACGAAGTACCAAATAATACATACAGGATGCTGTTTTTAAGCGCGTTTCGCTTCCAGCGTGAGCGCCTATTATCGTCGGTCTGTCCGTCCGTATGTTCGTTCTCGGCCGAGATTTTCATGAAATTTGATATTAACGACTTACTATCAAAGGTAATAAGAGAATCGTAAAAATTAATCAGGTACGCCAATCAGGAGTACCACTTTACTGATGACAAAAAATTAAATTTCCGTCATATCTTGTAAAGTATTAGTCATATCAAAATATTTTTCAAATAAAAGTTGTAGAACTAGTAAAGAAGAATATTTCCTTTCTCGTACATTTTTATCGTAGGAGTAGCCGTTATCGAGAAAATCAAACAAAAATGTCTTAATTCGAGTTCAACTTGGAAAATTTCTTGCATGGTTAATTCTTCATTGTTGCTAAGTTAGCAATGCTAACATAAACAATCTTTCAAACAAACGTTTAATTTCCTTACTTGTGCATGAATATTATTAAATAGGAAGAAAATGGATTCTTTATGTCGAAGAAAAAACTTTAAAACGCAATTTCCCTTACGTACAGGTATATAATTTCTTTCTAACACTCCATTGCACGAAACGCGCCCATTTGTGATAGTTTATACACTTTCCTAACTTGTTTTTAATAAAATTTAATGGCAGTTAGGGACTTCAAATTCAAAACAAACGAGAGTAAAATACATGAATAGAAGCAAGCAGACATAACCTTAAGCCAGTGGATCACATATTGTGGTCCGCGAACCTACTTCACGGAGTCCGCGGTAAGAATATTAAATGTATTCGTTGAATGAGAAATACACAAACTTTAAGGGGTGAACATTGAAAATATTTCTGAGTGCTTATTATTCCTCTATTGTTAGATTTCAATGTATACAGCGGAGTGTAAAGAAAACTGATGTGGTCTGCAAAATATTTGAAGGTTGAAAAGTGGTCCGAACACTATAAAATATTGGAAACAACTGTCTCAACCTATTCATTGTTTGTTGAATGCAGGGTATTAGTTAGGTAGATAGGATTTTTCTCTCTTCTCTCGTTTATTTTCACAATCTTTCACCCCTTCTCATAGATTTTTCCACATTTCTTTCTCCTCATCCTTTCCCTTTTACCCTTCAGAAGCCTTCCACTCGCACGCATTCGCTGTTGTTTTGTTCAAATCTTTCGAGAGTAGTTATCCCTTTCTCAACCCAAACATGAGGTCTCCCCATTGTGTATCCACTTCTTTCATTTTCTCCTTTTTTTTGAGTGGCGAGAAGTTTTCCAAATTTCATCCGTAAACATCGTATAAGGTGATCTCGAAAAGGATAGTGACACTTAATCTTCTGTCATTTTTTCTTCGCTCTTTCTTCTTAGTTTTAAAACTGCATTGTCTTCACCTTTTGTAAGCTTATTCGGAAAATGATCGCCAATTCTGTAATTAACATCACCGATAATAAAATAATTATTTCTCTGGAAAGCGGATTGTCCTTTGCCTTGAAATACTGTTTCGTGCATTTTATAAAAACAAAATTTATTACCACTTTTATCTAATGACTTGAAATAAATAGGTAATTTATTTGACTCCCTTAGCCACGAGATTCCTGCGTGTATTGGATATAAGCTGAAATACTGTGTTCCACCGATCATTAGATATTTCTAGATATTTCTAATTTATCCGTTAGAAAGGGGACAAGTTAGGTATATATAAGGTACGTTTAAAATGCATACGTTACTTAACAAGAGAATCATTACTAATAAATTATAATCTATACATCATAATACTATAATCTTCAAGAGTCAGTCCGTTGGTACTTCTTCTTCGGACTTCTAGAGGAATTGAAAGATTACATTTTGTACACGTGTAGAATGTTATAATGATTCATAAAAATCACGGAAGAGTGGTCGGATTAAGAATCATTCTGTTAAGGAGGAATTTTTAATTCGCATTTTAAAATAGCCATAACCGTAAAAGAGGCCATGATATCAAACATATGAGTGAAAAAATGCTAACAGGATGTGAATCAGTTCCAAAATACTTTTAAAAACTTATATTTTTCAAGCCTTTAGCAATTAAAGCAGTCTCATTGCCATGACCACTCATTGTTAATTTCATCGTTGATAGTTAAATATGTAATAGTATTGGCTAGAGAATAAAAAGAATCGTTTAAAAATTTTTCAATGTCAATTTATTTGCTTGGTATGAAATGTATTCGATTTAAAGAAATCGATATTTTGATAATGAAGTCCTTGTGTGTTTGGGCAGAATCAGTTCTACAGGGAATTTTCAGGCGTTTTTCTAAAATCGAGAAACACTCGGGTGGTGTTAAAGTGTAATCAATACCATTTCCACTATTAAATGTAATTATAAAATCGAAAATGTACGCTAAAGCCACTTGAAAATTACTGCTGGGCGACCTAAAATCCATTTTACCTTCTTATTTTTCTGCAGTAAAATGTTTATGCATTATCTGATTGTGAGATCTAAGCGGGTAAAGTGAACATATTCTTATAGTTGCAAATAAGCTGGAACTTCTTCAGCTATAACACAGAAACTCATTCCCGCATTATTGGCGAGTGCTTTAAAATTTAAAAATCCTGTGTCGGTGGTTTTGCAAAAGTAAGCGATTCTCTTTAAAACGTGTCAATTTAATTAATCCTTTTTTCAAAAGAGAAGTTTAAATCCGTGTCCATCACAGTCGCGTTCTGTTTCTTCTTAATGCGCCGGCGGCATACCCTAAAACACTTATCGAATCCACGCAACCATAACAAAAATAACTCGAACCAGAGACGCAATTCGGGAGAACATTTTTTCCCCTCAGGTTGCGCTCGGTCAGCAGATGATATCGTGGTCTAATCGCAGTTTATCTCTCACGACCCTTAACACGTAGCCTGGAAATCGAGCGTGGAAATCCTCCGAACTTTGGGACGCTAGTTAGTCGAGAGCTCTTCTCTCGTCCCTCTCAGCACATAAGGAAACCCACATCAATATATTGTCCACGCTGCTATGGCGACGGTCTCCCGTGGATCCATTCCCGCTATCTCGGAGGCCCAGAACCCCACGCTCGCCCTTATCGCCGCCCCGCACTCCCCCGAGACGCGGTCTCGCCCCCAAATATATCCCGACGCCCGTCACTTCCGCCCACCCGCCACCCCTTAGCACTCTGCGTGGTCGCCCAGGTTACCCTCTCCTTCGCCCCTCTCCCCCCCTCCAAAAAAAAGTCTCTCCTCCGCCCACCTGCCCCTTCCTCACTCCTATTACGATATTCCTCATTGCCGCTCTTGGCATTTCCTTCGATTTCTTCTTTTCTCTAAGACTAGAGATGTGAAATGTACTTATCCTCTAGGTCACGTGACACATAAATGGTGGTTAATGGTTATACCTAACAGGATCGCGGACATAAAATGTTCATGTTTATTCTGTTTACCTGGCGTCACTCGATTTTTTATTTAGGCTAACATGTTAATAGCAAAAGAACTTTTGAAGGAAACGCAAATCTAAGTTCGTCACTTCTTTTTGTGCGATTGATAATTGTATTATTTATAAACTACATATTAAGTCGTAGTGGCTTGATGACTACGTGTGGATAATAAATTATCTAATTTTAGAATTTTTCAAAGTGCTTCATCTATATAATTTGACTATAAATGAAAAAGATGCAACGCATAAAGAATATTTTGGAGATAAAAAATAAATTTTAGAACGAGAATCTGAAAAATAATAATTTGAAAGTTGAATGACTCGCACCTTATAAAACAATATTCAAATTTCTTATTCATTATTTTTCTTCTGTTTATACATTACAGTTTCAAATTCATTTTCGGATTCAGGTAACAGTTTATTTGGCGTGTTATTAATCGCTGGCTGTTTTAGAGCAAATCGGTTGTTAATCGCTGGCTGTTTTAGAGAAAATCGAAGTGCGTTATGACCTCTCTTCACGCTGTCACATTCACAACACCAAGGACCATTCCTCCTCCTTCCGAGTGTCCGTTACGCTTCACTCCTCCTCCGCCTTACCTCTTGCGTCACGATGATATCTATTCTTATTTCTCGCCGGTTAAACAATTTAATCTATAATTTGTCGTCGGCATTTACTCGGGATGTGCTTGTCGCAAACAATTCACTCCTTCCCTTTTCCCTCCCTCCTCCCCAGTCTTCCTCCATTCTCCTCCTCTAGCTATCTATCTGTCCCTCCTCCATTCTCCGCTCTCCCTCCCTCCTCCCACCCTTCGCTGCACTCTTCCCCTCTCAACAATGGCAGGATTCCCTGTGTTGACACAGCGGATGAACGTTTTTGCGAAGCCTCCCGCGCCCTCTTTCCCCCCTACTCACGCACGCACACACGCACGCTCTCTCCCTCTTTCTTTCTTTCCCATCCGCTCCCTTTCTCCTCCTCCCTCTCACCTGCCTTCTCCCCCATTCCATCCGCTCTCCTATTTTTCTTTCCATGTCCCTCTCTTCTTCCCCTTCCAAACCCCTCGGCACCCTATGTAGTCTTTCCGTCTGAACATCCCTCATTCCCATCCCATTTACCCTACCATCCTTTTTCCACGTTTATCCTCTTTTAATTTCTCTCTCTCTCTCTCTCTCCTTCTAACCATGCACGTCCCAAATGTATATTTCGCCCGTTCTTCTCCCTGCGTTCCCCCCCTCCTTTTTATTCTCTCTCCGTATGCAGCTCAACATTCTTCTCGTTTCCAGATATATAATTCCATCTCTCTGCCCCTTCCATCTCTCTCTCTCTTCCATCTCTCTCTCTCTCTCTCCATCTCTCTCTCTCCATCTCTCTCTCTCCATCTCTCTCTCTCCATCTCTCTCTCTCTCTTCCTTAAAAATACTACGTTGAAACCTCGATATGACTCATAATAATAAAACTAAGTCCCTTCATGACATACCTAGATGGGAGTTTAGAGCTTTCCAACGCATACGACGTTCGTGGAACACATTTCACTGGTTTCACACGTCTCATTTCGTCATGTTCCACTCACAAACGTCAGAATTGCAAAACGGGCTTCAGCTACTTTTTCCCCGCAAATATGTACACGCGCGAAACGACACGTTCGCTTGCGTGAGTTTATTTTTCGGCAGATGTTTTGAAAGTTAGAGCATAAATAATCAAACAGGGAGACAATGGGTACTGTATTTTTATAGCATTAATAACTATTAAAAATTTACTCTATACACAAGAATGATACTGCATGAAGCTCAGGAAAAAAAAGTCAGGGTTAGGATACGTTATAGTGAAGTTCCCACAAAACAGTCCTCGTTCTATGCATCGTTTTCCCGTATATTTTACGTTAAGAAGTTATTGGTCACGGTGTTTTCACTCGCGACAATGAAGTCGTTGTTAGGAACCTTACTCGTTCAATCGAAGTTACACCGTAGTTGCCATTTAATTTTCTCATTAAATATATTTCGGTTGGTCCGTAAATTCTTCGTCCCAGTGTTCCTAGTATAAAGAATAGAAATACATAGTTCGAGTCTTATTTCGTGTAAGCTTTTTGAACACTATGGGATCAGTCTAAGTGAAATACACGTCCACGTTAAAGAAATGAATTTTGGATGCAATCCACAATTTTGCACTACGCTAATAAAGTTAGTAATCTCCGGCATTAATCTGGCTGAGATTATGCTTGTATTAAAAATATCTTTATTTCCACATTCAAGTTTAGCTATCTATATTCTATTTAATCCTAATTTGAATAAAAAGTGGATGATACTGAAAACAAGTAAAGGAAATAATTGCATAGCAAATTACATAAGACGATTTATTTAAAAATACTAAAATAAAAACACTCCCCTGTAGACCAACCTATCTTGAAAATTTTGCAACTTTAATAATATTCAATACATTAATTATGTAAATACATTTTCAGACCTATGTAATTTCACTTTTGTTCGAAAAATTAATCAGCTAATCTCACAGAAATATATTTTACCATTAAAACGTTAACCACGTAGGCATTTCTTCAAAAAACAGTTGGCATTAAATGACAACGACAAAATATTTCACAGAATAAAATTTTAGAACTATGTAATTTCACTTACTTTCGCTTCATAGCATACTTGTTTATTTACATTCGTTGCTGTGAATACGGCCAACAATACGAAAGCCATAATGGACCCGTATAGTTAGTTCATAAGGGGTTTTCTAATATCCTGTTAAAAGTGAAACGGACGGAGGACGGGTCCCAAAATTTTCCATATCTAGCTCGAATGTGGAACCATATATCCTGAAAGTTAGGTGTTCGTAGCTTACGTAATTTTTGAGGTATTTTGTACACGGTCAGACAGACGGATGAACCAAATGCATAAGCTCACTTTTATATAAAAAAGCGCTAAGAAGTGCACATTTCGACTATTTATTACCGAACTTTATTATTTCGCCAAGTTCATAATGTCTCTTATAACTCTATAATGTCGCATTAAGCGTTACTAACTACAAACTACTGTGTACGCGTATGCGTATACTAGTATACACACGACGCACGTATATATCATTACTCATATACATACCTAAATAAAATGCATCGCAAGAGTACTCATGGACATATATCCTTATAAATCTCTGTTGTTATATAGAATTAAACTATTCAGTAAGTCAGATGATCTATTGATTTGGCGACGAGGCATATCATTCGAATACCCTAAAGGTCGTTCTTGTATATATTTCTCTAGACAAAAGTGCCCGTAATTGTAAAGAGGCGTTTGTCTCGCTGTCATTCAATCAGAGCTAGCGTGTTATTTTTGGGAACCTGAATGCAATTGAACATTTAGGAATTTCCTATTATTCATAGAATGTTTTAGCTTACGTATTTTATGAGTGATTATTTTATTGAGTAAGTTGCTAAATTTTGCATTAACTATGCTGCCGCAATTAAACACGATTAAAATTACGTAGCTACGGTAAATGGGTTTTAAACTAATAAAACCTGATTGGAATGATAAAATGTATTTGTAAGGGCAGGTTTTAGCGATTTCTAAGTACACCGCTCCCCGGTTATAACGCGGGCTATCTGGGGAGAATCTGCGATCCGCGTTATAAGACAACCTCGGTATAACCGAGGACATGACTTTTCATTTTTTAAAATTTCTATACTTGCTACAAACAACAGAATTCAAATAAAAACAATATACTACAGTGAGTAGAATAAATTAATTTAATCGATTCCTTAAAACGTCAGTATATTTTGTTTTTAGTTTAGTACATACTAAAAAACGGCAGGACTTTCTTTCCAAGAAATAGGGAGGAAGACCCGCGGTATATCCGATTCCGCGCTATAACCGAAGGCGTTAATACCGGGGAGCGGTGTATTAACAATTCCATGGGAACCAAAGTTTTTGTCATTTGTCAGTGCCTATTTAGAGGGCTTTCTATCCGTGCGCAGCAACCATTCCATGTCCCATTGCTGCTTTGGTTTAAATGGTCATGAGGCATGCAGCATATGTTGCACGTTGTTGCATTCAACAGCATGCCGCAGAATGAGGCATGCGGCAATGTTGCACCTTACTGCCTTGGTCTAATCCCGCCTTTAGGCTTGCATCAAATATTATCCTCGCCTCCGTCCCTTGCGTCTTTCGCTGCTTCCAGAGGGTAACTAGGGCCTCAAAAGGATCCAACGCGCCATAGGAAATCGAGAGCTGTGTGTACCCATTCATTCGCCACGTAAGACCACCTCACGCACATTAGACCGAAACTAAATGCTTTACTATTCCTCCGCAACCACCTCTGGCTGGGGCGATTTTATTGACGTGTCAGCTTTGAACCCTTGTTCCTCGTGGGTTAAGGGATCGACCGCGTTGAGGCCTCCATACTTGTAGATAAAAGTACATTTGTAGAGGCCCCCAGACGAAATAAGCTTATGTGCCCAAAAAGTGGCAACCCGTCGCTGTCACCTGTTATTCATTGCTGCTAAGAGACGCCGGAATATGGAGATTGACGAAGAATCAGCGACCGCCTCAACCGTTTAAAATGACTTTTTCTCGCGATCTTCTTGCCCTTTCTGCGGACTCTTCCCTTTCTCTCGCACTCCGTCTCCGCCTAAACCCCATTGGTCCTCTTTCGAATGCTCTTCCCGCGATGATTACATTGCCTCCCCTAATATTTACACGCGCCCTTTGAGATCGTTTCACATTTTCGGTTTTTTAAAAGTGTGTAGAAGGTATGTTGCATGTTGTTTGTGTGTGTGTGTGTTTCCAGGCAAACAAGTATGTGTGTAAGGGCTTGTGTCGGAGAATGGAGTATGTGTGTACAAGATTTGCCACGCTTTCGATAAGTTGTTAGCTTCCTGCAAATATTAGGAATCAAGGGGCGGCGATTGCGAAGAGCCATTTGGAGAGTGTGGCCTCTTTGCCGAAGAGATTCTGGAGTATTATTTCTTAAAACGGTACGCACAAATTTAATCGTCTTTTAATATACTACCCCAACGCCAGTTTTCAAAAATAAGTGACATTTTAAGAGTTTAATTTAGTTTAATTGGTCCATGATGTGGCGGATTAAAGCGACATTTCTTGCGGTATTAAATCCGTTGAACGTGAGATTTAAGTAGCGACTTGATGCATATAATCAGCTGGAAGTTTTTATCAGGAGTTATTAAATGCCCATGCAAAAGGAAGAAGCGGATCTCGACGAGTGGATGGAACGAATTATTTGCGAGCATTTTCTAGGAGGATATAATAATAATATGTGGTGATCCGTTTGCAGCGATTTTTGGGACGGGCGAGTTAAAATTTGTATCTTTCGATGACAACAAAATATGCTGGAGATCCTGATTAACATACCTCGTTGTTATTTGCTATTAATTATCCTATAAAAACGATTGAATTGTTTGTAATGCGAGAGAAGAATCGTTGACTAATTTAGAAATATTTATGAAAGATATTTCGACCTTAACGAGCAAATGTCGTTTCCGATTACCTCGTCTATTCTCTAATTGCCGTAGAGACACATACGTACGTATATCTCGAAATGAAACCGTGGTCTCCGAGTCGGCGGACGGCGTGTTCGCGTTGCCCTCATTTCGAACGAACTCGTTGGAATCGATCGATTCAGGAAATTCCCAATTTACACCTCTGTCGAATGTTCTTCCCCTATTCAACCCCCAATGGTAGGGCACCAACCACCCTACCAAACGGGTTGCACATGCTTGACGTTTGCCTTCAAATGGCATCCCCCGTCCCCGTCCTCCCCAACCCTTTATATTCAACTGCGATGCATCATGGGCCGACTGCTTTACGCCCCGGGTGCCACCGAGGAGGCGCTCTTCGCCCACCCCTCCCTACCTCCCCTCCACACATTCCCCTGCTTCGCTTCTCCGCCTCCTCCCCCTCTCCCCCTTTTAACCCCATGTACCTTTCTTATCCTCCCACGTCTCAATCCTCCTTCCCTTGCCCTCACCCTGTCGCGCTTGTTCTCAAGGAGATGAGTATCCCCACCCCCGCCACCCGTCATCCCCTCCCCCCTCCACTTCTCCCTACCCCCTTCTCCCTACCTCCCTTCGCCGCGGGATCTTCCTCCGCTCCCCACTCCATTCCAAAACCATTATGACTCGTGGAAGCGTGATCGAATTGGTCATAGACACCGATCCGGACAATGGAAGGCCGCGGGCGAGGAGTGATTGGGAAGGAGAACGAGAGAGGAGGGAGGGAGGGAGTGAGCCAGGAGGGAGCAGCACTTCATTCAGAGGGAGGAAAAAGCTCTCTGTAAACACGGGCGCCATGTTAGCCCTCGAAAGTCCCCTTCTCCGCTCGCCCCTCCGCCCGCTATTCTTCCGCCCCCACGCCCCCGCCGCCCCTTTGCGCCCACCTCCCGCCTAAAGCCACCTCCCCGCCTTTCCCCGTTCTATTAATTCGGGAGGCGTCGGACAAATGAGAGGAGGTTAAAGAGAGAGACGGGGAGAGGGTCATTGTTTAATCCGGGAGGAGGAAAGGGGGAGGAGGGGGTGGGACGAAGGAGGGGAAGAGGCTGATTGTGATGCATGGGGAGAGAGCGGGAGGGAAGATATCGCTCCTATTGTAATTACTCGCCATCCCCGATTTTTCATATTCGGTCGATTTACGAGTGCGTTTGACTCTTCGGTCTTTCATCTTTCGAAAAGATTTTTAAGCAGTCGAGTAAGTTTTGAAGGATATCACCGTCATACGTCGTTCCTATTGAAATGGATGGATGACCAAATGGTGCGCGTGTGTTTGCGTGTAAGTGGAACTTTTCTAAGTCGATGTCAATTCCATTTTTATAGGTCGAACTTTGACCGCGGGCCTTAATTGCTAATACCTTTTATTTGCAGATGCGGCGTAAAAACCATTGCGTTCATTTCTTCGGTAAGTCCTGTTGCTTTGGATTCCTTTTCCGTAATACCATGGCTATTTAACCATTCCTATTTCTGAACAGGAGAGTAGCTGCTAATCAGCGGAGACGTGGAAGGAAAGATAGATTACTGTGGCTGTTAGGCGGGAGCAGCTTACTCGTGTTCTTCTACCACTTTTACGGTTATTCCAACTCAGCTTTGAACTATGTATTCGTTTACAGTTCCATATGGCGAGGAACAGAGTTTAAAGGTGGTTGGGATTTAAGGAGGTGACTTTAGTTGTACCGATCTCTGAAACGAAAGAAAAGTCGACAAATGGTAATCTACTTTTGTTGCTGACTTTCATGGCGGGCGCTGTCATTTATGCGGTCCTTTGTCGAAGCATTCGGCGACTCTTCCCACGTCAAATAGCACTCTAAAACATGCTTTTCTTTGAGGGGTTAGAATGTTATGCGTAACATTAAAATTAAGCATCTCTATAAGCGAAAGCGTCGTTTAACACTTAAAGTAGCTCCTCGCCAACCGCGGTTTTATTTATCTGGTTTTTGGCAACCGCGGTATACACGTTCGAATTTCCGTGGCTCTCCGCGTGCTCGTATCTACTTTTGTAAATATGAAAATTTTTCTTATTGAAGAAGCTATGTAGTAACTCTTCTTTAAAAGAAGGAGAGACATAGGAAAAAGGAAATTTGCAGTTCCCGATAAAATCATGAGTTAGTTGATAGACGGAGGTTGGTTGACTTTTATGGAAGCGTTGGGAGCGCTCTTTGAAACTAAGTGGCCGAAGGGCGGCCATAGCAGGGGTTGCTCTGCTCTTGTTATTAATATGTAGTACTTTTTTGACCGTATTTTCTTTGGTATTTTCGTATAATAAACACTTTTATTTGTATTGATTATTTATATTTAACGTTGTATATAGCACAGTATAGGACGTATGTCACTAACGGATCACATATAACTCATCCAAATAAGCCATGGCCATCGTCAAACGCGGAACCGCGTAATAAGTGAAGAACAACCCTCGCGATTCGCGGGGTGCGTTTAGCGAGGTATTAGTGTTCGTGGAACTGTCGGAGGACCTGAATAGATATCAGATTGATTACATCATGACTACATTGCTCGAAAGTGCATAAAACTAGCACTGCTGACTTGATAATAAATTGTAAGAGATGATTTACGAGAAGATGCCTTTCTAGACAAATCGATACCTAATAATTGAATCAGTATAAAATGCACCTGCAGAAAGCTGATAAAGTAACACTTTAGTATCTCACCACAATAACCGACACGTCGCAACAAATAATCAGGTAAAATGCATTAACCGATGAAAACACAAGATGATAAATATCCATGCTTCTCGCCGTCAATTTCCAAATCGGTTGCCCATTTTCGCCTCCCGCCGTCGCCGTCTCGATCAGAATCAGATTATCGACTTCCAACTGCTATTCTTCGTGTAATAAGACACTTTCACCTGTTTACCACTTTTTAAACGCGCGTTTTGTTAACCAATTCAAGCAAGGCGTTCAAGCATTCGAACGCGTCCATGGCTGGCTGACGAGGAAGCAAGGCAACTTGATTTGGTACGAGATTTATCGACCACATACAGACCTCTGGGATTATTTTGTCTACCTAAAATTAATTAAAAATTGAACAGAAAAAATCGTAACGAAAACTTCGATATAATTATTTTGTTTTTAAGAAATAAATATTTTCACGTAAAGAATTAACATCATAAGGTAGCGCCAATATCCGTAGACTGGAGATATCAAAAAGAACCTCGTTTGGGAGCGTTGGTTAACAAAAGTTGCGTGCTTAAAATCGACCGTTTTGAAAGAAGCATTACTCGTACAATTTTTAAGAACAAATTTACTGGCGCTTTCTACGTGATGTTTTCTCGCCAGTTGATCTATTCAGCACCTGTGGTTAATTTCCCTTGTTTAAGTATCGCAAGGAAAGCGTTATAACCTAAGTTAATTAATTTTATCGACTATGGATTGCATGTAATCTTTTCGGAAAAGATAATGTAAGGAAACGCGTAGCACTTAAGCGCTTGTCGCCTCTCCCATTTCGGAGGCCGCAGTTTCATAGACCTTTCTCCCGTTACTGGGTAATTCGACGTAATGGCCCGGAAGCACGCCACAACATTTTTACGCCACACTTCCCTCTCCCGGCCTTTCTTTTAGCCATTGGGGGTGGGGAGGTGAGGGGGAGTGTAAGGGGGAGGGGGCGGTGGATAATGCCGCTCGCTCTCCGATAGCGCGTCAATCATGGGCAACGGTCGAGGGGGATGGGTAGGCGAGAGAGGGGCAGGAAGGGGCTGGATTGAGGGGGGGTAGAGAGTCTGGGGGTCGCCCGTGTGGAACTGAAGGAGTAGATAAAATATCTGACGGATGATGAATTTTTCATAGCCGCATTATGACGTGTAATCTAAAGCAAGTGCGCGTAAAGACTGTCTGCCGCTCGATTGGGGGCCATCGGAGGGGCAGTAGGGAATGGAGCCTCTTTTTCGCAGTTTCTCATCAAATCGACGGCTCAATGCTTTCCCTCCGTACGGATCGTTTCCGCGGACGCCACTCGAGGCTTCTCGACGATTCAGATCGCGGTGCGAATGTGCGCTAAAGACAATCAGCGGCACTCTGTATCAGAACAGGGATCCCCATAACGTTTCATCCTTATCTCTTCGATTTCATCAAGACGTGCATAGTGGTATCTTTACCAGGAAGAGGTGTCATTAGTATTGCCCTTCCGGTGGAAGGGATCTTGTGTTTAAGACGACGTTTGAGTATTGAGTGAAGGATTGAGTGGAATTGTGTCTCCTTATCCGGTCGGTTGCTCTACAACGCATCTTAACCATTCGATACTAGACGCTCGCCTCATCATACTGCATTCCCAGAGACTGTCCGAGCACTATTCTCTTGCAGGCGGCCATCTTGTCCTGGTAGAATGGGTAATAGTTGTGCACTCGATTGCAGATCGGATGAAAACCTTATACAACGTAAGATTCCTGTCCGTTGATGTTCCGTGGTGTTCTGTAGCTCTGTCCGCTCCGAGTAGGTTGGCTCTCCTTGCAGCTGTTATGAGACCTCTTTGGTATGACTGGTGAAGAAGAGGTGCTGGTCCATTGTGACGCCCAGGTATTTCACCTCTTTCTTTGGTGTTATTGTATCCTCCGGCAGAGAGAGAGAGGGAGACAGGCATTGTGAATCTCTCGTTTCGAATGTGGAACCTGTAATGAAATACATGTTATAAATGCAAATTTATTCGGGTTAGACCTGAGGCGCTATCGTTTAAACCAAACCTCTATATCTTTCAGATGTTCTTATAGTCTCATCTTGCCTGTAGTGAAGTTAGAGTCTTTTGCTCAAAGTGTCGTGTCGTCCGCGTACTTGGCCAGTGTGACATGTGGGAATACGCCAGTATATCAGAGCAATACAAGACATAAAAATTAGAGAGCAACTTCCCTTGCGGAACGCTCGATTAGATGTAGCAAGGCGCTAATATGGCTCTTCCCAATCTGACCTTCGCGAATCTACGTTTAGTAAATGAGATGATAAATTGTTTCGCTATATTAGCGGGGGCAGGGAAATGCAACACTTTGCCAATGAGTCCGTCATACCGTAGTTTGTCGAAGGTCGCTCGATATCAAGCAAGATGCCGCAATCAAGGTGGAGAGAAGGGGTCAATGGGTCGATCTGTATGCACGGAAACCTTACTGATGCAGAAGCTGCACCCCTTCCAGCGCAGTTGTTATGCATCCTGTCGCTATTTTTTCGAGTAGATTTCCTACGACGCTCGTCTGACAGATCGGTCTGTAATTCTTAGCCTCGGTGGTGTCTTTACCAGGTTTAGGATTAAGACTGTCGTCGTAACTTTCCAAGTAGGGAGAGACAAAAAGTAAAAAAGTCAAGAATAATTTTCATGCTTCGAGGCATTCGGCGGAGAAGTTTCTTCGTGATCCCGTTCTGACCTGGCGCCACTCTCTTGGCATCCTTCAAGTTGTATTTGTAGATTGCTTGTTCCTCCGTTGAGTTATCTGTAGGGAGGAGAGAAGGAAGTATATTATTAAAGGTAATTTTTGTTTCTCTTAGGAAGTTATCGTTAAACTTGGGCTCACTTTTATTCGATTGATCTTTTTGAAGGGATTTAGAGAATTCCTCCGATTTAGGGCTTTTTCACACGGGGCCACCATGAACATTGCTTTAAATCAGCGGCGTGCAACCTACGGCACGGTAGAGCATTTTATGCGGCCCACGAAGCTTTGGTGATTATATGGTCTGCGATATTTATTACAGACAATTTTGAACATTTTTAGAACTACTGTTGTCATAACACATATCCTAGAGAAATTTTTACGGTGAAAATGGTTAAAACATTATTTTCATATTTAAAAACTCTCGAGTAAGTTCCTATGTAAACTCTCATCCCGCAAAAAGAATTTACGCGGGATAACCCGAAAAACATATAACCTCAGCAATTGTTATTAGTTTCCCAAGAATAAACTAGCCTTATATCGTTTTTTTTGAGAAATATGAACTATGTAGTATTATTGTACATGTAAACTCAAGTTACCTTACGAAATTCGATTACAATTGTTGGAGCCGTTTTTGAGAAAATCAAATTGTTGTTAAAATTGCCTAAAATAAACTGCCCTTAATTTTCGCTCTACCGTTTAGGTTTTAGACCAGTGCTTTCCAAACTGGGTGTCGCGCTACTCTGGGTGTCGCGTAACGGCGTGTGGGGTGTCGCGAACTTACTGATCTAAAAAAAATAAAAAAAGTTGTTAGATAATAAAATAGTATGGAGGTATATAGTACACGGACAAAATTCCACCAACAGTTAGTACTTTACGGTAATTTTTATTTTCATTGTGGTAACACTGAATAGAATGAACAGATCTACAACGACAGCTGACTTCTATTCATGGTTAGGGTTAGTTTGTTGGTTCTGACAGCTGCGGCGCCACTCGGCTATTGAGTAATTGCGCGCGCCAGTGTAGCTGTTTTGCTGTTAAGTATTGTTATTTTATGCTATTGTGCAATAGTTTTATATTTTCTAGATTTGATTGTAAAGTGTTAATGTTTGCAGCATTTTTTTATATTTTTGAAAGTGACTTTTTGGTCTTACCCTAGTTATGGAGAAATTTATTATGAGAAAGAGAAATATCGCCGATGTTGAGAAAGATGACTCAACAGACTCAAGAGCAATTACTTCTACCGAAACGGATATCCGAGCTTCGACAAGTAAGACAGAGTGTTTGTCCTCATTGGGCAATACCGGTACCAAATTTACAAAAGGCAAAGTACGTTTATACAGTGAGGAGTATTTGAAAATGGGCTTTACGTGGTGTGGAGATAAGGACAGTCCTATGCCAGAATGTTTAGTTTGAGGAGAAAAACTGGCTAATGCGAGTATGCTGGCAAATAAACTTTTTCGATATTTTTCTACTAAACACAACCATTTAACAGAGAAAACTGTGAATTATTACAAAGATATGCTGAAACATAGAAAAACACAGGATGCTTCATTTACTAAGAAGCAAGTTACTTAATAACTGAGATAATCGCAAAAAATACGCTACCACACTCAGCTGGTGAGAAAACCATAATTCCAGCATGCTGTGCCATAGTGAAAACTATGTTTGGCCCTGAATACGAAGCTGAAATTAAGAAGATTCCTTTGGCTGACAACACAATTGGGCGACGAATTCAGGATATATCTGAAAAACGTTGAAAATTTGGTGAGAGATACCGTTGGAAAAAACAATACGATGTTTGCAATTCAAGTTGACGGATTTACTGATGTTAGCGGACTTGCTCAACTCTTGGCTTTCATACGTTTTATTTATGAAGGAAAAATTGTTGAACAGTATTTATGCTGCAAAGAAATCTCGCTTACTACAAGAGGAGAAGATATTTTTAAGGAGAAAATGAATTTATTTTGGAAGAATTGTGTTGGAATATGCACGGATGGTGCTCCTTCAATGACTGAGGCTACAAAGGGTTTTATTTCCTTGGCAAAAAAAGAAAATGAGAAAATCATGATCACACATTGCTTTCTACACCGAGAAGTGTTGGTTGCAAAAACTATTGGTGAAGACCTAATGACGGTTTTAGACAAGACTGCAGATGGTAAACTTTATTAAAAGCAGGCCTCTTAAATCACGCATATTTGCCCATATATGCAACGAAATGGGTACAAAGCACCACAATCTTCTCCTCCATACCGAGGTACGCTGGTTATCAAGGGGACGAGTGTTAAGTCGAGTTTATGAGCTCAAGGATGCAATGTTGGAGTTATTTGAGCGTGAAAATAAAAGTGAATTTATAAGCCTACTTAAAAATGAACTATGGTGCACAAAATTAGCCTTTCTGTCTGATATGTTTGAACTCCTGAACAAAACAAATTCCAGTATGCAAGGAAAGGGTTGACAGCATCTGACTACAACAGACAAAATTTCAGCACTGAGAGACAAATTAGAAATTTGGTCCAGGAAAGTCAGAGAATATTTATGAAATGTTACCAAAAATGTCTGATTGTTATTTGAAGAAAGACAAATACCTGACATTACTGAGAGATAAACTTGAAAGGTACTTTCCAGATTTGAACACAAATGCATATGACTGGATAAGAAATCAATTTGTTTCATCATATGTTAGCGGGCTTTCCCTGGTAGAAGAAGAGGAATTCGCAAAGCTAAAAAATAACCGGAGCTTGAAGTTAAAATACAAAGAAAATGATCTAGACAGCTTCTGGATTTCACTTCAAGAAGACTTTCCTAATTTGGCTAAACGAGCTCTTATGGTTTTGTGAAGCTGGCTTTTCTGTGATGACAATATAAAAACAGTGAAACTCGGAAGTTTAAAAATGTTACTTAAATGAAGAAATGCGAGTGAAATTGACCCACATTCGTCCTAACATAAAAGAAATTTGTAAGACTCACCAAGCACATGTGAGCCACTAAACTTGAAAAATCTTTTCATTAAAAATTTGTTTGTAAATGTAAATGTGTTTTTTTCATTCCTATTCTAAAAGATACGTAAATACTATAATTATATTAAAACTTTATTTTTCTGTTGTGGGGTGTCGCACAGTATTTTGGACGTCCTTGGGGTGTCGCCACGGAAAAACTTTGGAAAGCACTGCTCTATACCTTTAGACGGGTCACTGCTTTTTCTAAAACACACAGCAGCTGCCTCTTCAACGTCCATTTTGGAACTGGCGAATTTGGTGGCGTCTGTGGTGGCTTTGACTATATTGGTGGCACGACCATGGTGGCCCCGTGTGAAAGGCCCTTATCCTCGTCGGTGGCGAAGATGCAGCCGTCTTCTCCGACGAGGTGGGACCTTTTTATCCTTTTAAAATGGTTCCACAATCGTCCACCGTGCTTGTAGCCCACTTTTGGCAGGCATATATCTATTGGCCATCGAAGTGTTTCTTTGTTCTTCTCCTGATGCTTGTTTCTTTTCCAAGTGGCTCTGAGCTTCCAGTCGCCTGTGCCGATAAATTATCTGTGGATGGAGTGGTTTTGCTCTACTAGTACTATGATATTATCGGGAAGAGTTTTCCCCAGAGAGGACAGTTTTATACCCCACGGCTCTCTTCATTATGTGCAATACAAATCGTAATAAATGAGCATTTTCCAATACTTCCTGTTGCCCTTTTCATTATACGACTTTTGTAATCGATCGAATAACAATAAAACTTTAACAAACTTCTAGTGCCAGTTCTTAATCAGCCAATATGAAGATACGTATATCCGTGTTTACGAATTTGATTTTCTCGTCAAATAACAACAACATTTCCATTACCATTTTAAATTTAGTTTTGTATAAGAGACCGATATTTTTCAAATTTTCTTCTTATTGAAATCATAAAATCGTATTTTATAATTTTTACTGATCTAGAAGATTTGCTCTTAATGCAACAAATCTCAGGAATATATTTCAATAAATCTGCTTAAAGAAAACAATTGAAAACCCTCGAATAACAGTGGACGGAAAATCATTGCTGGAAAAAATCACGATAGATTAAAACAACTGACAAATGAAATCTTTTTCGTGGTTCTCGAAAATTATTTGTTGGATAAATACACATTGAATTTGGAGATAAGAGTGGATAACGAAAATAAACATTTGTTAAATTATCTCTAAAATGCGATTTCTCAAAGCGTATTGGGCAAAATAATTTCCAGTTAATCTCTAGCATTTGTAGAGGCAACGAATACGAAGACAATTTTAACTTCGGTCTCCGATTTATAACAATAATCACGGAGGCAAACATAAAAATGCGACCCGACGTATAATTTCGGTCGCTTTATTTTTTGCGTCATTAATTTCAACGCGACGATGGAAGATTTAAATTATTCCGTGTAATGGATGAGGTGTGCACAATTCGGCCAACAATATCGCGAAAATTTAAAGTTCCAATTGAATTTTTCGAAAACGTCCCACGTAGTTCTATAGCGTTTTTATTTAAACGGTTCACAAAAAGTCTCTGCGGTTCGTTTTTGGTTTTACCTTCGGGTGACAATCCCACTACACGTCCTCCGCCGAGCCAATATATGTATAGGCAATGATCTACTTCCAGCTTCGGCGGTGGAATAATCACACCGGAGACCGCGCGGCTCGTGAATCATCCTCGGCCATCGTCCATTCGATAGGTCGAAAGTCAACACGGTCGACTAACACGTCGCGGACTAACTCACGCAACTCCACCGTTGCGGAAATATTTCTCTCTCCCTATCCACCTCTCGTCTTCTCCTCTTTTCCTCCTCGCCTGTATCCCGCCCCGCCTCCCCTTCCTCCCCCCCGCCTCCTCCTCCACCTCCTCTTACACCTCCCCTCCCCCGCGTCACGCGACCTCAAAAGTCCAATTGACGGACGCAAATCGAGGAGGGGTGGGTAAATAAAAATTAAACGCGGTCGGAAAAAAATGACTGCAGGCTGCGCATAACGTCCCAAGGTTTGAGTTTACCCAATGGCTAAGCTTCCGGAAAATTACCGACTCTCTCTCTCTCTCTCTCTGTTTGCGAGGAGAGGCAATAAATCAAGGAATAGCGTTGCTACTCTGAAAGGATGTGGTAACCAGTCACGGTTCATTGGGTGGAACGCGGAACAAAGAAAAAAACCAGAGGAACACGGGATTACGCATCGCGTTTGTATGTTTTAGTCCCTCGTTTTGTTTATTATTTTACTTAATCATTTATTCGAGTATATAGTATAATTTTCCAGAGTAAGGACATCTGGTAAAGATGAAAGTCTGGATCCATTGCGTTGCTGAATTATCAGGGATACGAATGATGGCACTCTTACCGTTCTTTATTTGCATTTATTGTTAGTGGATGAGGTAACTACTCTGAGCGTGCTTGCTTTCTTAATTGCTGCAAAATTAAGGAAACAAAAATAATTTAACAAAGGTTAATGTGAAATATATTTTAATGAACGTTATTACTTAAACGGTAGTTTTTAGTTTAAGAATTTGATGATAGCATCAGGAAAAAGTTTGTAATGCTCTGTGGTTTGTAACTTTTTATTCATTTGTCTCTTTCATTGCTCGCACCAATTATACAATTATTTATTTCCGTCTCATAGATTAGGGGACAAAAATTATCCTTTGGGCTTCAGTCTTTTCACGGAGGAAAATAATATCAGTCACACTTCGTTAGTTCCCTAATAGATATACGCTATTTGTTATTCATTATGTTTCTAAAACCAAACAAGTGATTCATATACACGTTCATAAAACACGACGCCCATTTCCCTGTAGGTTTCACGTAATGGAATGCTGGGCTTTACCAAAAGTCTTCGCTAAATATGAAGCACTTTTAATCATTCGATAAAACTCATTTTTGAGTCGTCGACACCCGGATCGCGGCGTGCGAACAAGACATCTTGTTCCATTCAGTCGGTTGGATTTCTTTTTATAGACAGCCACTTTTCGTTAGCAATGTCGGCAGGTATTAAATCAATAGGGAATTTCGACACCCACCTTGTCCGACGTCGGAAAGCCGGATCGATCGTCTCTCGTGCCTCCGGACCATTGCCACTCGACATATGCTCGTTCCATATGCCGATGGATTTGAATTGACTCTTCCACCGCAGCACCTGGAAACGCTAAGCCAGTGTTTGCTCGGCATGGTTGCATATCATCAGGAGCAGTCAGTCGATACAAAGGTGTGTGTGTGACAACGAATCCTGTGTCACTTTATGCGAGGGGCGATGGAAACGCTCGACGAGTGAATTTCGACGGCGCTTTTGCTCTTGTGAGTGCTGAGATATTTTACGACCACAGAAATCGATTCGAAGAGGTCAATTACACAAAATATATGCTGTTAATTGTCTCATTTTTGGGTCGCAAGTAAATGTGGAATTCTTTACTTTGGCGAGTAAATTTGCATCGCATCGACAATAAAAGCGGTCAGTTTGGATTTGAGCTGCGATATGATCACGTTTTAAGTGTAGCGTTATTCAATGATCTCCTCGGTCAGATCTCCTCGGATGCTTGCGCTATAAAATAGATGAAAGCTATTCTTCGTAATCCCATCACTGCTAGGTTTGATTTTTAATTATTTTTCTTAATCAGAACTATCTTTATCACACGTTCTTTACTTAGGAAGAAGAGCACTGCTTTTAGAAAATTATTCAGAGTAGTTTATAGATATCGTCGCTTTATATACAAAATATTAAAGGAACCATCATAAGAGCAATATAAGCTCTGTTGTTGAAATAACTTTTTTAACGATATTTTTATATTCCCGTTAAGAAATGGGAATTTAATGTTTATGCGTTTTTGATCAGTTTGGTTTCGCTAATCACGGCCTACTTTAATTTTTCATACACGAATACGTCTGTTTTTTAGCCTTGTGTCTAATCGGTTTGGCAGAATCTGACGAAACTTCGTATTTATTTTGAGGAATAGAATCTTTCTCGAAAATAACAATATTGCGCTTAAAATATTTAATCCTTTTCAATTTTCACAAAGTTGATTGAAAAATGCTCGGTTTTTATTAGAAACTCTACAGTTATTGATCTTGTTCTAAAAACAATGCTATATACTGTATTTTTAAAAAGTACAGCTCTATAGATTCCAGTGAAATTATAGTACATGGAGTTCTACGACCAGCTACCATCAAGCTGTCCGTTCAATAATGTAAACTTAGATATTATTGCACGGATTAGAAATGCACGGATATGAGAACATTAGTGCAACGTATGCTATGAAGAATTTTTTTGGGTGCGACGTAACAGCGGAGACTTAAACGGCTACGTTTTCCAGCCGATCGGTTTTTTCATCGGTTGTCTTTTGCGCCAAAAACGCCGACCACTCGATTGAATGAGACGTCAACGCAACTCAATGGAGAGACGTAGATACTCGACCCTCTTCATCCATTCCGACTCGTTTCTCCAACTCCACTATACATAGATGTACGACCGCGTTCGTTCGTAGCTCGGCAGCGGCGGGCGAGTTGGGGCCCACGCCTCCATTGTGGCCCGATTACACGCATAAGCGGTCTTAGCTCACGACCCGTTGGCCACAACAATGCATCTCTGTTGGATGGATGTCAGGTGGGCCTTCTGAAGAGGGAAACAATAAAGCTTTCTTTTTTCATCTCGGACGTTCGAAGACATCGCTGGGTTTTCAAAATATAAACGAATAGCACTTCGTTAAAAGGTGGGCTATTGAGAAGAGAGAAATAAATAAATAAACAATACTATTCAAACAAGAGATAACCTCGATTTGATATTTGGCGGATTATTATTTATATATTCGTTTTAGCTAAAAGTTAAGGGAGATAACATAATTTTTAATCCTACGTCTACAATTCCGTGTGCGTATTGTCTCATTGGATTTGCGAAACCATACTCTGCATCACGATTCTTTTCAATGCCCTTCGCAATATTAAGCACGGATTATGGGTACGAATAAAACACCGTATAAGTATAAAGGGCGGCAGACGACTGTCTAAATATCTCTGGAAG
This sequence comes from Uropetala carovei, assembly GCA_036926305.1. Classification (NCBI taxonomy): domain Eukaryota; kingdom Metazoa; phylum Arthropoda; class Insecta; order Odonata; family Petaluridae; genus Uropetala; species Uropetala carovei. The sequence continues at coordinate 3,305,476 of JAXCHB010000004.1, forward strand.
CAGAAGGAAATGCGGCCGACACAACCTTCCGACTATCAATAAACAACGCCCTGCTCTGCGCCGCAAAAATGTCAAAGCTTTGATGCGCGCCTCGTTTCCTCGTCCCACCTCAACGCAAGCGCCTTTTTCTTCATCCATTGGGATTAAGCTTTCTCTTCGTCCGACCGGCTTTAAAGCGGTTTTTTAATCCATTTGGGACTCGGCCTTGCTTCTCAAAAAGTCGTTCTTGGCGCAGAAGAAATATATCCCACGTGCAGAATTGGATCATCCGTTATGCGATGGGAAACGGTCGCTGCCAAAAAGGTTTCGGGAGGGTGTTTCCTGTAGGAATAGTTGTGCGAGGCTGTGCTTTGGGTGGGCGTCCTCTCTCTTGATCCTCGAGGAGTTTAGTCACGGGGATCATCCGGGTTGACCCTTCCTTCCAGCCCTGACCGCCTTCATAATGGGGTCTAAAATTGGGCGGTCGGATGGCCCGTGTCCGTGAGACCTCTGCGGTCGGTCTCCCTTTCTGCACGGCGCAGTTGAATGGAGAGCGGGACAACTATCGAAGCGTGGATATAAAAACAGATTGGGATATTTTTAGGCGAGCTTCCGTGGGACCACATTTTACGAGCTTCGTATCTGTTAAGCTCTCTTTTTTCCCATCCGAGCACTCGAAAAAAAAAACGTAGCGTGTTCCTGCGCCACTTTTATTAGAAGCATCTTTTTAAAAAATACTTTTGTTACTTTTCCGCTAGAACATGGGGAAACTTCGTCTCATTCCCTTTTGTCGATTTGGGTGCTCGCGTAAGAGAGACCATCGTCCTTCTTTACTCTTGGGGTCGATTGAGTTGGGTTGGGAAGGACGATTTGACGGGCCGTGAACGCTTTCTGCGGGTCTGGAAGAATTCATGCAATTGTGCGTGCATAGGGAATGGGAGAGATGGTGCGAGTTGCTACAGATGTAAGGTTAACTTGGTTTAAAATGCTTATTCGCTTCGGTCTGTAAGGTATTAAATTGTTCAGTTATAACAGGTTGGGGTAAACTACACAAGAAATAATAAAAACTGAATTTGCAAAGTATATACCATTACTTTAGATACAAATCCATCCCAGAATGAACAAGTATCACAAATGGGCGCGTTTCGTGCAATGGAGTGTTAGAAAGAAATTATATACCTGTACGTAAGGGAAATTGCGTTTTAAACTTTTTTCTTCGACATAAAGAATCCATTTTCTTCCTATTTAATAATATTCATGCACACGTAAGGAAATTAAACGTTTGTTTGAGAGATTGCTTATGTTAGCATTGCTAACTTAGCAACAATGAAGAATTAACCATGCAAGAAATTTTCCAAGTTCAACTCGAATTAAGACTCTTGTTCGATTTTTATGGATAACGGCTACTCCTACGATAAAAATCTATAGCAAAAGAAATACTCTAATTTATTAGTTCTACAACTTTTATTTGAAAAATATTTTGATATGACTAATACTTTACGAGATATGACGGAAATTTAATTTTTTGTCATCAGTAAAGTGGTACCCCTGATTGGTGTACGTGATTCATTTGTACGATTTTCTTAATATATTTTATAGTAAGTCTTTAATATAAAATTTCATGAAAATCCCTTTGGTAGAAACCGAGAACGAACATGCGGACGGACGGACGGACAGACCGACGATAATAGGCGCTCACGCTGAAAGCGAAACGCGCCTAAAAATTGATAGGACTGATCACTACAGTTGGTGTAAGTAAGACGAAGTCATTGCAGGTCGTCTTCTCTCGAATCTCTAATTTCAACTCCTTCGGCTTGAGTATATTCTACATTTTATTAATTTTTCATTATATTTAACGAATGCAATTCTACATTTGGTCGTTTTTGCCATTTTCTGTTCTGTCTCCATCTTCTCATGGCCTCCTCCATATATTCAAAAGTCCTATTATCATACCAAACTTTGCTTCTTTCCTATAATCCTGCCTTATATGACTTCCTTCAACAACCCGTTCGTGGTAGCATCGGATACTTCTTTACAAAAGGAACA